>SJYT01041127.1:607936-703132 GCA_006410635.1 Cephalophus harveyi
GTTCTAATGAGATGGATGAAACTGGAACCTATTATACAGAGTGAAGTAAGCCAGAAAGAAAAACACCAATACAGTATACTGACACATATATATGGAATTTAGAAAGATGGCAATGATGACCCTGTATGCGAGACAGCAAAAGAGACACAGATGTATAGAATGGACTTTTGGACTCTGTGGGAGAGGGAGAGGGTGGGATGATTTGGGAGAATGGCATTGAAACATGTATACTATCATGTAAGAATGAAGCACCAGCCTATGTTCGATACAGGATGCTTGGGGCTGGTACACGGGGATGATCCAGAGAGAGGATATGGGGTGGGATGTGGGAGAGGGATTCAGGATTGGGATCTCATATACACCCATGGTGGATTCATGTCAATGTATGGCAAAACCAATACGGTATTGTAAAGTAAAATAAAGTAAAAATTAAATAAATAAATAAATAAATAAAATTAAAATAATACAAACGTTATTCTTTAGTGAGTCCATGCATAAAACCTTTAAATTAGACACCTGGGAGTGAATTCTGACTCTATCGCTTACTGGCTATGTGATCCTGAGCAAGTTATGTAATATCTTGGTAGACTCCGTTTCTTCATCTGTCAAGGGGGATAATTATAGTACTACTTTATAGGATTATTGAAAATATAAAGTGAGATAAGTGAAATGTACAGAACTCTGCTTTTTGTGGATTAACCACTTGAATGTTAGATGGGGCCATTATGACTGCACTGGTATTGATACTAGTCGTTTTTAGAACCTTCTGTTGCTACACAGTGGAATTGTCAGTTCCTTAATGAAACTAAAAAGTCCAGGATGATTTTAAATTACACTAAGTAAATACCCAACTACAAAGGTGACCATTAACCGACATATAAATGGAAGGACCGGGAAGAAGGAAATGAGTCTAATGAAGATCAAGGTGGGTGACACACTGAAGAAACCCAAACAGGATTCAACCAGATTCAATTCTTAGATGGCTAGAACTTCAGTTGTGAGGTTTAGCATTTTCTTTCACAAACACAAACCTACAGTTCATGAACTTTACAATGTGATGTGTTGGGGGCTTCCTTGCTGGTCTAGTGGTTGAGAATCTACCTGCCAGTATGGGGGACACAGGTTCGATTCCTAGTTTGGGAAGATCCCACATGCCACAGAGCAACTAAGCCTGTGTGCCACAACCACTGAGCCAGCGCCCTAGAACTCACGAGCCTCAACTATGGAGCCCACATGCCACTACTATTCAAGCCCGAGCATCTAGAGCCTGTGCTTGGCAACCACAATGAGAGTCCTGCATACCACAATCAGAGAAAGCTCACACAGCAATGAAGACCCAGCACAGACAAAAACAATAAATAAATCTTTAAAAAATGTGATGTGTTTGTTTCACATAACTTAGAATTCTTAAGTGCCTTATTTCTGCAAACTTCACTCTTCCTGCACTGAAGAATGTCAATAATGATATCAAACAACAACAAATGATAACAATCAGTTGATACCTACACAGACTCCCCACCAACTCCATCAGCTGGAACAACAATGTGGGATTTCCAGTATATAATACAGCTCTTGGAAGAGAAGGGTAAAGGCTGCAGAATTCAGTGTTGTTTTGTTAGCTCTCTGCCTGGACATTCTGCTGTCCTTGAAGAATATGAACATTAAATGGATATACAAAGTAGGAGGCTAAGATTTATTTATGCTCACCTGAAGGCTTCCTTACTGGAGGAACATATAAGACAGTGGTCAGTGTGTGGAAAGCTCAATAAAAGCCACAGCAAAATGGAGCTGTAGAACTTTGGAAAACTACTTAATAACTCTTCCTTCATAACAATATTAAATAACATGTTACTAGTCTGGTCCTTTTTTATAGATCTCCAAAATACAACATAGTGAAGCACCACACACCTGAAGTATGCAAGCAATGTTTATTCAAGTGAATTTTTATAATTCAGTGGAAAAAGTATCTTTGGGTCCTGTGGTTATTCCACATTCAAAATAACTGCTTGGATATTGCTTGAATCTCAAGGAAGTAGAGATGCTATTGTATATACCCATGCAACAACCACCCAAAACTGGATAGAGAAGATTTATTTCTGTCATCCTAGAAAATACCCTACTGACTGTATCTCTGTGCTTCTGTAGCAATGCTACTCCATACCCCAGGCAAACACTTTCTTTTATCACCACAGAGGATTTTGTCTCTGTTTTGAACTTTTATGGATAGATGCATATGGTACCATTTTGTGTCAAACTGTTTTTACTCAAAAAGGATTTGAAGGTCCTCCCATGTTGTTACATTCATTCAGTTTTATTGCTGAGTAGCATTCCACTGTCTGAATATATCATTCTCCCATTGATGGACATTTAGAATGTTTCCAGGTTTTAGCCTTTATGAATAAAGCTGTTTATGAATATTCTTGAACAAGTGCTCTAGTGAATATAATACCTAAGAATAGAGTTGCTGGATTGTGAGTCAGAACGAATAACTATTTTAAAAGCTGCCCAAACTTCTATATAGTGAGTATGTGATTTTACCTTTCTGCCAGCCTCCCAGAGGTTGAATGCAGTTTATTTACTATAGGCCTTGAACTCCAGGAGACAGGGCTTAGAGGTATGAAATAAAAATGTTAACTCACACAAAAATATACACATATTCAGCTACTATATATATAAATACCTTCAGATCCTTGTAAAGGAGGAAGTACCCATCTCGTAAAACACAATACCGATCTTGAAACTTATTTCCAGAGAGTATTTTAGATGGTTCTTCTTTGACTTTCAAGACTCCCTCTTTGATATTTTCCAGGGCCTTCCTCTCTGTAAAGTACAACATTTACTGTTGCAAGTTAGGTATATTTTCATTTATTTGGAATAGAATATAAACATTTCTGTATTTTCAATTTTGATGAAACAAAATAATAACTTCTTTCCTACAATTAAGACTCTAGTTAATTTTTGAGAACACCTTGTATCAGGGGAGTGTTGGACAAGCTACAGATCCAGTTACCAGATCTATTTATATCTCTTTGTAATATATAGGCCTGCCTATTCTGTTCAATTAGCTACTGGCTAATGAGCACCTGAAACAAGCTAGTCTCCACTGAGATATGCTGTGAGTATAGGATATATAGCATATTTTGAAAATTAGTATCTAGAAAGGTAAATATATTGCAATTTTGTATACCAGGAAAGGTAAATATATCACAATTTTATAGTACTGATTACATGTTGAAATGATATTTTGGATATGTGAGTTTAAATAGAAGATATAAGTAAAATTAATTTCACCTACTTATATATATGTGACTATGGCAAAGCCTTGGACTGTGTGGATCACAATAAACTGGAAAATTCTGAAAGAGATGGGGATACCAGACCACCTGACCTGCCTCTTGAGAAACCTGTATGCAGGTCAGGAAGCAACAGTTAGAACTGGACATGGAACAACGGATTGGTTCCAAAGAGGAAAAGGAGTACGTCAAGGCTGTATATTGTCACCCTGCTTATTTAACTTCTGTGCAGAGTACATCATGAGAAATGCTGAGCTGGAAGAAGCACAAGCTAGAATCAAGATTGCTGGGAGAAACAGCAATAAGCTCAGATATGCAGATGACGCCACCCTTATGGCAGAAAGTGAAGAACTAAAGAGCCTCTTGATGAAAGTGAAAGAGGAGAGTGAAAAGGTTGGCTTAAAGCTCAACATTCAGAAAACGAAGATCATGGCATCTGATCCCATCACTTCATGGGAAATAGATGGGGAAACAGTGGAAACAGTGTCAGTCTTCATTTTTTTGGGCTCCAAAATCACTGCAGATGGTGACTGCAGCCATGAAATTAAAAGACGCTTACTCCTTGGAAGAAAAGTTATGACCAACCTAGACAGCATATTGAAAAGCAGAGACATTACTTTGCCAACTAAGGTCCGTCTAGTCAAGGCTATGGTTTTTCCTGTGGTCATGTATGGATGCGAGAGTTGGACTGTGAAGAAGGCTGAGTGCTGAAGAATTGATGCTTTTGAATGTGGTGTTGGAGTAGACTCTTGAGAGTCCCTTGGACTGCAAGGAGATCCAACCAGTCCATTCTAAAGGAGATCAGCCCTGGGTGTTCTTTGGAAGGAATGATGCTAAAGCTGAAACTCCAGTACTTTGGCCACCTCATGCGAAGAGTTGACTCATTGGAAAAGACTCTGATGCTGGGAGGGATTGGGGGCAGGAGGAGAAGGGGACGACAGAGGATGAGATGGCTGGATGGCATCACCGACTCGATGGACATGAGTTTGAGTGAACTCCGGGCGTTGGTGATGGACAGGGAGGCCTGGCGTGCTGTGATTCATGAGGTCGCAAAGAGTCAGACACGACTGAGCAACTGAACTGAACTGATATATATGTGTATTTATATATGTATATTTTAAATGTGGCTACTAGACAACTGAAAACTATATCTTCAGCTTGCATTTTACTTCTTTGAATAGCACTCATATAGATAATGCAAAATACACAGGTAAAAGAGAAATCTCTTCTAGAATTCTGACTCAGGAATTCAGTAATTCTTCGGACATTAGAAAAATTCCTATATCTATGAAATAGGTAAGGGTAAATAAGGCAAAATGCCTGATAACACTTGTGCAATAATGCGTCTACCACACTTAGAAATCATTTCAACAGTTCCATTAAAAACCACATTTTTGATAAAATCAAGCTGAATCTATAAATTTATCATGAATAAATTTATCACTATATCTCCAGTTTACAACTTTGTTTAAAATAAATTTATTAATTTTAATTGGAGGCTAATTACTTTACAATATTGCATTGGTTTTGCCATACATCAACATGAATCTGCCACGGGTGTACATGTTCTCCACATCCTGAACCCCCCTCCCACCTCCCTCCTCATACCATCCCTCTGGGTATACAACTTTCTTTTTGAAATCTCAACATTATGTAACTGTCTGCTTGAGAAACAAGGAACAAAGGAAAGAAAAGGAGCCTGAAGCCAAGTAGCCATGACCTGGTCATTCTGGGGTCAACTCCTGCTCTTTCTCTAGAATAGGAGGAATGTCACTTTTCCTGCAGACTGCTGTGGTCCTCACATTAGATGGTGTCCTCAAAGATGCAGGGAGGGCCACCACATCAGGATCAAGACCTTTAGCAATTTCCTGGTATCAAAGTGATGAAACTCTTCAGTATTCACTCATAGTTTCTAAAATTTATAGATAACTTGAATGATTTTAGAAAAAGAACTTCTTTAGTCTTAAACCTAGCAATCCCTTGGTTAGGGAAAACCTTTACTCAAACAGCAAATGATACACAGATGTTCACAATTATAGTTAGTATAAGAAAACAAGTTAGAAAAATTTGAAGGACTGCCTTATAACTCAGATATGAGCATGAGATGACAACCTGGAGGCAGATATCAACATGTTGAATCACATCACTGATCTTAACCATAAACAAACAAAAGTAGTTTTCATGATCTGCATACTACCACATATAACAGTCTTTTAATCATGATGCCATGCTAAAATAGGTTTTTTTAGGGAGTTTTGTGATTTTAAAATAATTTCTGAAAAATACACTGCTAAAATTTGTCTTCTGGAACAATCTCTTAATAGTCAATTGCATAGAAAAAATATTTCAAGTAGTCTTTTATAGCTAACTAGCTTCTATTTAAATTAAAAATAACACTTTTCCAATTAAAAGACTTGAAAGATTATTTTAATCAAATGAGAAGATAAAGGAAAAAAATATACATATAACTAGTGTTCAGCAAAATTCATATGACATCAATTCATTTCTTCATGAAGTATACAGAGTCTAGTATGCATTTGATTCTAATATAATAATATCCAAGGAGATGGTTTCTGGACTTGCAGTGCAGTGTTAGAGGCAGAGTAAACATAGGTTAACAAAAAATGCTTATATATCCTGATAGGAAAAATACAGTAAGCAATTCAGAAAACACTGGGTGGGCTTAGAGATTTAGCTGATTTAGAATAAGAAAGTGAAAGTGGAGAAAGATATTTATAATACTACTGATTTAGTATTTTAAAAACATTAAATTATAATCAAGTTGTGAGATACAGATGTTACAATTTGCTTAAGCCAAACCAATTCCATTCACACCTTCTGATTATACCTTTTTAAGATTTTTGTTCAGTTTAATAAAGCTTTCTAATTTTACCAATAAGAAATAATCATATGTCTAGTGTTTAAGTAAACCACTCATAGGTCAAAAAGAAAACAGGTTTAGGACAAAAACATTGTTGTCACCTTTGAGTGCATATTTATTAAAATTTATTTTAATAAACCATATGTAACTGAGTACATAAGGCTTCCCTGGTGGCTCAGTGGTAAATAATCTACCTGCAATGAGGAGACCCGGGTTCAATCCCTGGGTTGGGAAGATCCCCTGGAGAAGGAAATGGCAACCCACTCCAGTACCCTTGTCTGGAAAGTCCCATGGACAGAGGAGCCTGGTAGGCTACAGACCATGGTGTTGCAGAGTTGGACATGACTGAGGGACTTCACTCACTTCAAGGCAAGTATTCTTGCTTTGAAAATTCTATGGACAGAGGAGCCTGGCAGGCTACAGACCGTGGTGTCACAAAGAGTTGGACATGTCTGAGGGACTTCACTCACTTCAAGGCAAGTATTCTTGCTTGGAAAATTCTATGGACAGAGGAGCCTGGCAGGCTATAGGCCATGGGGTCACAAGAGTCAGATATGACTTAATGACTAAACTACCACTACCAATTGAATATCTTAGCTAAATCTTCACCTTCAAATTTTTTTTTTTTTTTTGGCCACACTGCACAGCATTTGGAACTTCCCTGACTAGAGGTTGAACCCAAATACCCTGTCGTGGAAGCATGGCGTCTTCACCACTGGACTACTAGGGAAGTCCTCTTAGCTAAATCTTGATGCATATATTATTAAGGGACTCATAAAGAAGGAAAGAGGAAAAAGAAACTTGAAATATAAAGTTCTATGATAAATATAGAGGGCCTAAAAGAATTTCTAAAAGCTCTCATGACAAAATTTCTATATGCTCTAACAATGTTAAAATAAGTAGGAAAATTATCCACCATTTAAGGGCCAAAATGAAGCTATAAATTCTGGGCACAGTGCATGACTCAGTGTGTAACATAACGAAGGCTATAAATTAAATGGCTTTCAACAATTAGTTTTTCCAAACTTCTAGTACTACATGGCCTCTCAATCATGGGGTACTTTGCTTTTATGTTTTCACTTCCTCAGCCTCATCCTGGGCAAAAAAATTTATTAAGATCTAGGAAGCCTGGTGTGCTGCAGTTTATGGAGTCACAAAGAGTTGGACATGATTTAGGAATTGAACAAAACAATAATAACCAGAGAGTCAAACCCCTCCTGGTATTTGCTAGGGCAAGAAAGGATCAGTGGGAGTTCAGAGAGGGTTCTTTAGAGTTAACCCTAGTCGTGTCTGACTCTTTGCGACCCCATGGACTGTAGCCTACCAGGCTCCTCTGTCCGTGGGATTTTCCAGGCAATAGTACTGGAGTGGATTGCCATTTCCTTCTCCAGGGGATCTTCCCAACCCAGGGATCGAACCTGGGTCTCTGCATTGTAGACAGACGCTTTACCGTCTCAGCCACCAGGGAAGTCCCAAGAGAACAGACTGGTATTCTTAGTTATATTGTGCTGTACTTCTGCTATTAATTAGAAAAGCCCTTGTATAAAACAACACAGAATGGTCAAATTTAGTTATTTAAACAGAACAGACATATTACTAGGACTATGAAACAGATGCCCCTCAAAAATATTTTTCCAAACCATTTCCAAACCTTAAGTTCTTACTCTTTGGAATCCCATGGACTGTAGCTTACCAGACTCCTCCGTCCATGGAATTTTCCAGGCAAGAGTACTGGAGTGGGTTGCCATTTCTTTCTCGAAGGGATTTTCCTGACCCAGGAATTAAACCTGGGTCTCCTACACTGCAGGCAGACACTTTACCCTCTGAGCCAGCAGGGATGCCCTAGACAAAAACAGTATTTCCTAACCAGTGGTCCCTGATCTCAATAAAAGCTCATCTGTGGAGAAGCTGGGAGGGTCTTGGGAAGAGAGACAGAGACAGAGAGAGAAGTAGTAGGAATAGGGGAGAGGAGAAAACACAAACCCGAGAATATTCCTAAAACATATACTATGCTTTTATCCTTCATGTCCAGTCAGATAGCAATTCAGACCATTGTTCTCTCAGATATTTTCTCTGGGGTTTAGTTCCACTTCTTTGCCAATATCATCTCTCTGACCCCTGCCTTTTCTACTTAATATCCAGATTCTAGGATTCTAGAACTTCATGGCCTGACTGTCTAATGACTCCATATAATTCCAGATTGGTGCTATTCAAATACTGTTTTATCATGTTAATCCCCTTTCCAGGGCTCTATTTTCTACTACTCAATATCTCACTTGCCTAACATTAAAAATTTAAATTTCCTTCCTTGACTTTTCAAAGGCTAAATAAATTAGATTCCTTCTACTCATCACTATAAACCAGTAAGATAAAATGATATTTATTTATAAGTCAGTTGATCATAATACATTGTTTGGAAAGCTGATCTTTGTTGCTATGGTATGGCTTATGTTGATCAATTTCCCTCAAGTTGTATGAACTTGAGGGAAATTCCATTCTTGTTTTATACAAATTCTATTCCTAATTCTGGACCCAACTCATCCATGAAGATGTTTTTCTAACCCAGTCCATACTTGTTATTCATGTCTCTAAAACTCTAAAGATAAAATTTAGGTGTTGAATACATGAAAAGTCATGTTTGTCTCATAATTTAGCTCTTAAAAATAATAATTTCAGTCTCTGGCCATACCGCCCTGAATGTACTCAATCTTATCTGTTCTTGAAAAAAATAATAATTTATATTTGCTTTTTAAAATAATATGGGTTTTGAATTTTCCTTCACAACCTATGTGAGAACTAATATAGCAAGTTAGTTAGAGGCTTAAAAAAGCTCTTAAGACTATGAGGAAGATTAAATGAGATGGCATATGCAAAGCCATCAGCCCAGCATCTGGCACCCAATATATATTATCTCTTATATATGATCTGAGCAATGACAAGGGAATATACAACAAATGGGTCTATTTTCTGTGGTCTCTATGGATCTCCCTTCTTCTTTCACTGGCAAAGACTATTTCCTCAAGCCTACACATTATATGAAAAATCAAGTTCCATCCCTGCTCATGTATGCTAAGGAGCAATTTTCATGAGACATTTTCTTGAAAGTGAAAGTCACTCAGTTGTGTCCGACTCTTTGTGACCGCATGGCCTATACAGTCCATGGAATTCTCCAGGCCAGAATATTGAAATGGGTAGCCTTTCCCTTCTGCAGGGTATCTTCCCAACAGAGGGATCCAACCCAGGTCTCCTGCATCACATTTGGATTCCTTACCAGCTGAGCCACAAGGGAAGCCCTCTTTTCTCTTGAAAATAGTCCACAAATTTGGCAATATTTGCAGCCTGACATCTAAAATCTCTTTCAAATTAAAAATTATTCACATTCTTTGTTTGATATTGATTATATAGAACACATATTCTGTAATTTGGAAGAAGCAGAATTTGATATATTTCACTCATTTTATGACATTCATTCACATTTAATAAAATTTAGTTCTACGACTAAGTAGAAGCCAAACTCGAGAACTGTTTGAACATAATCTAGAAAAAGTCAAATATCCCCCTACTTCCCAGTGTGTTTTCTTTTGTTACTTGTATTGAAGAAGTAATGCTTAATAGGATAAGCAGCCTGAAGACACCCTTCTGTAATTAATTATTCATAAGCAATAAAACTGTAAATACAGAGGATTCCATGACATTTTGATGACAACACAGCATACTGTAAAAAGTAGAGCACTACTTACTTTTCTATTCTGTTATCAATTTCTGAGAAAACACCTCCACTTGAAGTGGACTGGACTTACTTTCAACTTTTATAAATCTTTGGCTTTAAAAAGATTTGATGAGGAATGGAATATAAATTATTTCAGCTAGACTAAGATTTATATGAACTCATACTATTTTTGCTGGAATATTCTTTTATTTTCTAAGTCAATCCATAGTGGATGGCTCAGCTTCCCAGGTCTGAATTTGCCAGAAGCAGTTGCATTTTGATCTATTCTATTCTAATGCACATTTAATTCCAAAGCATCTGTCTTAAGTAGCAATCTAAATTTAGAAACCCACAGGCATTTGCATTTGAGTTACATATTCTATCTTAAAAGTACTTCCCCACTGAGATCATTAACCTGGAGAAGGAAATGGCAGCCCACTCCAGTATTCTTGCCTGGAAAATCCCATGGACAAAGGATTCTGGTAGACTACAGTCCATGGGGTCGCAAAGAGTCGGACACGACTGAGATCATTAAAACTTGATTCTGTTGTGCTATCTAGACTTCTACTGGGGTAATATTAAAGAGGTTTAGTGCTTAAAGTAAGACTCCTGCAACATAAAATTATTTCTTCTAGAACCTTGCTGCTAAGCTGCTGCTAAGTCACTTCTGTTGTGTCTGACTCTTCGCGACCCCATGGACTACAGCCTATGAGGCTCCTTCATCCATGGGATTTTCCAGGCAAGAGTACTGGAGTGGGTTGCCATTGCCTTCTCCATCTGGAATCTTACAGAAGCTATAAATTTATGCCTAATTTGTAAAAGAGATGTTAAAACTAATATGTGATTTAAGTAAAGACAAGAGAAAATTCCTTTATTTTTATATATTTCCTTAAAATAAAGTATATTTCCTCATTACCTTAAATGAATGAGCAGAAATTAAATGTTGGATGCTTCTAAAATTTGTTCTTTCTTGTGATGTCTATATTTTAAACCCTTGAGATAAAGTGAACAAGTTGAGAAAATTAAATCCCCGGACGACTGAAGATGAGATGGCTGGATGGCATCACTGACTCGATGGATGTGAGTCTGAGTGATCTCCGAGAGATGGTGATGAACAGGGAGGCCTGGCGTGCTGCGATTCATGGGGTCGCAAAGAGTCGGACACGACTGAGCGACTGAACTGAACTGAACTGAAACACTTCAAACCTCTAAACATGTTATTTGATAAAATTCTTCATTAAGCAAAAAGGTAGTGAAAATATAATGTCAAACAAAAATATATGCCTCTAATTTGTTACATAAAATCAGAAACATCATCATACAATTAATGAAATGCAAGTCATGAGTGTGTGCATATAGATAAAGGAGAGATACAGATAGGTAGAGAGACACTAAAATTTGTGGCAACTTGGTATCAGGTATGATGGGACAGGATATAAAGGAGGTGGCAGAGCTACTTTATGTTTTAATGAAATACTAACACATAAGCAATTCATTATTGAGAGAAAAATGTGGTTTTAACCAGTCACCCTTGTTTAAAACTCTCCTAATTTCTACTTGGCCTGCAGGTTAGAATAAGAAAATCTTAAGAAAGGAAACGAAATCCTTAACCAATATGTTTCTGAGATGATTTCAGTTTTTCTGCTAACAAACTGACAGAGAAATCACATTTACTTTCATTATTTTCCTTTTAGATTCCAATTTTAAGGAGTAGTGCATGTAATGAATGAAGCAATAATTCTGGAGAAAGTGGTCCCTGTGATTGATTTAGGAGACATTTGCCAAGACAGAGACAAAGTAGATTGCACACCTCGCCAACCTAAAATTTATGACACAGGGCACCCCATAAGTAGTACTTGTAAGCCCAGGCTGCTGTGAGACACAACTGGAAGAAAATAATTATGACTTAAGAAATTGATTTTAAAAATAAACAATAGGCCAAACCTTCTTTAAAATGACAATCCTAAAAGAAGACAAGATGCAGAACTAACCATAACGAAAAATATTATTTTACTTTGACAATCTGAATATAAATCAAGCTTTAATTAAAAACATCCTGGTTTTGACCAAAAATAAACTACTAACATGAAATAGTCTAATTAATGTATTTCCTGAGGGTGTTACTCTAAAACTTTTTTTTTTTTTTTCATGCAGAGGGACATAATTTCCTGGTAGAAAAAACTGTAGCTATCATAATAGCAAGTTGCACCCTGGTTTGGTGAACTTAGGGGGACGAGTGCAGGGGCAGAGATAAGTTTCACAGTTCCCACACTGTCACAGGAATGCAGGAGATATGAGAGTAACACAAGAGTTTACTGACATGTTACTTTAGAGAATATTCCACCATCCAAGTCCATGAAACGCTCACGTAAGCTGCTTTCCATTGCTTGGATTCCCAGGTTTTATGAAAGTTGCTTTGTCTAGACCTTACAGAAGCTTTATGCTTTCATGACAGGATGCAGTCATAATCTCCAGAAGAGGAAATAACAATAGGGGAGGCATCCCATGCCCAATCTTCCTACCCAGTTTGTAGGTAGAGCCAATTAACAGTCTGTCACTCAACCACTTCTTCTTGCCCTTAAACAACAAAAAGATTTTACTTATATGCGATTGCTCTAAACTCTCTCAGTCTAACACCGATGATTTTTTTTTTCCCAAAGATTAACAAAACTGAATGGTTTCCTTGCTTCCTCATGCCCACCTGTGCAAAACCTTCTTGTATATTATAGTCTTTTAAGATCTTATTCTCGTCTGTTTTTATTCAAGTGGCTAGTCTATTAGAATTCAAATAAGAACTATTATGTCTGTGTGTATGTGCCCAGTCGAGTCTGATTCTTTGTGATGCCATGGACTGTAGCCCACCAGGCTCCCCTGTCCATGGAATTCTCCAGGCAAGAATACTGGAGTGGGTTGCCATTTCCTCCTCCAGGGGATCTTCCTGACCCAGGTATTGAAACTGCATCTCCTGCATTGGCAGGCAGATTCTTTACCACTGTGCCACCTGGGAAGCCCAAGTTATTATGTCTAAGTGTGGGATTTTAAGTATTTTGCAACATGGAGAATTTAGAGACATTTTAGAGGAATATTAAAAACATGAAAATTCTCACCCCAAAATATGAAAATATCACTTATTTTCTAAAAGAAAAGCCATGAGAACCTTTAATATATTTTATAATGTTGACAGGACTTCGTTCATAAGCTCAAAACATTTATCTCAACATTAAAATGAAAGAATTACAGAATTTACGAACTAGACCAGATTTCATACATTATCTAAATCAGAGAGTCTCAACATGACACCACTGACTTTTTCAGCCAGATTATTCTTTGTTGTAAAGAGATTTCCTGTGTATTGTAGGATGTTTAGCAGCATCTCTGGTCTCTAACCATTATATATCAGAAGCCCCACCCCACCCAGTGTGACAGAAATATCTCCAGATGTTGCCAAATGTCCCTGGAGGACATAAGTCTCCACTACCCAAGGACCACTGCTATATGACAGGGAAGAATGTAGCAATCATATGACTAGAGAGAACTTCTACTGCAATCCTTAAGCAGGATATGGAGGATGTAATCAAAATCTTATGTAGGAGGAAGAAAGAGATTAAATAAGGTAAAGGTGTCTAATAGATTAATTTCTACAGCAAAATGAACACCTGTTCTATTTAGATGCTAATAAGACCAGAATGACATAGAAGTTTGCATTTTGTAAAAATACTTTTATGCAATTATAAGATATGAAGGGCAGGGTTAAGACCCAATATTTATGCTTCCCCAAATTCATATGTTGAAACCTACCTACACAGTATTAGGAGGTTTGGGGCCTTTGGGAGGTAATTAGGATTAGATGAGGTCATGAGGGTGGGATCTTCAGGAATGGGATTCACGTCCTTGAAAGAGTCACAGAGGGGCTTCCCTGAAGGCTCAGTGGTAAAGAATTTGCCAGCCAATGCAGGAGATGTGGGGTAGATACCTGAGGGGGGAAGATCCCCTAGAGTGGAAAATGGCATCCCACTTCAGTATTTTTGCCTGGGAAATCCCATGGACAGAGGAGCCTGGCAGGCTACAATCCATAGGGTCATAAAGAGTCGGATATGACTTAGCAACTAAAGAATAACCACAACAAAGGGTCACAGAGAACTTGCTTCCTCCCTCTGCTCTCCACCCTGGGAGGATACAAGAAGTCCCCTGTCTGTAGCCTGGAAGAGGACTCTCACCAGAACTTGGCCAGACAGACATCTGACGTTAGACTTCTAGTCTTCAGAATGTGAGAGATTAATTTCTGTTTATGAGCCATCCATCTGCCAAAGCAGGAGACGCAAGAGACTCAGGTTCAATCCCTGAATCAGGAAGATTCCATCCCTGAATCAGGAAGATTCCCTGGACAAGCAAATGGCAACCCACTCCAGTATACTTTCCTGGAAAATTTCAGGGACAGAGGAGACTTGTGGGCTACAGTCCAGTTCAGTTCAGTCGCTCAGTCGTGTCTGACTCTTTGCGACCCCATGAATTGCAGCACACCAGGCCTCCCTGTCCATCACCAACTCCCAGACTTCACTCAAACTCACATCCATTGAGTTGGTGATGCCATCCAGCCATCTCACCCTCCGTTGTCCCCTTTTCCTTCTGCCCCCTATCCCTCCCAGCATCATAGTCTTTTCCAATGAGTCAACTCTTCTCATGAGGTAGCCAAAGTACTAGAGTTTCAGCTTTAGCATCATTCCTTCCAAAGAACACCCAGGGCTGATCTCCTTCAGAACGGACTGGTTGGATCTCCTTGCAGTCCAAGGGACTCTCAAGAGGCTTCTCCAACACCACAGTTCAAAAGCATCAATTCTTTGGTGCTCAGCCTTCTTCACAGTCCAACTCTCACATCCATACATGACCAGAGGAAAAACCATAGCCTTCACTACATGGACCTTTGTTGGCAAAGTAATGTCTCTGCTTTCAAATATGCTATCTAGGTTGGTCATAACTTTCCATCCAAGGAGTAAGCGTTTTTTAATGTCATGGCTGCAATCACCATCTGCAGTGATTTTGGAGCCCCCCAAAATAAAGTCTGACACTGTTTCCACTGTTTCCCCATCAATTTCCCATGAATTGATGGGACCAGATGCCATGATCTTCATTTTCTGAATGTTGAGCTTTAAGCCAACTTCTTCTCTCTCCTCTTTCACTTTCATCAAGAGACTTTTTAGTTCCTCTTCACTTTCTGCCATAAGGGTGGTGTCATCTGCATATCTGAGGTTATTGATATTTCTCCCGGCAATCTTGATTCCAGCTTGTGCTTCTTCCAGTCCAGCGTTTCTCATGATGTACTCTGCATAGAAGTTAAATAAGCAGGGTGACAATATACAGCCTTGACATACTCCTTTTCCTATTTGAAACCAGTCTGTTGTTCCATGTCCAGTTCTAACTGTTGCTTCCTGACCTGCATACAGGTTTCTCAAGAGGCAGGTCAGGTGGTCTAGTATTCCCATCTCTTTCAGAATTTTCCACAGTTTGGGGTCAGAAATGTTGGACATGACTGAGCACACATATACTGTGAGCCACCAAGTCTATTGTCATAGCCAGAAGATACCAAAACATCATCACAAAAACAGAAACATAGACTAGTCTGGTATAATTAAGAACTTACTGATTCGACACTACTACTTAAGAGTCTGCAATCGTACCCGTTAGCTTTACCACATTTAAGAGCTGTACCAACCTCCCCAACTTTTTTTTTTTTTTAATTAGAAGTAAAACTAACCAGTACTCAAATCCAGTATGGTAAGTCATTACATACAAAGGGGCTCTGTTCTGAGAGCACATTCATAAATCCAGTTTGTTCATAAGCCCAACAAAGTTAGCCTAGGTACCCAACCCAATGAGCTATACAGTACTGTAATAGGTTTATAATATTTTTTCACACAAATAATACATAAAAAACAAACTCAAAAAAAAACAAAAAAACATTTTTAACCTTACAGTACAGTACCTTGAAAAGTACAACAGCTGGCATACAGGGGCTGGCATGGAATAAATAAGCAAGAATTAACTGATTGGAGGAGGAAGAAGAGGTGGGAGATGGTACAGCTGAAGGAGACAGAGGGAAAGCTGAAATTTCATTCATGCCTGATGAGTACTGGCAGGAACAGGTTCTGTTTCCTTGCTGGATTCAATTCCATTTACTCTCTTGAAAAAACAATCCAGTAATGTCTGGGTGGTAGCTCTCTGTTTTTCTTCTCATCATAGGTGGCATGGTAACACTGGACTGCATCCTGAACGGCTATTGCAAGATTGTGTACCGTTCTATGTTGAGTCTTGAGCCTTAAAAACAGTTACTCCTCAAATAAAGAAAATCGCTTGCCATTTCCTGAACTGTGACTCTCTTCGGTTCTTCAATTACTTTTTCTTTATCTTGTCTCTCTTCATTGTTTCTCTGGGACTCCAATTACATCTGCTTTTCATTAATACGCCCCTTGTGTTGGCAGCAAGGAATTCAATGAAGTCATCTTCTTGCAGATCTAGCTTTAGCTTCTTGCTGAGTTGCCAAAGATGGACTCCTCATCTACCTTCTCAAATCCAAGAAAATCATGAACAAACTGGAGGTAAAGGTTCTCCCAAACTCCATTCATGGTGACAGCAGTAACCTCATGCCAAGGGAAGTAAAAAAATAATTAATGGCCTTGTAGATGTTAGAGTCCTTCCAAAATTGTTTCAAGGTTGTTCCTGATTCATCATTCAACTTTACTGCCTGATGAAGATTGTGTCATAAGTAATAATTCTTGAAAGTTGCTATAACGGTCCACAGGTTGAGTGAGCAACATAGTATTCAGTGTAAGATGCACTGCTTTGAAGATGGGATGAAAACTGTCCATGAGTGGAGAGTGGCCTGGAGCACGGGCAAGCCACAAAAGAATGTTGAATAGGACGTCCTCCAGGTAATATTTCTATCCCTTTGGGGATACTGTGGTGGAAAAATCAATCTTGGAAGATGCCCTGTGTAACCTAGGCTTTGGGGTTACTCTTCCACACAATACGAAGAGAGCCCCTGGCTTTATTTTTAAGGGCTCTTGGGTTCTCTGAATGATAAACTAAGAGAGGTCTCAGTTTGATATCACCAGAAGCATTGCCACCAAACAACTCAGTTAGCCTATCCTTTGTTGCTTTATAGCCTGGCACCAACTTTTCTCCGTACAGATGTAACTTCGGTCTGGCATCCTCTTCCAGTACAGCCCTGTCTCATCCATATTAAAAACCTGCTTGGGTAAATATGTGTCTTCAGCAATAATTCCCTAAAGCATTTCAGGAAATTCCCAGAAAGCTACAGTATCTGCACTCACTGCCTAGTCACTTTTATGTTGTGAAGGTTGGCTCTAGCCTTGAACTGATGAAACCAGCTGTTGCTAACATTAAAAAACACACCCTCTAATTTTCACAGTATTTCTTCTTCAAGCCTTCATAAAGGCTTTTCACTTTCTCTTGAATCAGCATTAAACTACGTGGTCCTCCACACTGATGCTGATCCTACATCCACACACAGAAAGTTCTCCATCTCTTCCATCACTCTTGCATGTTTCTTTGATATTATCGTTGACATCATCACACAGCAGACTTCACATGTTCCATGATCTTGTCCTTGCTCTTTAGAATCGTGCCGACGGTCAAACAATTCATGTCATAAGAATGAGCCATGTCTATCATCTTTTCACCTCACTCTACTCTCTCAATTATTTTCACTTTTGTTCCCACGGTTATCACTTGGCACAGAATAGCAATACTGTTATATCACTGCTGCTTTTAGGCTTGCTTCCAGACACCATGGGCCTGAAATAAAGATACTGTACTACTGTACTCTATACAGTAAAGCACACAAAAGCAAAAGCAATGGTAGGGGATGTACGCATGTGACAATGTATGCCAGACACATGAACTAACTTATGTGATTGGACACGCAAAGGCACATTCACATCTTTGAAAGTTTGCATCTTGCAGATTCATATGTAGGACACTTACTGGATTTAATAAATATGTGAACTGGAGGCAAGTTACTTAATTTCTTTGAGCTCTGTCCTCATTTGTAAAATTCAAATGATAATATAACTCATGGAAAAGTTAAAAAAAAAAGTTTTAAATGAGTTTTGGTATGTAAGGAGCTCAGTTAATAAAATACATGATTAATAAATAGTAATGGTTATTATGAATATGAATTAGAAAAGCTGTGGTAAATTTCATCTAATAAAATTAGAATCCTCTGCTTTCAGAGTTGGTTTATAGACTGTGTGGCAGGAAATCTCTTTCTAATCTGTCAGCTAATGTCAACATAACAGAAAAACCAAAGTTTAAAAATGAAAGTTTTCTGATATGTCAAATAAGTTCAGAGAGTGTCTTCCATAGTTCCCCCATGTTAGCTAACTTCTGACTTAACCTTACACGTGTACATGTCTTCTTCCAGTTGGATAGCAAATATCATTATTAGAAGTATTTTTTTATATTTGTTTTACAATATTATGGCAAAATAGCTGAGAATTTTAACAAGCACACAATCTCAGAGCTTGCACTTCTTGAATGCCCAGAGAACTTTCAAATGTAAACATAACTCAGGATGATTCACCATCTATCCAAAAATTAGGAAAACACTCAAGCATGACAATAAAACAAACCAACAAAAACTTAAAAAGAAGAATCATTCCTGCAGAATCTTTACCTTGATACTATCAAAATAACCACCTAATATCATGGTGCTACCCACTGGGAAAATCTGATCGTGGCACTTGGTCTATATATTCTTCTTTCTATTCTGCAATAACATGTTAATACATTCTGCATTTAGCTACCCATTTTTTACATTTTCAAGTAACACTTGTGCCATAATAATTGTCCTTTAACCACCTGAATTTTCAATCATAGTTGGAATGTGAAATAGCAGCACCTACCATTATAGTGTTTAATTGTGTCAATGGTTAAGAATCTCTTCACTACAAGATAAGCAGAGCCAGGTTCAGCTAATGAACTCCATCGAAGCACCTGTTCCAATACATTTTCTGTGTAGTGAAGAGGACGTTCTGAAAAAAAAAAAAAAAGTCAAATCACCAAAAAAATCTTAACTTTTTTGGATTATAAAATTTAAAACGTCCTTTTAAAAAGCTCTGTGCATTACAACAAGCATGACTGTATCTTATAGTACACAAGAATAGTGCATAGGACTACATACAGGATACCTTAAGACCTGGAACAGCATTAATCACGTAATAAAATTCATTGTATAAATAAATCTGTGCAGGGACATCTGTTTGTTATTAAACTACTTTTAAAAAAAATTCAGAGGTGTTATTCTTTAGATGGGGCTTCCCTGGTAGCTCAGCTGGTAAAGAATCCACTTGCAATGCAGGAGACCCCGGTTTGATTCCTGAGTTGGGAAGATCCCCTGGAGAAGGGATAGGCTATTTGCTCCAGTATTCATGTGCTTCCCTGGTGGCACTGAGGGTAAAGAATCTGCTTGCAATGTGGGAGACCTGGGTTCAATCCCTGTTTGGGAAGATCCCCTGGAGGAAGGCATGGCAACCCACTCAAGTATTCTTGCCTGGAGAATTTCCATGGACAGAGGAGCCTGGCGCTACATACAGTACATGGGGTCACCAAGAGTCCCTCACAACTGAGCAACCAAGCATAGCAGAGCATGGCATTCTTTATATAAAAATCTCAGAAAAAAGCTACCTTTCTGTACAACAAATTAGTGAATTACTCTACTTTTTAATTTAAACAGCGTTCTAGTTTGCTTATGGAAAAATGCCTGTTTGCATACACAATTAAATATTTGTAAAAGTACTAGTAATTGATCCAGTACTAAGTATAAATCCTTTGTTTATCCCAACAAGACTAGCATAATTTCTGATCAACACTAGTGGACAACTTATAGCTGATAATCAACTTATATGAAATTATAAAGTATAACTTCAAAAAGAACAGAAGATAATCCTTATCAAACAATACTGAGTAATTTCTGTTTAACTATTAGTGGAAATATCAATCAGAAACATCATGCAGCAATATTATCCATTAACAGTTCATATAATAGGCTAACAAGCAAAAAGTTGGCCACATCTTCACAATTTCTCCTTGATAAATACTCATCCATATATATTCTGTTTTATGCAACCATACTTTAAAATATATCACAAGTTCTTAGCATAGAGTTAATTAACCAAAAACCCCACAGGTTTTTAGAATTACAATCAAAATTTCATAGGGAAGTTTTTGCTGATCAAAATATGCATGTGTGCGTGCATGCGTGCTCAGTCATGTCTGACTCTTTGCAACCCCATGAACTGTAGCCAGCCAGGCTCCTCTGTCCATGAGATTTTCCAGGTGAGAATACTGGAGTGAGTTGTCATTTCCTATTCCCAGCCTAGGTATCGAACCCGAGTCTCCTGCATTGGCAGGTGGCTTCTTTCCCACTAGTGCCACCTGGGAAGCCTGGTCAAAATATGCCAATCACTTAATAAAATCTTGTAACAGAAGCATATGCTGGGGGAGAAAAAAAATCGAGTCTTTTCATAGTGTACTGAAAATAGCATAATTGAAATAGCAAGAACATAAACTCTAATGTGAAGATGTTGATGTAAATTCCTGGTACCACAGCCTTTATAAGTCAACTCAACTCTTTCATAACCTCATACTAGGGTTTTTGTTTTTGGTTAAAGTAGTGATGCCAATAACAAACAACAAAGTCCATGTCAACAGCATCACACTTGTATACTACCCATGCTATATACATAAAGTCACAAGTAATAAAAAAGACCAAATGTATCACAGGCTCTTTAGTACTGGTCTCCCTTTTATTCGCACAGCATTCTGGAACTTGTTTTTTTCCTTCCAGTATAAATAACTATAGAGTTTTTGCTTTCTATTCAGTACAGTGAAATGCAGTTCTGCATTCTGTGCATCTTGGTGTAAGCCTAGGCATTGTGATGGTGATTGCAAACAACAACTAAAAAAAAAAAAAAAAAAACACACAGCAACTAAGTCATACATCTTGGAGGCAAACCTATTTCTTATTTATAAATATATCCCTTTCACAAAGCAGAGTGCTGAGTACATAATAGATTTTCAATAATAAATACTTGGGGAATAAAATACCTTACAAATTTCTATGGTAATCCATAAATTACAGTAAGTAATTGTAAATGGATCAGCAGACATATATACTTCTTTGAAAATCAGGTAAAATCTTTTGTGCTACATTAATCCTGTTTTCTAAAATAAATTTATAAAAGGTTTGGCAAAAATCATGGGACACTACTTGCAAAACTCTGGGATGCTACTTATGCTGTCAACAGTTGCCATTTCTAGAATAACAACTATGTATCAACATAATATATACTGGCAACCTTACATCAGTTGCTGTTTTCAACTCTCACAACACTTTTCATTACAAATTGTCATTATTTATATTACATGTTAAAGAACCCAAGAATCAGAGAGGTTCATCTACTTGCCTAAAATCAAACAACTGATTCAAGTGAGGAACAGAAACTGGATTCTCAAATCTATCTGACTTTACAGCCCCAAGCTCCAAATCATAACTATTACACTTGGTTTTACTTTGTACAGATATGTAAACCTCCCCATGATGATTTTCACATATGTCATTTCAGGGAAAAAGTATCAACTCACTAAGATATTTCTGAGGACAAAAGGTAAGATATGCAAAGTGAAAAACAATGTCAATTCACACTTTCTCCTTCACTTTCCTATCCTTAGTGAGAAGACAGTAAGTAAATAAAATAGTTTTGACATCATTTATGTCAAGAAATTCATCATACTGCAGTTGGCTTGGAGGTAGGAATGCTATTCTTAACTGCAAAACTATCTGGATTGAAATAAAAGCTTACTCTCCTTTATTTTAAGAATTTGTAATGAGACTTCCAAATATTAGAACATTTGTATTAAAGAGGGTCACTATTACCAGTAGATACAACAGTGATACCTCAAAGGTACTCTTCCGTTCAGTTCATTTGCTCAATCGTGTCCAACTCTTTGTGACTCCATGAACTGCAGCACGCTAGGCCTCCCTGTCCATTACCAACTCCCAGAGTTCACCCAGACTCGCGTCCATCGAGTCAGTAATGCCATCCAGCCATCTCATCCTTTGTCGTCCCCTTCTCCTCCTGCCCCCAATCCCTCCCAGCATCAGAGTCTTTTCCAATGAGTCAACTCTTCTCATGAGGTGGCCAAAGTACTGGAGTTTCAGCTTCAGCATCATTCCTTCCAAAGAAATCCCAGGGTTGATCTCCTTCAGAATGGACTGGTTGGATCTCCTTGCAGTCCAAGGGACTCTCAAGAGTCTTCTCCAACACCACAGTTCAAAAGCATCAATTCTTCAGTGCTCAGCTTTCTTCACAGTCCAAACACGGTTCACGTATTGCTGAAGCCTGGCTTGGAGGATTTTGAGCATTACTTTACTAGCGTGTGAGATGAGTGCAATTGTGTGGTAGTTTGAGCATTCTTTGGCATTGCCTTTCTTTGGAGTTGGAATGAAAACTGACCTTTTCCAGTCCTGTGGCCACTGCTGAGTTTTCCAAATTTGCTGGCATACTGAGTGCAGCACTTTCACAGCATCATCTTTCAGGATTTGAAATAGCTCTACTGGAATGCCATCACCTCCACTAGCTTTGTTCGTAATGATGCTTTCTAAGGCCCACTTGACTTCACATTCCAGGATGTCTGGCTCTAGATGAGTGATCACACCATCGTGATTATCCGGGTCGTGATGATCCTGTTTGTATAGTTCTTCTGTGTATTCTTGCCATCTCTTCTTAGTATCTTCTGCTTCTGTTAGGTCCAGACCATTTCTGTCCTTTATCGAGCCCATCTTTGCATGAAGTGTTCCCTTGGTATCTCTAATTTTCTTGAAGAGATCTCTAGTCTTTCCCATTCTGTTGTTTTTCTCTATTTCTTTGCATTGATCGCTGAAGAAGGCTTTCTTATCTCTTCTTGCTATTCTTTGGAACTCTGCATTCAGGTGCTTATATCTTTCCTTTTCTCCTTTGCTTTTCGCTTCTCTTCTTTTCACAGATATTTGTAAGGCCTCCCCAGACAGCCATTTTGCTTTTTTGCATTTCTTTTCCATGGGGATGGTCTTGATCCCTGTCTCCTGTACAATGTCACGAACCTCATTCCATAGTTCATCAGGCACTCTATCTATCAGATCTAGGCTTATACTGAAATATATCACAGCAGAGAGAGAAGCAAACACAGATTTGCAAAAATTAGCGAAGTATGTTTATCACATCAATATTAATTCAAGAGAATGAAAATCCTGAAGATCCAAGTTCCTGCATAAAAATTGAGCTGAAAAATAGGATGAAAAGATAAATACTTATTAGACTGTCAAATGACACAATTATAAAAGAGGTAAGAGACAGGAAAAATGTACTGAGTCATCAAATGCTGTCGGAATATAAATTCCTACAAGTAAACAAGGTTTTGTTAATAGTTACATTTACAACCATCTGTCATGATAAATTACGTAAGTCAGCTGGCATTAGGGTATTACTAGAGGGAAAAAAAACCCAAAACCTGATTTGTGCACTGTTTATCCCTGGAGGAGGGGATGGCAATCCAGTTCAGTATTCTTGGCTGGAGAATCACATGGAGAGAGGAACCTGGTGGGCTACAGTCTACAGAGTCATGAAGAGAGGGACATGGCTGTAGTGACTTAGCATGCACACACTCACAGTATCTAGAGCATTAACTTTTTCGCTGAAAATTCAGCGTAATTATTTAAGAACAGGGTGTGGAGGTGGTTCTTTAGCTAGGTAAGTCATGTTCTCAATATTTTAAAATCTTGTCTGTAGAATTAAACCTGGCCTCCCTTGTTAAACAGAGAACTATGCATTTCCACCTGAAACAATTGGTGTTATCTTTAAATTTCTGGCAGTAATGACATAGGATTTCCAGAGACAATTATGACTTCCTTAATAATTAAAATTCTAGTGTCAGATCTAGAGCCATGCAAGTCTCTCAGAGGATGACAGCACCCTGTCAATCAAGAGATGGACCAGAAAGACTCTGAATAAAAATGAACTGATCTTCCATCTCATAGTAGATATGAGCAGGACGAGAACATTTTCTTACGATGCTGCTATGTAGAAAGTAGCTACTTCACCAACTTGAGCCTCTCAGTGAGGAAGCCCACTTAAATGAGGCCCATGAGCAGTCAACTTTTTTCAGCACGTGAAGAACTAAGGGGTAGAGTGCTACATTGGTAGGGTATCGGTTCATTCTTAAAGAGAAGCATTAAAATACCAGAAGTATTTAAAAAAAATGATACCCTCTCCTAAGGTAGGTTTCAGCTTGTCCTGGCCATCAGGACCCAGTGGCACCAGGACCCACTGGTGGCAGTGGGTCAAGAATGCTTGGCATCTTTCAAAGGATGAGACAAAGAAAGACTTGTTCTCTGTCTAGTACAAATTTCCAATGTCTCAGACACTTATTTAGAAGGAAATGCTACTTATAAACTAACAGCTTAGAATCTAACTAGCCTTAATATAAATTCTAAAAATATTTTATATGGATTTAACATGATGTATTTTTTCCATGAATCTTAACTACTACAAAAGCAAAAAAAGAAAAAAATAATAATCGTGCTTTGTCAGAATTTTGCCAAGAGTTGTTTACCACCTGCTGTTGCTTGGATGTTTCCCCACTCCCCTAATTCATAGGTTGAAATAATTCCCAATGTGACAGTATTAGTTGGAAGGGCCTTTGGGAGGTGATTAAATCATGAGGGCGGAGTCCCCCTAAATGGGTTTGTTGTTGTTTAGTTGCTAAGTTGTGTCTGACTCTATGACCCCATGGACTGTAGCCCACCAGGCTCCTTTGTCCATGGGATTTCCCAGGCAAGAATATTGGAATGTGTTGCCATTTTCTTCTCCAGGGGATCTTCCCGACCCAGGGATTGAACTCATGTCTCCTGCAGTGGCAGGCAGATTCTTTACCGCTGAGCTACCAGGGAAGCCCCAGTGGGCTTAATGCTCTTACATAAAAGGAATCCCACAAAGTTCCATTTCATCATGTGAAGATTCAGTGAAAAGATGGCCATCTGTCATCCAAGAAGCAGGCTTTCACCAAGCAACAAGTCTGCTGGCACTTTGGTCTTGGACTTCCTAGCCTCCAGAAATGTAAGAAATAAATTTCTCCTGTGTAATCCTGTTATGAAGTGAAGTGAAGTCTCTCAGTCATGTCCGACTCTCTGCGACCCCATGGACTGTATGTAGCCTGCCAGTCTCCTCTGCCCGTTGGATTTTCCAGGCAAGAGTACTGGAGTGGGTTGCCATTTCCTTCTCCAGGGGATCTTTCCAACCCAGGGATCGAACCCGGGCCTACCCACATTGTAGGCAGATCCTTTACCATCTGAGCCACCAGGGAAGAAGACCCCAATTCCGTTATAGCAGGCTAAACAAAGACACCATTTCACCAATGATAGCAATTCTGCTAATGATACATGAGTCACAAATTGACATGCTTATATCAGTCTGAATTTGTAGCTACCACATCTATGATAATTCCATTTATAAACTCAAGAATCTATTTTCATTATCTTCAATCATATAGGAAGGCCAGAGCACTTACATGGGCTTCCCTGATGGCTCAGATGGTAAAAAATCTCCCTGCATGCAGGAGACCTGGTTTTCATCCCTGGGTCAGGAATAGCCCCTGGAGAAGGGAATGCTACCCACTCTAGTAGAGTCTCTCAAGATAGTAAAGGGAACAAACAAAATATCTATTATACAAAGGAGACAGTGGAAATGACTAGGTAGAGAACTATTGTTTTAAAGTTTACAGGTAGTGAAAATAAAATCCAGCACTTTTTGTTCACTTGCTTATTTATTCATTTACTTATTTATTTTTGGTTGCTTTGGTTACTTGGAGGATTTATATTTACATTAGAAAAAGCACCAATTCCCTGCTGACATTCTTCCTATCAACCACAATCTTATGAACTACCAATGCCTTCACTTTTATCTTCTTTTTACATTTCACTTTATCTTCCCTGCATGTTACTAGAAATAAAGCTCTTAACATTTCAGAAGGTCAGGTGGCTCCACAGGCCCCATCTGCTCCAGGAAGTCAACATAATCACAGGTCCCTTTGTTGCTTTCTTAGCTGTGTTCCTCTAAAAGCAGTAAAAATAATCTTAGTTTTCTCTTTGGGCAATTTCAACTTGAATGGTTGACCAAACATTAAGACCATGCCAAATTTGAATTCCTAGCTCCATCAGATGTACTCTTTCTTGATGTGCATGGGGTGTTCCTTTGATTATATATCTGGACATTTACCAGTCAAAACAGCTTGAAGTCTCCTAGTCTTTTTATAGTTTCATCAACTTTTCTTTAATTAGTGAGAAGGAACCAAAAAAAAAAAACCCAACAACACCTGACTCCAATGTTACCATTTGTGATATACTAATTGGCACATGCAAGTTGATAATTAGTCATTTTCAGGATAAGCATCCCTTCATTTTCCCAGAAGAAATTTAAAAAGAGTGTTTCCAGATATAGTGCAATCTCTGTACCAGCTATATATTTAATTCCTTCCTATCCTCACCCATTTGGTTTATTCCTCTCATTTTGGAGGACCAATGCTCAAAGGCACAGACCACCAGAACTGAGACATGGGGATATCCTTTAACTCAACCCTTGAGAGAATAAGGGGTAGGGAGAGGATGCCTACCCCAAATCCATGATTCATTGTTCTGCTGTTGACTTCCTAAAAAATCAACAGCAAGAGAAGCATAGAGGAGACCATCAGCTATCTAAGAGCTAAGGAGGCCTTTGAGATCTCCCAGGGGTTGCTAGTCTACAAGCATATTTGTAAATAATGCCACTGTGAACACTGGGTAGCATGTATCTTTTCAAATCACATTTTTTGTCTTTTTCAGATATGTACCCATGAGTGGAACTGCTGGATCTGACGGTAATTCTATTCTTAGCTTTTTTGAGGAACCTCCACACTGTTTTTCATAGTGCCTGTACCAATTTACATAATCAATAGTATACTAGGGTTCTTTTTTCTCCACATCCTCACCAACATTTGCTATTTATAGACTTTTTGATGACAGCCATTTTGACAACTGTGGGATGATATATCATTGTGGGTTTGATTTAGCAATACATTTCTCTGATGATTAGTGATGTTGAGTATATTTTCATGCACTGGTTGGCCATCTGCATGTTTCCTTTGGAAAAACGTCTGTTCAGATCCTCTGCCCATTTTTAATTGAGTTGTTTGTGGATTTTTTTTTTTTTTGCTATTGATTTGTAGGGGTTCTTTAGATATTTTGGCTATTAACCTCTTAACAGATGTATGATTTGCAAATACTTTCTCCCATTCTGTAGGCTGTCTTTTCATTTTTGTTGATGGTTTTCTTTGCTGTATACAAGCTATGAAGTTTAACTCAGTTCAGTTCAGTAGCTCAGTCGTGTCCAGCTTTTTGTGACCACATGGACTGCAGCATGCCAGGTATCCCTGTCCATCAGCAACTCCCAGAATTTACCCAAACTCATGTCCACTGAGTCGGTGATGCCATCCAACCATCTCAACCTGTGTCATCCCATTCTCCTCCTGCTTTCAATCTTTCCCAGCATCAGGGTCTTTTCCAATGAGTTAGCTCTTCATATCAGGTGGCCAAAGTATTGGAGTTTCAGCTTCAACATCAGTCTTTCCAATGAACACTCAGGACTGATCTCCTTTAGGATGGACTGGTTGGATCTCCTTGCAGTCCAAGGGACTCTCAAGAGTCTTCTCCAACACCACAGTTCAAAAGCGTCAATTCTTCAGCACTATTTATTTTTTCTTTTGTTTCTTTTGCCTTGGAAGACAGACCCAAAAGATACTGCTACCATTTATGTCAGTGTTCTGCCTACATTCTCTTCTAGGAGTGTTAAGGTTTCAGGTCTTACATTTAAGTCTTGAATCCATTTTAAATTTATTTTTGTATACAGTGTAAGAAAATGTTCTAATTTGATTCTTTTACATGTGGCTGTCCAGTTTTTCCAGTACAACTTATTGATGAGACTGTCTTTTCTCCAATAATAAAAGGGTTTTAAATGACTTTAAAATAATATGAACCTATTTGTGATTTACAAAGATAATTTAGGCAGTAGTGCTGACAGTTATCTTTTACTCACAAATGAGGCTGGTAACCTACCCACTTCTCCTTAAAATTAAACAACCAAAGTCAAGACTTTACCACTATTGAACTATACAGTAATATAAAATCATGCTTCACTTATGCAAAAGATTTTAATTGCATAGCAATTGTTATTAGGCACTGTTGTCAGAGATAAAAACTGTACTAGAGATAGAAACAGAGTCCCTTGTTCCCTCTAAGGAGCTCTCATCAAGAAAGACAAAAATAAGTCCATGTGACAGGCACCATAAAAAAAAAAACAAGACAAAGTGTGATGGAACCCTTAGTCTGGGTTTTAAAGGAGGTAAACAAGGGGGCCAGAAGGGGAGGAATAAAGGCGCACTTGGGCAATACCTTCTTGTATGTTAGTCAAGCACAAGGTATAGAAGTGATTGTCTTCCATAGTGATTGTCTTATAAAGAAAGCAAAATGAGAAAAGATGGTAAAAAAGATCAGAGCAGCAGCAGAAACCCACTATTTGGGGATAGAGGAAGAATTGACAAATGAGATAAAACAATTCCAGCACTAGGAAGAGAATCAAAGCAGCAATGAAAACAGAGTGAACACGTTTCAAGTAAAAGGGAATGGTTATTAGCAATAAATCCTACAGTGAGAACAAGCAAAGTAAAGCCAGAAGTAAATCCACTGGACTTGGCAGGTGGGGGGTGGCTGCAGTCATTGGGCAAAACACCTTTTATGAGAGGCCAGACTGAGCCTGACTATGGGGGAGACAGTGTGAACTGACACCAAAGGACCAGTGGCACTGAATCCTGGCAATGAATATTGGAAAGTAGTGGTTTAAAACAAATTATATTTTTAAAGAACAGTGCATGATAAAAAGAATAAAGGAAGAAAAACATCAAGATGGAATAATGAAAGACAAAGTATTTGATAATCCCATTTCATTCTAACACTGATTATAAGACTCTTAATAATACACAATGAGGTATATTTAATGTTCAATTTTAATTTTTGTATTGAGCTTGCAGGTGGCAAGATTTTACTTTTGGCAGTTTGACATCTATACATGAAAGAGTCCCAAGACCTAAGCAGGTATCAACTAGACAGATGGTCAAGATACAAAGACATTCTGCATCTTTTTTTTTTTTTTTCCTAGAGGTCTTTAAAACCAAATGGTATCATAAGAATGTTAGTCTTATTATTCTTGGAGTGGTCAACGCATTTTAAAAGCTCTCTTTATTCTTCTGTACCTGAGATTTTTAAAAAATGACAAAATATCTGATCCACTCTACTAAAGATAGATGAAAAAGTAAAAAACTTAAAAGGAACCTTCTGCTAGGCTTAAAACAAAATTAGTTTTTAAAATAACAGCCTTTTAAATCAGTATCCTTGTTAAATAAGCAGCATACAGGAACAACGTGGAATAAGCTGGATGGTGATGGTGACATTTAGAATATTGTTACAAATCACACTACCTGTTCTTAAAAATGAAGCCTTATTTCCTGAGGCAGCAACATATATGACTAATATTTTACACTATAAACTTACAGTCAATAAAACAATCTAATTATTTTAATAATAAAATCATAGGAGGGTAACCTCAAGTAGCACCAACATATATCAATGCATGCACTGAAGCAGAAGGGGAGTCATAACAGGATGTGAAACTTTATAAAAACATAAAATGTTAGTAATGATTTTTCAGAAAACTAGTGCTTCTTCACACTCTAAGGAATTTAAGAATCCCTAGCATGAGAACCACTTACCGAGCTCTTCATTTTCTATGACTTCAAATGTGGCCCAAATATCATCTTTTGTTGGAATTATATTTTTTATTGCTAATATGTCATTAGTTAACTCTTCCGCTTCCATCACAGGAGATATCTGCAAGAGAAGCAAAATTTCTTCAGAATATACATCAAAAACAGAAGTGGCCTTATGCTAGGGTGGTAACACCTGCCTGCCATCTACCACCTAATGAGACTGTACGTTTAACCAGTTTTTCTTAGTACGTTTAACCAGTTTTTCTAAGCACTCAGGGGAAACAGCTTATTCAGATCTTCTCCATCATGTAATACATTTTCATGTATGTGTAAAAAGTGCCCATATAATCGAGAAGAATTTTTTTGTTTTTAACTCAGTGAACAATTAAATAACTCAAAAAGCGAAGATGCCTATTCATACTCAGAAAGACCTTCCACAGATATTGGATCCTACGGTCTTGTAGGCAAAAATCTTTTCACTCAGTTCTATAATCAGGAGTTCAAAATGGCTCAGTTATTCAGTTTGGGTTCTAAATTATACACAGTTGACTGTGGTCCACCATGCCAAAAAGCCCCAGGTTTAGTGGTATGTAGTGTGCCCCGCCACGCCAAGTGACAGATGCTGGGCCACCAAAGTCTGCTTTCAGGCCAAGGGCAGAGTCTGCAGAGTCAGCCTGGGGGTCGGCTCTCCAAGAGTCTCAGAGCCTCGGGCCACTGCATAAGTACCCCACCTTCTTCAGGGACTTTGGGGGTTTCTCATTTGTTTTCTCCCTGTTTTTGTTTTTACCAGTCTTACAGGCATGCTGGCCAAAAGCAAGTTGGTTTTCTCCCATTAGAATTTAGTTACAATGCTAAACAAATAGAACATGATTTAAGCATTAGAATACTGCAGCTGCAACCTCCTTTCCACATTTTCAGTACAAGTATGCACCTATTAAAAATTTCTCAGAAAATGTGCTCATTTCCATTTCTCCTGTCCCTTATTGATCATAAGCATATTGCACATATATAAATTATATAAAACATCTTTCATTAGAGGTAACTCATATAGTCTGTCTTTTGGAGTTTGTGGAATACATTTGGAATATATTAGGCTTCCCTGGTGGCTCAGATGGTAAAGATTCTGCCTGAAAAGTGGGAGACCTGGGTTAAATTCCTGGCTCAGAAGATCCCCTGGAGAAGGGAATGGCTACCCAGTCCAGTATTCTTGACTGGAAAGAGCCTAGCGGGCTACAGTCCATGGGGTTGCAAATAGTTGGGACATGACTGAGCAACTAACACTGACTTGGAATATATTAAGGATGCAGTGAAGTCCATTATTTGCTGTTTAGAAAAGCTCAATGTAGTACAGCCTTAAAAGGAAAAAAAAAAAATAGCATGTGGCAAAAGCAGAGAATTTTAAGGAATAGAAACCTTAGTAGATGAATGAGTTCAGTGATGTCGCTCATCAGAATGGCTTTACAATATTTTAAGAAGTATAGCCCTTCCTTAAAAAAATGAATTACTGAGAAACCAAACTAGTGACACAGTCGGCAGGGAGTTCCTCAGGTTGACATAGGAATGGAAGACTGGAACTCATTTCCTTGTTCCTATATGTTCCTATATGTTCCAGGTGATACCCAAGGCCCCTCTTCAGAACACCTAGAACTCTACAAAGCACACTTTGGAATTAATTACTCTAAGTGATACACAAACTGATATAATGAACATCAGACTTGGAATATCATGACTAATGTTTGCATCCAGGCCTTAATGTTATTAATTCCCATTTCTACTCATATGTATGTGAGATATCACTGCTTGACCTACCTCCTTGGGTTGAAGTAATGATTAGTTGAAATAAATATAAGAGCTGTGCAAAATCTTAAGCACTAACCAGATGTTTATTTTTGTATAGTTTTTGCTATGTTTTTCAAGAGAATTTAGAGTTTTTGTAGGTGAAACTGGACATTCTTTTATGTGAATATACTTAAAATATAAATTTTGCTCAATTTTAATAACTTCTGGTATGTCTCTATTAGATAAAATTAAAATGAACTAGTGAAGAGTTTTGGAGAAGGAAATGGCAACCCACTCCAGTGTTCTTGCCTGGAGAATCCCAGGGACGGGGGAGCCTGGTGGGCTGCCGTCTATGGAGTCACACAGAGTCGGACACGACTGAAGTGACTTAGCAGCAGCAGCAGTGAAGAGTTTATTGGAGAAGGCAATGGCACCCTACTCTAGTACTCTTGCCTGGAAAATCCCATGGACGGAGAAACCTGGAAGGCTGCAGTCCATGGGGTCACTGAGGGTCGGACATGACTGAGGGACTTCACTTTCATTTTTCACTTTCATGCATTGGAGAAGGAAATGGCAACCCACTCCAGTATTCTTGCCTAGAGAATCCCAGGGGCGGGGGAGACTGGTGGGCTGCTGTCTATGGGGTCGCACAGAGTCGGACACGACTGGAGTGACTTAACAACAACAGTGAAGAGTTTATGGGTAAGTGGAGTTAAGTCATGTGCTTTGACTATCCCTTTCAGCATAAGTGATAAGACATATGCCAAGATATCTCTACTACTTCCTCATGTCCCTGGGATCAACATCATATGTTCAGCATAACAAACAGATGTGGCCAAGGAGTGCAAGGCAGCTCGTGTTAGTTCCACAGCTGAGTAACCAGTGTCAAAGAATCATATGTAATCATTTGTGCATGTGCGTGTGCGTGCTTAGTCGCTCAGTTTGTCCAACACTTTGCAACCCCATGGGCTGTAACCACCAGGCTCTTCTGTCCATGGGACTATCCAGGCAAGCATACTGGAATGGATTGTCATTTCTTCCTCTAGGGAATCTTCCTGACCCAGGTATAGAATCTGCGTCTTCTGCACTGCAGGTGGACTCTTTACCACTGTGCCAACTGAGAATATCCCCGTTATGTAATCATTAAATATATATAAAATAATAATTACAGTATCTTTGACATAACTAAATTCCAGAAATATTTAATGTTAAGACTCTGTTTTATCTTGCACTTTAAAAAAGCTAAGAAGCTAAAACTGAATTTCTACTGTGAGATGGCAGCATGTCTATCCTATGCACAAAGAAAGCAGTCTTACTCTCTTAAGGCGGACTAAGTACAGACTATGGTAACATGAAAAGGATCTTTTAAATTCAAAACAAATGGCTAAGTAAAGTTACCAAGGAAGAGAAGAGTTATTTCATATTCCAGGACACTAAAATATTGGAAGCTAAAGTCTAGGATCAGCTTTCCTGGTGGCTCAGCAGTAAAGAATCCACCTGCCAGTACAGGAGATGCAGGTTCAGTCCCTGGGTTGGGAAGATTCCCTGGAGAAGGGAACAGCTACCCACTCCAGTATTCTTGGCAGGAGAATCTTATGGACAGAGGAGGCTGGTGGGCCATGGGGTCGCAAAAAGTTGGACACAACTTAGTGACAAAACAACAACAACGAAGTCTAGGATACAAGGATGGGGGATTTATATACTAGTTGTTATTTATTAAGCACTTATGTATCACGTAGCTATGGTTTTTCCAGTAGTCATGTATGGATGTAAGAGTTGGACTATAAAGAAAGCTGAGCACCAAAGAACTGATGCTTTTGTACTGTGGTGTTGGAGAAGACTCTTGAGAGTCCCTTGGACTGCAAGGAGATCCAACCAGTCCATCCTAAAGGAAATCAGTCCTGAATATTCAATGGAAGGACTGATGCTAAAGCTGAAACTCCAATACTTTTGGCCACCTGATGCAAAGAGTTGACTCATTTGAAAAGACCCTGATGCTGGGAAAGATTGAAGGTGGGAGAAGAAGGGGATGACAGAGGCATCACTGGTTGGATGGCATCACTGACTCAATGGACATGAGTCTGAGTAAACTCCAGGAGTTGGTGAGGGACAGGGAGGCCTGGTGTGGGTCCATGGGGTCAGAAAGAGTTGGACACGACTTAGCGACTGAACTGAACTATGTACCATAATATCTGCTGTTTTACAGGCAGGATCTTACCAAGCCCTCAAATTAATGCTATTATATAAATACTGTAATCTTCCCTCATTAGAAAGGTAAAAAGATAGAGACTCAGATGGGAGTATATCCGTTGTCTCATGTCAAGAAGGTAGGAAGATGAGTAGCAGATGTTAGAGCTCAGGCTGTTCTATAGAATCTATAGAACATCCTAACCACAACCAAAAGAACATAGGGTGGTCTCCAAATGACTAAAACATGGGATTCCCAGAGGATATTGGCAGGAACAGTCAAACTTGTCATGATTTGAATTGGACATATAAAATAAGATAGAAAAACCAATGGAAAATTCAAGATATGCAGACTAATGCTAACAGTTATGATTTTCAACAGTATTCTTTACATTCCATATTTGGGACTCACTCGAATTATAATACTGCAGTCAGGTTCCTTTCTTTCTACATATACTTCAATTAACAAATCTCCAGCCTGGGAAACCTAAAAAGGGCAGATGCAAAGACAGCAAATGTAAGTATGTTGCAAGGACACACACAATACTTAAGATGGTTCAAAAGTCCTAGTCATATTTCTAAATATTTTATAATAATGAAATGAGATCAATCTCCCTGTTAACAACATAATGATACCCAATTTCTGGATACAGTTAAGGATGAGGTATCTACACAAATGATATAATCAGCAAACACAATCACATACCATTTTTCTTGTCTTTAACTCAAAAGTTATAGTGTCCTCACATACCCTTAACTGGCTACAGTAGAAACAGAGATGGTAAGGCCAAAAATTGAAATTTGAAGATAAATTAGGTCAGAGCTGTATTAAAATTAGAAATAGAAAATGTATATTTAGCAATAAAAATTAAAAGTGAAGTGACAGAATATAAGATAATAAAATTTTTATTTTAATTACCTTTAGCCAAACATCAAGTGCTAGGTTATTTGGGTCACTATTATACCTAAGAAGACACACTATGTGAAGAAAACACAAGGCAGGCAATACAAAGCATAAGATGTCACTACGTAGACTGACAGAATAATGTGAAGAAGATTAACAAAGAACCAAACAAATCTATGAAAAATATTTTGAGTTGCTTTTTTCATAAATTCCCTTAAGTTATGTAATCACTCAGAAGTCACATCCATCACTCATTTTTAGAAAAAGATCATAATGGAGAAATGATCATTTCAAAGTTAAATTTGCCTCAGAATAAAACCTGCTGAGTAAATTTATGGGGGAAACATTAAAAATGTACTTTGAAGAGCTGTTCATAGTTATTCTGACACTACAGACTTAGCAAAGCTTATTTCCAATTTTTCTTCCTTATGTTTAGAGCTACATAAAAATGCTAGGGAAGAAAAGATACAGTTGACATTTTTACTTTTCCCTGTGTTTGTATAAACAACTCTCCAGGAAGGACACATTTTAAAAATTAAAAAAGCAAACACAAAGAATTCATAGAGTGTAGTCAAAAACAAGAATAGCTCAGAAAATCAAACAGGGATAAGACTTAGAGTCTGTCAGAAAACTACTTCAGACAAGTTTTGAATGGACTGGAGAAAAACTCCAGCAAAACAACAGATTTTTTCCAAACTGTTCTACTTTTCTCCCGAAGTGCTTTGTTTTACAGACAATTCTTTTCTTATTTTAGCAATACTTACTTCTACTTAATTAGAAAGTGTTCAAGACTCATTTCTTTATGGTAGTATTAATACAAATGATAAAATTGCAGAATGGTACTCATACTTTATCCAATAACAATATAGATAGTGCTGCCAAAGATTACCCTTTTAGGCTCACACAGTCCTCGGTTTCATATCTGAAACTCTCTCCAAAAAGCAAGAATCCAAGAGAACCAACTGCTAATGAGCCACATTTTTTTAGCGTTACTGCTAACTTATCTGGAGGCTGCATTAATTACTTTGGGTCAAAATGGAGGAAATACTATCTTACAGAATTAATGTCACAGTAGTGGGCTTCCCTGGTGACTCAGACGGTAAAGACTCTGCCTGCAGTGTGGGAGACCTGGGTTCGATCCCTGGGTCGGGAAGAATCCCTGGAGGAGGGAATGACTACCCACTTCAGTATTCTTGCCTGGAGAATTCCATGGCCAGTGGAGCCTGGCAGGCTACAGTCCATGGGTTCACAAAGAGTCAGACATGACTGAGTGACTAATACTTTCACTTTTCACTGGTACTAGGGGATCTACGCATTTGAATGAAAGCCTTTCCTCATCTCCCTCATATGGAATGATAGCTCTGACAATTTCTCTAAATCAGTTGTGTATATTTCAGGAATGAAGTGAACTTAGTGCTTGATTAATAAGAAAGCATTCATCTCATACTCTAAGTATACCTACAAAGGGAATTTATTTGACCCATCTGTCTTGTCTACACTGGTACCCTGAATCCACTATAACTGCTAGTTATTAGAAGACAAAGCCAGCCTCAAAAAAGTCCAGTGAATATTCATCAAACAAGGAAAGGCACCCTGGAAAAGCAGTAGTGCAACCTGAACACACAAATCCAATGTGATGCAACCGAGGAGAGTAAGGAAGATCTAGAAAAGTCAACTTAAGAAATAAATTAACATGTTATGAAGTGCACAATAGAAACAGTCCCACCAGTGCAATCATCCAAGAGCATGCAAAGCAAAAGCATATAAGAAATAACTTATAATTTCAAAAGCATAATAGAAAGAATCATTAGGGAGTCTGAATTTTCTGTTTATTTTAGTATTTATTTTGACTTTAAATGCTTTCTTTGAAATCCACTAGTATTTTCAATAGTACTTCATAAATGAAAACTGATTTCAAAAAGGACATTGTGATAAGACTGGAACTAACTTTTCCATCTATGTTTTGAAAACATTACATTAGCATACTTTGGCATTTTGCATGTGTCATGCTACAGAATTTCAAAACTGTTTTATCTAGGTTTTTTTTCCCCATTAGTTTTACTTTGCTTCAAATAGGAATTTGAAAATAAACACAACAAATGTTTACTTACAATGAAAGTTTTTTGTTTTGTTTTGTTTTTTAATTTTTTCAAATTGGAGATCTAACTATTACTACTCACTTGAGTGTCTTTCCACTTGGTAATAAAGCTATTCTCTATGTCCATTTGTTTGACTTGGTCTTCTTTAACCTGTTTAAAATATAATTTGGGACATTCTAATAAAATACAAGGAGTGATGGTACTCATCCTCACATAACTTTCTTCAGGAATTTAAAGACTGACATGTTAAAAATAAATGAGAATGGCCATCTTCATCAGCAGGGGCCCCACACAGCTAGGGCAGATATAAAGCCAACAAGATTGAGGCTCATAAAGTTCAGAATATCTTATGATGATACCACTTTAGGCTACACATTCCATCAGTGGCATCCCCTTTGCTGAGGTGCATTAATAAGCAAAGTGGCTGATGAAGGGTTCAACAGAGTTTATGTACCCTGAGAGTAAAGACTTCTTTTATCAGAAATGTTCATTAAGGGCTTATGAAGTTTCCACCATTTGGTTAAAGTTGGACTTAACAAAACTATGTAGATAAACATTTTTACTACCATAACAGTACAAAAACAGAAAATCAAGAGAGCATGCAAAGCCACACATTTTTTTTTCAGTCTTTCATTTCTCAGCATCAGAACTACTGTGAAGACATTGCTATTGATCAAAAACAGTGGACACATAAAGGAAGAGATAAAAAGGAGATCAAGAAGCAAAGAGAATTCAACAATTGTTCATTCCTACATAAATTAAGATATGAACTTTGTTATTTTATTAAAATATACTTTCTTTTCCTTTTTTAAGCAATCTTGTGATGAGTTATTGTAAGAACGTATGAACTACAAAAGTTAACCTATTACATTAACCTATTTGATCATCTGGTAAAGACACAATTCTGAAAAACAAGGGGTCTTGTACAAGACTACTTAACAGAATGCCCGGAAAGGTTTAATGACAACATTGAGATGGCAGAAACAGTCAAGCAGTGGAAATGGACCTTTGACCCAGGTCCCCTACGTCCCCCCACCATATTCAAATCCTAGGCTTATTTCCTCTGTTTTTACTCCTTTGAAATAAAAAAATTATCCCTATTCTAAGAGTTTTCTGATGAAACATGAAAATATGAACTTCATAAAATAGCAAATTGAAAAGTCAAATAATTAGAATAGAGATGACTTAATAAAAACCACAGAATATTACTTCAGAATTTTTTTTCCAATTCATGTCCAACTAAATGAAAACTCTAAAATGCTTTCAACTGCAAAATTTATCAGCCTGATGTAATTTACTGAATTTGTGAATTTCATAATTTCACACCTCTAAATAGACATACTTAATGCATACACATACTGAGAAAAAAAAAACACAAAAACACTATAAATAGAAATATTCTGTGCAACAGACACCAGATGGTAAAAAAAGCTTTAAAAGCAGCCAGATTTAAATGAATGGCTATAGCTTAAAATGCTAGTTATATCTGAAAAGTGAAGGATCATGTACCTATCCTTTATTTTTAAATATTCCTAAAGACATGAATAAAGACATCCTAAAATACATATTTTTGTTTGCAAACAATAACATCAAAACTATTTTAACAAGGGCAGGATATAAAATATTTACCTCAAAAATTTCAACATAATTATTAATTAAGTCCTCGATTACATTCACTTCTTCACTAGTTTGTCCCTTAGTTTGAAACAAACAGGAGGAAAAAACCAAGGCCAAATTGTGGGCACTCATGTGATTGATTTCTGAGCATTTCTGAACCCTGTTAGAGAAAAGCAGTACTTGTTACAACACATTTCTACGTGAAAATTTCATAAAATGTATGTCTTCATGTTCATTTATCCTCTTTTATTTTTTAAACACAAACATATTGAAAGTCACTGATACTAAAGATGGAGTGGTGATTTAAAGAAAAATACATAGTTCTTTTTTCCAAGTATCCTTCAGGTTTAAGAACATTAGAAAAGACTACTGTCAAAGATATTACAAGTTACAAAGCAGTACTTGCTCATCGCTTTAGAAGGACCCCCCTCCCCAATATCCAGACAATTCTACAGATGGGACAACCTGTAGCTAAGGCATAAAGGTGTGCTTGCAGAAAGGTGTCAAATGACTTACAGGATGGAAGCGTAAATAAAAGAGGGACAGGGGGCAGTAGGTAAGCAGGAAATAAGGCAAGAATGACAAATTGGAAGGCATAAAGTAAAGAGTTCCAAATTCAAAGTTCAGGACAACTGTTGAATTTCTCAGCACATCCTTATCAGGTGAGAAAATGGTCGAAAGTGTTTCAATGGTTATTCAAAATAACAGAAAGCAATCTCTTTTTGCAATGAACAGACATGAAGAGAGTCAATTCTCCCAATCAGTAGGCTACACCACCAGTTTTACAAAGAACTTTCAAGTGCTCATGAATGTTTTATAAGTTCAAAGTAATCAAGAAAACAACCATAGCCATCACCCCAATAAAAGGAAATATACAATGATAAAAATACAGAACTCTAACTGATGCCCATGGAAATATCAGTTAATTCTATCACTGACTATAGACATAACAGCTGCTCAATTGCCTGTCTACTTTTGTGAATTTCTAAAATACATGCTAAAAAAGGGAGATCAACTCTATCTAAGAAATAAAGCAAGACTAGGTAGGTACACCTAACTATAAAGGGCAAAGAATCTAGTAGGTACAAGGAAAATAAGGAAATAGGACAGCAATATATATGATAGTGTAAGAAACAATGAAATACCAAATTGCATAGGAGAGACAGAGCAAGCTTGATCATCATGTATGATTTATAAGATGCAAAAGGCATTGCAAGTTAATAGAGAAGGATGTCATAATTGTGGGCATCCCTCTCAAAACCACTCTGTACTTTTTTTAATCACACTAGATGTAAATATTTGGAAATTTTATCTGCAAGTCTGCCTCTGTTACTCTTAGAATCTAAGCATCCCACAGTCAGAGACTTTGTGTTAATCATACTGTGGTGGTGGCAGTTTAGTCCTAAGTTGTGTCCAACTCTTTGTGACCCTCATGGACTGTAGCCTACCAGGCTCCTCTGTCATGGGTTTTCCTAGGTGAAGATACTGGGGTGGGTTGAGGAGTGTGTTGCCATTTCCTTCTCCAGGGGATCTTCCCGTCCTGGGGATCGAACATGTCTCTCCTGCTTGGCAGATGGATTCTTTACCACTGAGCCACTAGGAAAGCCCCTAATCACACTGCAGTGTGTAACATAAATATATATAGTGAAGGGAATTAAGTCAATATTAGTCATGGAGGAAGTGACCTGTTATCTAGGGCATGGATAGAAGTAAATGCTAAATCAATCTGACTTTATCCACACTGACCTCTCAAACTTTGATGACACTATCAAATATTCTCATCTCTCCTGAGCATTCTCCTCTAGCCCTTATCACCTCTTTGGTTTCTGTAACTGCGAATTACTGGCATAAGTATGTCCACTATGGATTTTCCTTTTCTTCTTTTATTTCCCTGTGCCCACACTAGTATCTGCAAGCGTCCCATATCCAGCCAGTTTACTCTCTTTCCACTCAGGGTTTCTCATCAGAAGTCCACAGAAATTGTGTCTTAAGTAGGTTTCTTTGCCTCTGTTCTAACCTTTTCCCAATCAATCCCAGGACATGAGTTATCATCCTAAAACAGATTGGATCAGTCACTCCTTATCACAAAAGGGAATGCAATCCAAATGTTTTTGCACAATGAACAGAGCCTTTCATAGCCTGATGCCAGCCAGCTACAAACTATCTCATCTTCTAGCACACATGTTTCCTGAAAATATCCCTCACTCACGTCTTGTACTTAATTTTCTGTCATGCCCAGTTCATTTATCCTTTTAGATCTGTAGCATCACCTGGATCTCAACACACAATGATGTATCACTCGATCCTTCCTCTTTAATTTCATGTTGTATGCTAAAATTCTCTGTTTTAAAATCTGTGCTGACAGTGTTGTTTTCCTAAAATGTATAAAATGCCCTGGAGCATCCCCACTGTGATGTCTCGGGGTTCCTTGGTGCTATTTGGAAACTGCAGTCTTAAGACTATTTTTGTTATTCATGTACTATTAGCAATCATTTCTGTTCACATGGACTCTTAATGGGCACTGTATATAGTAGGGTCGAAAATAAATATTAGTTAAACAAAGGATAGGTATCTGAAATTCAAGTATGAATTAAGAAGTTTAAGAATTATATGCAACTCAATGTTTAAACTATTAACTGATAATTGTAGCAGCAGGTGACATATTGAAATTTGTGAAGAAAAAAAAAAAATCTGTCCTAGTGTCTCTGAGGCATAGAGATAGGACCTTGTAGTATATCAACTATATTTGTATGACACAATAAGAAAATCAGATGCATAGTAATGGAGTTTACATGCATGAGAAGTAGTGACTGAAAAGAAAGATAAAGACAAAAGACAAATTGCGGAGATTTAGGAATCTAAACTTCAACTAAGGTGTTTTTAGTAGAATTCAGCTTTACAGAAATTTATTCAAGGAAATATTGCATCCATGCAGGAAGCTGCCAACAATATATTCCTTAAGCAGTATTTACACTGATTTAAGTTTCTGTAATGATTCTTGCTCATAGCAAAATAAACAAACCTTAAGTTTGTTGACTTAAAATGTTATTCCCAAACACCCTGATTTTTCAGATGTCATTTCTCAAGCTACCATTTTATTCCTCCTAGCCTCCCAAATGCAGGGGACTACATGCCCTGACATAGAAAATGGGTTTGACTTTTGAAATTCCCCTTATCTAATCAATAGTCTGACATCAAAATTCTTATTTAAGTACTGGATGTATTTGAGAAGGTGATATATGATTATTTCTAATCCATTTAAGAAATTCTCCAGGGCTATGTATTCGAAATGTATCTTAATTGTATTAAAGAGACCAAACATAGTTTATGGGAATTCCATTTTGAAACCATTCTTAAGATATGGTGAAAGATTTACATTCACAAATAGAAGAAGGTTAACCACAGTACTTTAAATTAAAAAAAAATAATGACTTAACTGAATGTCATATTTGAAACATCTAGAAAAGTTCATGAATCCACCCACCTGTAAAGGTGTTCAATTATAGCTGCCAATGTTGCTCGGTTCACCCCAGGAAGAGTACGTATAAATGCTCCATACTTTTTAATTCTTTCCTTGTCATCTTGGGTATCTAAAGGTTAAACACACACACGTGAAACTTTAGGTCTAACTAATCATCTATATTACATATTTTCCTTTTATCAGTATTTTAAAACAATATTCACAACTGTATTTCACTGACACAATCAAGTTTCAAAACAGAAAACACTCAAACTTCTCTAATTCTGGAAAAGTATTTGATATTTACATAAACATTCCACAGCTATATGTCACAGCTCTTATATTTTGTAATTAAAAATAAAGCACTTTTAAAACCCAGGTCTGTATTTTATCTTCAGTGCTACATTTTACTGAACTTCGACTAAAAGGACTATTTTCAAGTAGTAACAAATTAGCCTACAAATTGAAGAGATGAGCCAAAAGTATTTTAACTATAGCTATGGAAAGATCTCACTATTTGTTATTAGAAAATGACATGTCTGACCATTTTTCCCTGTTAGCATCATAAAAATCTTCCCTAAACTTTGAACCATCCCAGAACTATGAACTGTACATTAACCCCACAGGCCTTTCACTAGCCCTGGAAACTTCAGTTCTTTGGAGAAGGTTAGGGGGGCAGTGGAATAAGTCGTAAGGTCCTGGTAACAATGATACAGACTGAGAGGAAGATAGATAGATCCTCTGCTTTTGTCATGGTTAGAACTTATTCATGAAAAGGAGGACAAGAAGGAACTACTCTCCTCCACACTCCTAACCCTAAGAAGTCAAATACTTAAAAGCACCTGCACAGGAACCTCCAAAGTTCTAGAGTCTGGAGGTTGTGCAGTGGTGGTCTGGTCTAACCTATTCTTTCACAGGGGAAATGAGAGACCTCTCTTCAAATAAATAGCTTGTGCTGACTCTGTAACTCAAGGGGATTGCACTTATATATTCCCTCTCCATTTCCAACTACCTTTGGAAACAGGGCTTTCTCATTTTCTGCTCAGCCCTTCACATTCTATTCACAGAAAGCCAGTGGCACATTAATGATTCTTTGAAAGTACACAGTCACTTGTAAAGAACATTCGGATCCCTGCGGAGGTAAGAAATTCTGTGACACATTTTTGAAGTATGCTCCTATTTAAAATAGGAACTGATAGCTCCTTTGTACTGATTTCACCTGCACACTAGATCTATAAAAGTAAACATGGTCATATTGACTTAACTATGCTGATGGATGACTGTCTAAAAGCAAGAAGGGAAGACACCCCAGTAACATTCAAAGACTGTACTAGAAGTGAATTAAGAATTAGCTATCATTCTTGGTATAACCCAAATCTTTTCTCTCATGTCTTCCAGTTACTAACTGTAGAGCTAATTGTATTTATTCAATTAAATGTAATTAATACTACACTACTATGCTTATAATAAGCACATGCTAGTATAGCCTGTTTTCACAAATCTTATAAGAATATAATAGATGATATTTTCAAAATGAAGTTTGAGTAACTGAAAAGGAAACTGAAGATAGATTTTAGGTCATATAGAAAATACAACTATTCTACCAGTCACAGCCTTCAGACAATTTAATGAGCATTCTTAGAAGAAGAGGTCATGTATATCATATAAACAGGTACTATGCAACCAACTGTAGGACTTTCTTCGCCTTGGGCGCACAGGACCCAAGGGAGCTCTCCAGTGAGGTCATCCAGTGAGTTATGGTTTACTTTTGTCAGATCCAACACAGGGTACTTTCTGACAGGTCAGGGTGAGCTACAACAGATCTGAAAGCAAAGAACTTTGAACACTAGTAGTTGAAGCCTTCTCAAAGTAATTTCTCAGGGATTCACATCCAAATGGAAGGTGAACACACTCCTCTCTGACACATGCTATTTCTCAGCTACCTTCTCCTGTAGTTTAACAATGAAGACCTCTTTGTCATTAAATTTGATAACTTCAGCAAAAGCATATTTGTCATAGATTTTTGATGACTGATTTTACAATAAAGGCAAATTGGAAGTCTTTATAAAATAGAGGTACTATAAATAATTACATGGTTATGAATTACAATAAAACCTTAAAACAAAAATGAGGGTGGCAGGGCAATTGTGCTTAAAAAGATAAATTACCTAATTCTATATTCCAAAAAATTATACAACCAACTCTTCTTGTGATTAGAATTAAAACTACTGATTTGAAAAACACGGGAAACAAGAAGAAGACTTCTGAATTAAGTAGCTACATTGTAGAAAGTTTTATTTTAATAACAACACTACTCTCTTCTTGCTGAGACAAAAAGGGTCAATCTTGGGATTATTTTTCAACTACAGATGTTTTGTGGCATTTCAAAATTAATCCCTTCAAATATCATATTTATGTTTTAAATTAAGCAAATACTTTTAACAGAAGAAACTATTTCTCAACAGAAAAACATCATACAGTCAATTCAAATGTCATTTTCCAAAAAAATTCTCAAAATAGGTCAAATGTACAAGAGAGAAATATGTTAGAAAATTATGGTATAATTCCATGATACATTTTAAAAATTGGGGGAAAATGAAGATTCAAAATCATCACTTTGAAATCACTGATATATGGGGAATATTTCAGTTTATTAATAAAAGTTATATATAAATCATAGGTGTGGTATAAAGATTATGAAATAATGTGAAAAATGAAAATAGCTCTATTAGAAATCTGGAATTAAAGGCAAAGTTTATATTTAAAAAATATGTATTATCATGTTTCTAAAAAAGAAGTTATTTTGAATTAATGGAGGTAAATATAGGTTTTACTGAAATCAGTTTGACCCATTATCTGATTTAATTGGGTTTCCCAGGTGGCGCTAGTAGTAAAGAACCCATCTGCCAATGCAGGAGACATAATAGATATGGGTTTGATCCCTGGTTGCGAAGATCCCCTGGAGGAGGGCATGGCAACCCACTCCAGTATTCTTGCCTGGAGAATCCCCATGGACAGAGGAGCCTGGTGGGCTACAGTCCATAGGGTCACAAAAAGTCTGACAAAACTGAATTGATTTAACACACACGCAGCTGATTTAATAAACTGTTTTTCTAAGATTGTTTCTTAAATAAGTTCTCTTAGAGTGCAGCAAAGATATTTTACTTCATTAGACAAAATCTGAAAAAAAATGAAGAGTAAAAAGGTCTTTTGTCATGTAACTCTAAAGAGGCAGAATGAATGAAAAAGGAAAGTCAAAGAGCTATATGTAAAAACCATGTAAAACCAATGCTGTAATAAACCTTTCATTTTAATCTTAATGTGAAATTAATAGCCTACATGGACTTGACTATTAACATTTCCAAAGTTAAGGCAAAGTAAGCACTAAGAAATCTATCAAAAACTAAATATTATCATGAAAGACTTTAGCAATTACCACCATAAATTTCTTTTGAGGCACATATAACAGTTATTTTACAATTTCTGTTCTCCTTTCAATTAAATGTTCAGATTATCAGAGGTGATTTTAAAATTCTACTATCAAATGAGAAGGCAAGCCTTTATTCTGTAATTTATGTATTACCTAAGGCAGAGATCCAATACGGGTAGAGCTCCTTAGTGAGAAGTGCATCATCAATGTCGGAAAGAAAACTCTTCAATACACCTGTCACATCTTCAAGCTGATGTTTTCCAGCCCTCAATTTAAAGCTTCTTGCATCCTTTTTGAAACTCTCCAGGAGTTCACTTACATGTAATGGATCACCATTCTTTTGATAGATATTTTTGTGTCCTAAACCTTTGTTAAAAAAAAAACAAAAAAAAGATTATATGAAAAAAATCTCAGGTCAAAATCCATTTTACTATCTCAAAAAAAGAACTAATTTCTGTGTTTGGATGATGTGCAAGACAAAATCATCATCTAAGAGTTTATATAAACATGCATGAGAGTAAAAAAAGCTCCTCCCTTGCAAATTTTATAATGTAAAAATGCAAACCTTATGAACAAACTATTCCGTCCTCACCTTTTAGTAGGCCCTAGGCCAGTCCTTCCTCCAGTACTTCATAGCATCTTTCTCAAATGTTCTTTGACTACAAGTGCCCTTTGCTTAGTCTCTCAGAGTACAGATCTGTCCCAAAAAAGATGTCCTTTTCATTATAGGGGACTGGAATGCAAAAGTAGGAAGTCAAGAAACACCTGGAGTAACAGGCAAATTTGGCCTTGGAATACAGAATCAAGCAGGGCAAAGGCTAAAAGAGTTTTGCCAAGAGAACGCACTGGTCACAGCAAACACTCTCTTCCAACAACACAAGAGAACACTCTACACATGGACATCACCAAATGGTCAACACCGAAATCAGATTGATTATATTCTTTGCAGCCAGAGATGGAGAAGCTCTATACAGTCAACAAAAACAAGACCAGGAGCTGACTGTGGCTCAGATCATGAACTCCTTATTGCCAAATTCAGACTTAAATTGAATAAAGTAGGGAATACCACTAGACCATTCAGGTATGACTTAAATCGAATCCCTTATGATTATACAGTGGAAGTGAGAAATAGACTTAAGGGCCTACATCTGATAGATAGAGTGCCTGATGAACTATGGAATGAGATTCATGACATTGTACAGAAGACAGGGATCAAGACCATCCCCATGGAAAAGAAATGCAAAAAAGCAAAATGGCTGTCTGGGGAGGCCTTACAAATAGCTGTGAAAAGAAGAGAAGTGAAAAGCAAAGGAGAAAAGGAAAGATGTAAGCATCTGAATGCAGAGTTCCAAAGAATAGCAAGGAGAGATAAGAAAGCCTTCCTCAGTGATCAATGCAAAGAAATAGAGGAAAACAACAGAATGGAAAAGACTAAAGATCTCTTCAAGAAAATTAGAGATACCAAGAGAATATTTCATACAAAAATAGGCTGAATAAAGGACAGAAATGGCATGGACGTAACAGAAGCAGAAGATATTAAGAAGAGGTGGCAAGAATACACAGAAGAACTGCACAAAAAAGATCTTCATGACCCAGATAATGATGATGGTGTGATCACCCACTTAGAGCCAGACATCCTGGAATGTGAAGTCAAGTGGGCCTTAGAAAGCATCACTACGAACAAAGCCAGTGGAGGTGATGGAATTCCAGTTGAGCTATTTGAAATCCTGAAAGATGATGCTGTGAAAATGCTGCACTCAATATGTCAGCAAATTTGGAAAACTCAGCAGTGGCCACAGGACTGGAAAAGGTCAGTTTCATTCCAGGCCCAAAGAAGGGCAATGCCAAAGAATGCACAAACTACTGCACAATTGCACTCATCTCACATGCTAGTAAAGTAATGCTCAAAGTTCTCCAAGTCAGGCTTCAGCAATACGTGAACCGTGTACTTCCTGACGTTCAAGCTGGTTTTAGAAAGGCAGAGGAACCAGACCAACCTAGATAGCATATTCAAAAGCAGAGACATTACTTTGCCAACAAAGGTCTGTCTAGTCAAGGCTATGGCTTTTCCAGTAGTCATGTATGGATTTGAGAGTTGAACTGTGAAGAAAGCTAGTGCCAAAGAATTGATGCTTTTGAACTGTGGTGTTGGAGAAGACTCTTGAGAGTCCCTTGGACTACAAGGACATCCAACCAGTCCATTCTAAAGGACATCAGTCGTGGGTATTCTTTGGTGGGAATGATGCTGAAGCTGAAACTCCAGTACTTTGGCCACCTCATGCAAACATTTGACTCACTGGAAAAGCCTCTGATGGTGGGAGGGATTGGGGGCAGGATGAGAAGGGAATGACAGAGGATGAGATGGCTGGATGGCATCACCACTCAATGGACCTGAGTTTGAGTGAACTCTGGGAGTTGGTGATGGATAGGGAGGCCTGGCGTGCTGTGATTCATGGAGTCGCAAAGAATTGGACGTGACTGAGCGACTGAACTGAACTGAGGAACCAGAGATCAAACTGCCAACATCCACTGGATTGTGGAAAAAGCAAGAGAGTTCCAGAAAAACATCTATTTCTGCTTTATTGACTATGCCAAAGCCTTTGACTCTGTGGATCACAAGAAACTGTGGAAAATTCTGACAGAGATGGGAATACCAGACCACTTGACCTGCCTCTTGAGAAACCTATATGCAGGTCAGGAAGCAACAGTTAGAACTGAACATGGAACAACAGACTGGTTCCAAATAGGAAAAGGTGTAGGTCAAGGCTGTATATTGTCACCCTGCTTATTTAACTTCTAAACAGAGTACATCATGAGAAATGCTGAGCTGGAAGAATCACAAGCTGGAATCAAGATTGCCAGGAGACATNTGAGAAACCTGCATGTAGGTCAGGAAGCAACAGTTAGAACTGGACATGGAACTGGTCCAAATAGGAAAAGGAGTACATCAAGGCTGTATATTGTCACCCTGCTTATTTAACTTCTAAACAGAGTACATCATGAGAAATGCTGAGCTGGAAGAATCACAAGCTGGAATCAAGATTGCCAGGAGACATATCAATAACCTCAGATATGCAGATAACACCACCCTTATGGCAGAAAGTGAAGAGGAACTAAAAAGCCTCTTGATGAAAGTGAAAGAGGAGAGTGAAAAAGTTGGTAAAGCTCAACATTCAGAAAACGAAGATCATGGCATCTGGTTCTATCACTTCATGGAAAATAGATGGGGAAACAGGGGAAACAGTATGAGACTTTATTTTTGGGGGCTCCAAAATTACTGCAGATGGGGATTGCAGCTATGAAATTAAAAGTCGCTTACCCCTTGGAAGGAAAGTTATGACCAACCTAGATAGTATATTCAAAAGCAGAGACATTACTTTGCTGACTAAGGTCTGTCTAGTCAAGGCTATGGTTTTTCCAGTAGTCATGTATGGATGTGAGAGTTGGACTGTGAAGAAGGCTGAGTGCCGAAGACATGATGCTTTTGAACTGTGGTGTTGGAGAAGACTCATGAGAGTCCCTTGCACAGCAAGGAGATCCAACCAGTCCATTCTAAAGGAGATTAGTCCTGGGTGTTCTTTGGAAGGAATAACACTAAAGCTGAAACTCCAGTACTTCGGCCACCTCATGAGAAGAGTTGACTCATTGGAAAAAATTCTGATGCTGGGAGGGATTGGGGGCAGGAGGAGAAGGGGATGACAGAGGATGAGATGGCTGGATGACATCACTGACTCGATGGACATGAGTTTGAGAAACTCCGGGAGTTGGTGATGGACAGGGAGGCCTGGCGTACTACAATTCATGGGGTCGCAAAGAGTCAGACACGACTGAGCGACTGAACTCACTGAAAAAAGTAAGACTCTCTAGGATAAATTTCCTCAAGTCTCTACATTCATATGTGCATATTTAATTTTGTCTGTTCCACACCTTCTTCTAGATGGAAGAGCTGGGTCATAACTCTTTAGAATTACAGATTGATCAAGTTTCCCACATAAAATAAGAGTAGCAGTGGCTAATTGAAGGAACAGGAGTGGTTGTGGTGATGATGATGATATGCACACAAATATTTTTTAATCCTTTTTTGCCCCCTCCCTTCAGGTGTCTTGTTTTTCTTTCTTCCATCTTGCATCCCTGTTGATCCTTTAACCACTTACTCTTGCTTAGGGCCTAATTTCCACTCTGTTGGGACCATCTTCCTCAAGAATATGCTTTCTAGATGCTTTTCAATTTTTATGTAATAGGATCCCCTTGCAGTGTCTAATACTCCAGTGAATCCTAGTTAAAATTCTGTTAATCTCAAGGCTTTCATGATTTTATGATCTCATCTCTTTTGGCCCCTTCCTCTATAACTCCTCTTCTAGTTTTCTATTTATTCTGCTATCCAGTATTTACTGATGATTCTAGGAAACCGTCCTCAATTCTCTTCTCTGTTCCCCTACAAAATTTTCTAGATGAATCCATACATTTTCATCACTTCAACTAAGACATGTATATTTCTACTCAGCTTTTAATTTTGAAAATTTCAAATGCACATATGCATTATATATCTAAATCTATATATAAATTCTATACATATTCTATATATTATATTCTATATAAAATCTACATATAAATATAAACAGGGCTTCCCAAATACAAGCCACATAGACTATACTTATACATATGAACAAATTAATTTTCCTGCCCCATTCACTACTTCACCTCCCAACCCCAACATGCCTTTTATCTTCTTTCTATACCTCCATATGGAGAAGGCAATGGCACCCCACTCCAGTACTCTTGCCTGCAGAATCCCATGGATGGAGGAGCCTGATAGGCTGCAGTCCATGGGGTCACTAAGAGTCGGACATGACTGAGCGGCTTCACTTTCACTTTTCACTTTCATGCTTTGGAGAAGGAAATGGCAACTCACTCACTCCAGTGTTCTTGCCTGGAGAATCCTGGGACGGGGGAGCCTGGTGGGCTTCCGTCTATGGGGTCGCACAGAGTCAGACATGACTGAAGCGACTTAGCAGCATACCTCAATATGTGGCACCACCATCTCCCCAGTCATTTATAAGCTAGAACTTCTCTTTCTCACATATCACATCAAAAGAATCAATAAAAATTTTTAAAAACCTGTCATATATATTTTTTATCATGACTTCTGTCGCAAAACTGTCCCCTTGCTCCATCACCTGCACTATTATAATTTCAAGCACCCAGTTCCTCATTATGTTATTGCACCTCTCCGTCCCTATTTCCACTGACCCCTCCAGTCTGTCTTGAAAATGATAACAGTATGATCTGAGATACAAGTCTGCTGGTGTTACCAAAATGCTTAAAAATATGGATATACAGCCCCCTACCACTGACTAGAGGGCAAGTTTTGGGGAAGATTGAAGGCAGGAGGGGAAGGGGACAACAAAGGATGGCACCTCCAGCTCAATGGACATGAGTTTGAGAAAGCACCAGGAGATGCTGAAGGACAGGGAAGCCTGGCATGCTGCAATCCATGGGATCACAAAGAGTCAGACATGACTGAGCAACTGAACAACAACAGAGGGCAAGTTAGGGATTTTATTATGATACATAAGACCCTGAGCTTCCCAGGTGGTGTTAGTGGAAAAGAACTGGCCTGCCAATGCAGGAGACATAAGAGATACAGGTTCAATCCCTGGACTGGGATGATCCCCAGAGGAGGGCATAGCAACACACTCCACTATCCTTGCCTGGAGAATCCCACTGACTGAGGAGCCTGACGGGCTATTGTCCATAGGGTCGCAAAGAGTTGGAAACAACTGAAATGACTTAGCATGCATGCATACATATAAGACCCTGTATGAATGTTCTAACTAGTTCTCCAGCTTCTTTTATTTTCCACTCTTCTCACACTAAGTTCTGACCACATGTAGCTACCCAAAGTTCCCTGACTAGACAGCTTCCTTCATGACTCCACACCTGGCACAGTTTCCTCCGCCTGGAATCCCTACTCCTTCCTTCTCCTAACGAGCTCCCATTCTCTCTTAAAACACATGGCAGGTTCCATGCTTCAGCCATGAAACCCTCCATGACCACTTCTACACTAAGTGACTTTTAGCTCTAAGCCACGGACACCTGGACCACCCCCTGAACCCCACTGCCACAGAATTTCATACACTTAAGATATAAATGCCCACTTATTCTGATCCACAATCTGTAAATTCCTAAAAGGCAAAGATCATGTCTTATTTTCTGTATACAGTAGTTACACAGTACCTCAAAGAACTCAGTCGATAATCAGTAAATGACCACAAAAGAAGAATAAGCAAGTTCTACCAAAGAATTGATTAAGTTTCTGAGATATCATGTTCCTAGTTGAGTGAATTTCTAACAACTGGTACAAGGTAACTCAATGTGAATCTGAACACAATTTTGTTTACAAAAATTAAATATATGCCCCCAAGAACTAACTGCTATAACTCATTAAAAAAATTAAAACTCTAAGAATTATACTGTGAATTTTGTCAGGTTCAGATTTTGACACCATGAGCACAAAAATTCAGCTTTTAGATTTTATACCAAAGATTAGGAAATTTGAAATAATTATGATCTTATAGGCCCTGAATCAATCACCTGCATCCTATAATCACTGGGCATTTTCTAAATTCATATCAAATCTTCCCTTCTATCCATGCTGGTAATATTGAGGTTTTCACATGTTTTGCTCATTAAAAAAAACAAAAAGCTGGAAAAAACATTAAGAGTCTTTTATTGGCTTTATTACTTTAATATGGAAGCTAATGTACCTTATGCTAGAGCTACAAGGTAATTATAATATATGAAATTTAGTTGAAAACAATCTAATGCTTAATGATTTTAAATACAAATAAACACCACAAAGAAACTTCTGATTTCCCTAGAGAAACATTAAATTGGATACACTGGGAGCAAGTCAAGCTATTTTAATCATCTGTCAGCTTAAAAAAGACCTTATACCATTATGAAACTAACATGATGTGAAAATTCCCAATGAGGTTATGATCTTGCTAAAACATAAGATGTGTGCAATTTATTTATACCTGCACAATGCAAGTGTACCAGTACACAATTACTAATAAATGAAGATGAAAACCTTCCTCCCCCATATTCAAACAAACAGATGATGACAGTTGATAAGAAAAATATAACCATACTATCAAGGAAATTCACAGAATAATCCCACATAATGTGATTACATACATATTTGTAATGTGTATATAATTCAAACACAAATTAATATTCAGACCTGAATATTAATCACAATTTTACTTGGATAACACATGAAATGAGTGAAATACTTAAAATGGCACTCTCCCTAGGAGAAAACAGATTAATATACACATATTTTAGACTTAATTTTTCCTTATTTTTTTTCATAGCATTTGTTATTTCTGGCATTGTGTTCATATCATTTCACTGTTAGTTCTCATACTGGAAGGCAAAATTTATGGTTCTTTCATTCTTTACTACCACTGCTCAATGTCAGCAGCTGACATACTATAGACAATAAATAAGTAAAAATAACTCACAAAACCATGTTTTTCTACAGCTCTCTCACTGATTACACTTTCTTTTCAAATTAAAAATACCCAAAGATACATCTAAGACTAGGAGAACAATGAAAAGTTAACACAATTTCCAAAATATAAGATAAACCATTTTACTTTTTTTCTGCATGTACAATATAAATCAGTGCCTTTTATAGACAGATTGAAAGAGAGAATATATTTTTATATTAAAAATATAGTTAAACAATTTATCTTTTAGCATATTAAGGCAACATGTAACAGAAGAAATTTTAAGAATGAGTAGTAATTTGAAAATAAGTAAAAATAATAAAGACATACTTCATTTACTTTTTAGGCATGTATAACATACTGTCACAGCATGTTAAATTAAAATGAGGCCTGATTCAAGTTGGTTTTAACCTGCAAACTATTCATAAAAATGTTGTTACGATTAAGTCAAACCAGCACAATTAATGACCACGTTTCTTAATATAAACATGTGACCAAAAACATGTTAAAGGGAATAAATGCACAGACACTTTGCATGCAGGCCTACAAAAAGTAAAGTCTTTTACACACTGTCCCATCATTTACTATTTCTAAAACACAGTCACCACTGCATTCCCCAAGACTTTACTGTAAAGTTATAACCTCTGAAAAGTACAACCTTTAATCATTTTTTAAATATACATTTTACAATATAGATTCTTCTAATATGTCATTTAAAATTTTTATGCATATAAAGGAAGAAGGAATTTGTAAGGGCATGTGATATAATTTAAATGAACTTTACTGTGAGAAGAAATGGCATTTAGGCTGAAGAGGGACTACACTTTTAATTTTCATTGATGTACTTAAAATACAAAGAACTCTCATTCAGTCCAAAGGAGGTATTATTTCAAAATGGTAAGAATGCTACTATGAGTTCTTGGGGTTGAATAAAAACTCTGATACTTACCATACTGTGTAACAAATGCTATACAGCTGTTCACGATAATGGGAACGTCATTTCTGCCGAGCTGCTGGTCTTGTAATGCATTCCCATCTGTACCCGCTGCTTTTTCAATTGCAGTATGCCAGACTGTGAAATCCAACTTGGTATGCCCATGGATGTATAATGTTCTGTAAAGTTTGAAAAGTATTTCAAATGATAATTTTTTTTTTTTAAAGCCTTACTTCTACAGAGAATATCCTTAAATCCATATAAATGTGATCTGATCTCATCCATCAGAAGAAAACCCCTTTGTCTACCACCAGCTTCCACTCACTTGATCCCTCTTTTGCTTTGGAGTCATACGTCTCTCTCCATAGAGGCCAGAAAATTCCCTGAACTTGTGGTCTTAATGTCCTTGCCTCTTTTTCATTTCCTCTTTCATTCTGTTTCTGAATAACTGAACTGAAACCCTTCTGGCCAGCATCACTTGTAACTTCTCATGGATATTTGGGGGTTTATTTTTTAAGATTTTAGAACTGTTTGATGATTTTAGGACTGTTCTACCTTTTAAAGGTTAAAAAAAAAAGAGAGAGAGAGGGAAAACAACAACCCAATTCGGCTTTGGTAGAACAGTTCTTCCTGGCTTTTCCTCCTATCTTTCTGGTCCCTTAGTTCTTTCCCAAACTCACTTTCTCTTTCTAAAAATGAACTTGTTAACTTCAGTGCACTCACATGAACTCCAAAGACTCTCCAAGGGACATGTCAGTCAGGCCAGTGGTTTCATCCCCCATATATATAAGCTAGTAAGTCTCACATCCCTATCTCTGGTTGAGAATTGTCTCACAAATCAGATCTCCACATGATTGAAAAGCAAGAGCATAAAGAAGTTAATGGAATGGAAATCAATTCGTGAACTCAAGTTTTAGCGCTGTACTCACTTCCTTTATGACCTCGGACAAGTTATCAACCTTCTTGTCAGTTTTATCAAAGGCACAAATGAGGATAATAAAGCACCCACTTCAGCACTCAGTATATGTGGTATTAGTAACTAATAAACCATAATACTAATGTTAATTCCACAAGCATCTCAAATCTTTATCCCTTTTTATGTGGAGTTGGAGAAGACTCTTGAGAGTGCTTGGACTGCAAGGAGATCCAACCAGTCCGTCTTAAAGGAGATCAGTCCTGGGTGTTCACTGGAAGGACTGATGTTGAAGCTGAAACTCCAATAATTTGGCTACTTCATGTGAAGAGCCGACTCATTTGAAAAGACCCTGATACTGGGAAGGATTGAGGGCAGGAGGAGAAGGAGACGACAGAGGATAAGATGGTTGGATGGCATCACCGACTCAATAGACATGGGTTTGGGTGGACTCCGAGAGTTGGTGATGGACAGGGAGGCCTGGTGTGCTGCAGTTCATGCGGTCGCAGAGTAGGACACAACTGAGTGACTGAACTGATACCAAACTGGTACTACATTCTCCACTTATCCCACCAGGAATTTAGGATTCATTATTGTAGACTGATCCCCTCAATCCCCACCCCACCCCTGACATATGAACTCAGTCACAGAATTCTGTCACATCCAGTTCCCTGACATACTTGCTTTGCCTCCTCTTTATTTGAACACTGCCCTCTTTCAGGGCTTTCCATTGCTCCTTAAAGTCACTTAAGTCCCTCCAAACAAAATTCCTTTCCCAATCCTCCACCTTCTCAAGACTCACAGAATGATCTTTTTAAAATACAAAGCTAATGACATCACTTCCTGATAACTGTCCTTCCATGGCAGTTCTGGAGTTTTCAAGATTAAAAGGTCTTCAAGATCTGTCCCATATTATCCACTCCCAACTGTGCCATTCCCAGGAGGAAGAGAGAAAGGAAGGGAAGAAGAAAGAAATTAACATGTTCTTCTCTTTGCAATAAGTATTTCCTGCTCTCTGACTGCTTAGTCCAGCTCCTCCCCCATTGGTATATTCTAGGTAACCCTTTGTGACCCTCCATTCCTATCAGCCTCCATCCAATGCTTCTGGTGAAACAGGCATTCTTCTTTAATCCTAAACAATCACTCCACTCTCCATCACATCAACTGTTGTGTCTGTGTGAATATTTTAGCCACTTCACCACAAACTTAATACAAGCAAACAAAGAAAGCATTTCAGTTTATCAATAGCCTTTAGCATACTGCCAGATATTTCAGTTCAGTTCAGTTCAGTCTCAGTCGTGTCCGACTCTTTGTGACTCCATGAATCACAGCATGACAGACCTCCCTGTCTATCACCAACTCCTGGAGTTTACTCAAACTCATGTCCATTGAGTTGGTGATGCCATCTAGCCATCTCATCCTCCGGCGTCCCTTTCTCCTGCCCCCAGTCCTTCCAAGCTTCAGGGTCTTTTCCAATGAGTCAACTCTTCACATGAGGTGGCCAAAGTATTAGAGTTTCAGCTTTAGTATCAGTCCTTCCAATAAACACCCAGGACTGATCTCCTTTAGAATGGACTGGTTGGATCTCCTTGCAGTCCAAGGGATTCTCAAGAGTCTTCTCCAACATCACAGTTCAAAAGCATCAATTTTTTGGTGCTCAGCCTTCTTCACAGTCCAATTCTCACATCCATACATGACCACTGAAAAAATCTTAGCCTTGACTAGACGGACCTTTGTTGGCAAAGTAATGTCTCTGCTTTTGAATACGCTATCTAGGTTGGCCATAATTTTTCTTCCAAGGAGTAAGCATCTTTTAATGTCATGGCTGCATTCACCATCTGCAGTGATTCTGGAGCCCCAAAAAATAAAGTCTGACACTGTTTCCACTGTTTCCCCATCTATTTCCCATGAAGTGATGGGACCAGATGCCATGATCTTCATTTTCTGAATGTTGAGCTTCAAGCCAACTTTTCACTCTCCACTTTCACTTTCATCAAGAGGCTCTTTAGTTCCTCTTCACTTTCTGCCATAAGGGTGGTGTCATCTGCATATCTGAGGTTATTGATATTTCTCCCAGCAATCTTGATTCCAGCTTGTGTTTCTTCCAGTCCAGCATTTCTCACGATGTACTCTGCATATAAGTTAAATAAGCAGGGTGACAATATACAGCCTTGATGTACTTCTTTTCCTATCTGGAACCAGTCTGTTGTTCCATGTCCAGTTCTAACTGTTGCTTCCTGACCTGCATATAGGTTTCTCAAGAGGCAGGTATTTAGTGGATGCATTATTTTGTAGATGCATTGTTTTAAAGTTTTATCACTAGATAAAAACTTTGATTTGAAACAACTTAATCATTGATGCATTTAAGTATAGTCATTTAAGTATAATTATTCTAAAGTAAGAGGAAATGGCAACTCATTTCAGTATTCTTGCCTAGATAATCCCATGGACAGAGGAGCCTGGTGGGCTGCTGTCCATAGGGGTTGCACAAGGCCGGACATGACTTGAAGCGATTTAGCACACATGCATACCAACGTCCAACTATTTAATTTTGATCTCAAACTACGAAATGGCTACTTTGGATTCAGTCTGAAGAGAAAGGAATGAACTGCATCAACAATCGACCGCTATGGTTTTTCTTTTGAGGGGACTGAGAGAGGTAATCTTTTACATTCCTGGTAATTCATTGGCCCTAATTTAAGGAGAAAACAACATACCTTCTTTCTTTCCTTTGGTTTCTTTTCTTGAAATGCTCCTCTATGAAGAGAAAGCTACTAGCACCCCACTCCACTCACCCTAACACCTTCGGAACCTGCCGTAACTACATCTTCACTGACACTGATACCCATAATCTTCATCTCTTGCTTCCTAACATCTTTATTTATTGCTTTTATTTTCCACACCCATCACAACAGCTCAGATCTCAAGGTTTTGTCATTTCCTTTTTGAAGAATTCTGACACCTGCTTTAATACTGACATGCTTTTTGCCTTTTCACTGATCTCATGTCATGCTTAACTCAAAAGCATTCTACTGCTGGGTTTGTTTAAATGAAACTATCTAACTTGGGTAATTTCCCTGAGAAATCAAGCTCCTACATTATGTAGACTTAATCAAAATTACAGCTTGTTAAATTTAGGAGTTTAAAAAATATATTTTAACTCTTGAGTCTCAGCTGCTTTTATCTGATGATTAAGCTCTGAATAGGCGACAAAATCTTTGAAAAGGTATGCTTATAAACAAACAACGACCAACATTTGAGCAAGCAGTTAAAGAAACCCCAAAGGCAAGGGCCTGCTTACAATAGCAGTATAATTCTGCCATTAACTGTAAATGTTTCAAACTTCAATTTTTCTTTCTATTCAGAAGAAATGTTGTGATGACAAGTTTAACTGTCTGCTTGTGAACTAGTGAAGGGTAGAATCAGTAATGACAAGTTAACTCCCAAGTCCACTTGTCAAAGGCTAAATTCTAAAATACATCATCTTGTGCAGTAGATGTCTGACATTTAACAGCATCAGTTCAACAACTTTCCTCTCTGATGTTACCTAAACTCGGCACATTGAATAAAGCATCAAAAGATATTTTCAACACAAATGCTGGCCAACTTTATTATTTCAAATGTTACTGAACAATGGTTTATCATTCCTATTTCAAGGAAATAGGAATTTACATCTTGAAAATCTGAAAAGTTATTCTGAAGAACTGTAATTATAGAGAAATACATTTTACTAACTGCTCATTCCCAAATCTAAATTTTAAAGCCATATTTTAAAAAAGATAAGACATAGAAACCATATTTTAATGGTTTATCATTCCTATTTCAAGGAAATAGGAATTTACATCTTGAAAATCTGAAAAGTTATTCTGAAGAACTGTAATTATAGAGAAATACATTTTACTAACTGCTCATTCCCAAATCTAAATTTTAAAGCCATATTTTAAAAAAGATAAGACATAGAAACCATATTTTAATGGTTTATCATTCCTATTTCAAGGAAATAGGAATTTACATCTTGAAAATCTGAAAAGTTATTCTGAAGAACTGTAATTATAGAGAAATACATTTTACTAACTGCTCATTCCCAAATCTAAATTTTAAAGCCATATTTTAAAAAAGATAAGACATAGAAACCATATTTTAATGGTTTATCATTCCTATTTCAAGGAAATAGGAATTTACATCTTGAAAATCTGAAAAGTTATTCTGAAGAACTGTAATTATAGAGAAATACATTTTACTAACTGCTCATTCCCAAATCTAAATTTTAAAGCCATATTTTAAAAAAGATAAGACATAGAAACCATATTTTAATGGTTTATCATTCCTATTTCAAGGAAATAGGAATTTACATCTTGAAAATCTGAAAAGTTATTCTGAAGAACTGTAATTATAGAGAAATACATTTTACTAACTGCTCATTCCCAAATCTAAATTTTAAAGCCATATTTTAACAAGTCCCAAAACTAATAAAACAGTTTTCTTAAAGTTGTAATATAATAGCCACAAAATATAGACTATCTTTATTTGAGCCTAGTCTACTGACAAGACCCAAGACAAATGAATGATAGGATCTATAAATTTAGCTGTACAAAAAATGAAATCATCTTTATAAAGAACATTTTAAACACAACTAAAAAGCAAACAACACGTTTTAAAAACATAACTAAAAAATATAGTATATTAGGCATTTATAAAAAATAAAAACACTGAGTCTTGTAGTATATGTTAGCATTTGTTGGCCAAAAAATACTTTATTTTGCTTTCATTTCTGTAAGATATTTTTTCTGGATAGAGTATTTTAAGCTAATAGTTTCTGGTTTGGTTATTTTTTCCCCAAAACACATTAAAAGATTTTACTATATTATCACCTGGTTTGCACTGTTTCTGCCAATACATTCTCATCTTTATCCTCTATTTTTAATGTTTCCCCCACCCGCCAGTACTTTTATTTTTCCTCACATTGGTTTTCAAGAATTTGATTATAATATGTCTTGAGGTAGCTTGTCTTTATCATGAATGTTATGTTGATCTTAATATATGTACATTTATAGTTTTTATGAAATTCAGAAATCTTTGGCCATATGTCTTGAGTTAGCTTGTCTTTATCATGAATGTTATGTTGATCTTAATATATGTACATTTATAGTTTTTATGAAATTCAGAAATCTTTGGCCATATTTCTTCAAATATTATATATATATATATATATTACTCTATCTCTTCTCTCATTTTACATTTCTAACTATGTTTACATAAGAATGCTTAATATTGTCCCACAGGTCATTGAGGCTCTGCTAATTTTATTCAGTCTTTTCTCTCTGAGCTAAAGTTTTGATAATTTCTGTTGTCATGACTTCAAGTTTATTGAGTTTGTTTTTTTTTAAACATAGTCTACTCTTGGATTTAGCTGATCTAGTGAGATTTTCTTTTCAGATAGTGTATTCTTCAGCCTTAGAAGTTCCATTTGGTTTCTTCTTTAGACCCATTTTTCTATGTTTATGTTTTCCTTTACATCTTTTAATATATTTAGTAATAATTCAAAATTACTGTGTATATTCTTTGCTAATTCCACTATCCTTCTCATCTCTAGGTCTGTTCTTATCATCTAATTTCCAGCTTTTTCATATCACCAGTATTTTAACTCTATGCTAGACATCATGAGTATTAAGTTCAGTGTCAGGGTTGTGCTATCTTCCTATAAAGGGTATTGATGTTTGTTTTGGCCCCTTTTGCCTATTTGACCCTGGGTAACTAAACTACTTGTGGAGAGGTCTGTTTTTAAGCTTAGCAAGGCATACACGGAGCAGCCTTTACCTGAGGGCTGGTTTAGCCTTAATATTCTGGGATTACCTCCTGCTGTCTTTACAAATGCTCTGTGTGTTTAATGAAGTCTGTCTAACCTGGCTAGATAAAATTTGAACACACTCAAATAGTGTCTACACTCTGGGAATTGTTCAACTCATAGCACACCCTGAGAGTATTTTTGCCTGAAGTTTTGACCTGCAAATATGCAGGTTCATACTGAGCGAAGATGGAAGGGCACTCCTACGAAGATTTCTGAAGCTCGTGCTCTGTACATTTTTCCCTCTGCTCTGAACTCTATCTTGCAAAGTTTAGCTACTGCGGATTCTCCAAACTTCAAGCTCTGCCTCCAACATAGCAAAACCACCATATGCTGCTTGGATCCCCCCATTCCCTGTGCCAAGTACTGACAGGAAGCCAAGGTGATCTTAGGCCTTAAGTCACTTGTTTCCCCTCTCTCCATGGTCACTATCCTGGGAAGCCTATTGTTCCAAAGTCTGAAAATAGTTCGTTTGGTCCAGGTTTCTGGTAGTTTAAAGTGGGAGGGCATATTCCATGCCAGATATTTCTTCATGGGCAGAAATGGGAGTCCAGCACATTTTATTAAGTCATCACATCCATAAATCACCCTCATTTTCATTTATAGAAAAACAGTATTTCTTTCCTCAGCAGATAAGAAACTGCTGCACAGAGATGAAATTTCAGCCAGAAACAGGCAAACAATTATTAAATCTGTAGATGCAGAGACTGTATCACAAGAATAATGGAGAAAGAAATATTAGCTTAAATAATTTGTTTCTTCTGAAGCCAACAGTTCAGTAAGAAGTGTCAAGGCACACTATTCCCTGAGAAGGCAAGCCTCCAGGTTTTCAATTTCATCTCTACACATCATTAGGCAATTACCTATAGGAATGTGAAAAATAGCCCTGTTTCAAGTCTGCGGGGAAAAAAAAAAAGGCTTCTGTACCCTCATAAAGAACCTGCAATCCTTTCCAAAACAAGACAAGTTATTACTTACATTTAATTGATAAAACTAATATGATATCAATCTATCTCTCCAGGCCCACTGTCCCATGCTTCCTCCTCAAGAATTGAAGGTTAAGGCCAACCTGAAGTGAAGTTTTAACCCAACCCATCCTATTTCTCTGAAACCATTGTTTCCACCTCTTGGAATATCTTTGTGTCTCAACCCCTCATTTTTTTCCTATTCTAATCCTACTTAGGATTCCAGAGCCAGTTATAATATACTTAAAAAATAAATATGATTATCTTGATCCCATTATCTACAAGAGATCTTTTCATTCTGTATTTTTTCACCCCATAGTGCATTTATATGTTCACAGGTTTATATCTAGTATACAGTAAGTGTCCTGAACTGGGGAATGAAATACATTTTTTGAAGGAAATAATAAATACTTCAAAATCCATCTTTTGTTAAATAGTCACACATTTGCTTTATCATAAATCTCTTTAACAACAACAAAAAAAAATCATCTTATACTGTAAGTTTGAATAGTTCCTTTTTTTGCAAAACCAGTGGCGGTGGTGAGAGAAGAGTCTATCTCGTTTGCCTTGGCAACATTCAGATTAAACCATCTCTACAAATTAAGTGATCAGAAAGTTACAAAAGCAGTCAAGCTGATACTGTGGGCAATCGGCTACTGTTTAATTTGCAATTACATGCACAATTTAGAAACCACTTTAAGATAATTCACCCTAGATAGTACTGCTAACATATCAGCTGCTATAAAACACAATTCAAGTACAGGGGGAAAAAAAATCACATGTAATAAATTGATATGAAATAAGGATCTTCAACTTAAGAGTGTTCATCTCCCAAATTAAGAAAAGTAGTCTGTCCCATAATTGCGAAACATATTGATAAAAGGTTTATTCCCCAGTGTCAGCTCCTTTATGTCTGAAATTTGCAGTTAAAATTCAGTCAGGCTTGGGAGCCATCAAGTGAATCATACTTTACTATAGGCCAATAAATCAATCTTAAAAAAATTAAAATCAAACAACAAAATAAAAAAAAAAAAAACCATACTAGGCTGTTCTGTTTCTGATAACACAGCTGAGTTATTCATACTGTGTTTATTACAACTAACAACCTTTCAGTAAAAGCTTAATAATAGGTATCTTTGACAAATGAGCATGAAGCTACAGAATGTGAGATAGAGAACACAGTAACTTATTTATCAGAAAGAAATACACAGAATGTGGGCCAAGTGCAGAAATAGTGTTCAAATTTTATGAAAAGGATGTTGTAATCCATTGAACACTTCAGGCACAGTGGATATATAACCTACTGTCCAAACAAGTGCCTTCTGACCTCACTGGGTTACAGGACATTCACTGACTAACAATGGATATTCAAAAACATGATTTCTTTTCTTTTTTCCACACACAGAAACCCTAAGACCTGAAAGAAAAGCACAAAATCTAAGTTCCAATAACAGCATCAAACATCACAGTAGAAAGCCTTAAGTGTAATCAAGAAAGCTTTATTTTCCAAAATAATTTTTAAAGTATACAAGGAATACACATTAAAGCTATACCATCTGGAGTACCTTCTGCTTAGAGCTTTACACAGCAAAAATGCTCTGTGTGTGGAAAATATTATTGCAATATTTTTCTGTCTAAAGACACTCATGCTAGGTATATAGGGAAAATTACCATGAAGATTAAAATATACATCTAAATAGTGACTATATTCAGTGGATGGTTATCAATTCATGAACTTTTCTAGGTCACAGGGCTCATTCTCTTGCCTTTAAGAAGTATTAATATATTTTAACAGTTTAACCAAAGGTAGACAAGGAAGGAGCAAATATGTGAAATTAATTCATTAAGCTTATTTATGATTTGCCATTCCAGTTCAAGCTGTTAAAATAAAGGTTAAAACTTATAGCTAGTTGGTTTCTCTTTCAATTATTCTTACTGTCTTTATATGCTTGGTGAAAAACTAGAAGTTGTTTAATTTCTTAAAGCTACAGTTTTGTCTTTCATTGACAAGTCTAACACAACCTACTATACTTTATAGTCATTATTTCCCAAGGGACTAACAAATTGAAAGAGAGATGAAAAACAGGACAATGCAATGAAATTCTCTTATTTTGAAATGGTATTAAAACAGCTCTTAAATAATCCCATCTAAAATTAACTGTCCTGGTTTGAGTACTGGGAGAAAAGAATCTATTTCCTCTTTTGGTATGTGATAAAACCACTCAAAGTCATCCAGGCCAAGAGATCAGAAGTCATCCTTATTTCCTATTTCATAAAGCAATTGAAAACCAGCAGACTGATCGAAAACCAAAAGATTGGACTCTTCCTCAACAGCCTACCACCAGATCTAGAAAGATCCCAATATCCAAAACCACCCATCAGTTCCTCTTCTCTTACTGTTAGAACTGAGAGGCCTATCCTGTTGTCTTTTCTCTTCACTGTCCCCCCACCTTTTTTAAAATATGTATCTCTGCCCCATCAAAATGTTTTTAATGGCACAAGTTCAAGTCATCTAAAACAAAACTGCAGATATATTCACTTCCTGGGACAAATTCATTTCACCTCATTAATCCTATTAACTTCCAGACATCCTTGACAAACTATTCTCCCCAGCTGGTTTATCTAATCTTATCCAGGTCCCAACTTAAACCCAGTTTTTGCTTTATCACTTCTGTTCTTCTCAAGAGTCACCAGACTGGACTCCCCATCACTGATCCAATGGAGTATCTATTGTCATCAGACAGCACCTGGTCTTTCTGACTTTTCTTTCCTTCTTACACCACTCTTTCTGGGCTTAGTGACACATCCTCTCGGTTTCCTGCTTCACTCTCTGAATAAACTACCTTCATACTCTGGGGTAACTAATCCCCCCAAAACTGCCCCCACCTCCAACATTCTGTGTATTCATCAAAGTTCCAACACATTCAGTTCAGTTCAGTCGCTCAGTCGTGTCCGACTCTTTGCGACCCCATGAATCGCAGCACGCCAGGCCTCCCTGTCCATCACCAACTCCCGGAGTTCACTCAGACTCACGTTCATCGAGTCCATGATGCCATCTAGCCATCTCATCCTCTGTCGTCCCCTTCTCCTCCTGCCCTCAATCCCTCCCAGCATCAGAGTCTTTTCCAATGAGTCAACTCTTCGCATGAGGTAGCCAAAGTACTGGAGTTTCAGCTTTAGCATCATTCCTTCCAAGGAAATCCCAGGGCTGAGCTCCTTCAGAATGGACTGGTTGGATCTCCTTGCTCTTCCCTTCTCACTCTATAGACCCTCCCTAAGTGATTTCACCTTCTTCATTCTATATGTGGGTAACTCCAATACTGATATCCGCATTAACTAAAACAGATCATAAACATCAGATCCATAAACATAACTCCCTCTAAGCTATTTCTCCTTAAGTGTTTATAAGCACCTCATGTTCATCATGTCAAAAATCAAACTCATCATTTCCCAAGCTCTCTTCCAAACCTGCTCTTTTTCCATTTGTCTCAATTTATTTACATATGTATATACATATCCACATATATGTACACACATGTGTGTAGATCTGTGAAAAAACACATAGGTATATAAATATGAGACCCTGTTCTTCACTGTACACGGTGCCCTGGATACCTGCATGGCTTTTTGTTCCATAAAGGCTTATAACCCAGTGCATTCACCATCTTCCAGGTTGATTCTTTATTCCCACTTCTGACTTCTCCTCTTTCTGTTTCATCTTTAATTAGGTGGCCACTGGATGGATATATTTTTTTCTAGTAAAATAACTTTTCAGGTTTTCTAATACACTTTTTACTTTCTAATAAGATGCTGAAATTTAAATTCTAGTGACATATAATTTATCCAGGCTCCTAATATATTAGCTGACTTAATTTTTGAGAGTGATCTTGGTAAATTAATACCATGTGTTTTAAAAAGAAACGGTTACATTGTTAAGTTAAAAACTGCCCTTATCTTGATTTCAAATTGGATTATCCCCCTTAGCATCATATAGACACTGAAAGGCTGTACAAAAGTGCTTAAAATAGTGCCTGGTACAGAGTAATTTGTATACATTGTCATCATTTTATTATTGCTATTATCTGAATCTTATTGATTTGGAGAAAACAGGTAAAGCAAGTAAAACCAAAATATAAGCATATGATAAACATAGTTGTTTTCCAGTGGTTCCTTTTGTATGGAAGCTATTCAAAGAGGTTCAAGAAAAATAACTTGGTTTTATATTTATCCTGTATTTCTCCTACTCTCATCTTGACACATTCTCTATTATTGCCTTTCATAAATGCTTTCAACATAACTAGCTGATAACACATGTAGATAAAAACAGTCTTCCCTGGTGGCTCAGCAGTAAAGAATCGCCTGCCAATGCAGGAGACACAGGTTTGATCCCTGGCTTGGGAAGATACCCTGGAGAAGGAAACAGCAACCCACTCCAGTATTCTTGCTGGGCAACCCTAGGGACAGAGAAGCCTGGCAGGCTATGGTTTGTGGGGATGCCAAGTTGGATATAACTGAGCACACAAGCACACAGATAAAAACTTTATTCTCAAGAACTAAATGAAGCAGCTTTGACCATTATTTTGGAATCCTGCTAGTTTTAAACTATTCCATAAACCTTCTGGTTCCTGTTGCCCAGGGTAAAGTTCAAGATGTCATAAGGTAACAAAACATTTAGTCCTCTGGCTTCCTTACCTTGTGTTCATGAGGGAGTACATACACTGCATGAGGTTAGCACTAAATAAAAATTCAGATTGAATAACACTAATCCACATTTGGTGCATTTTAATTAAAATCTATGTACCACTGGTCAAATCCTTTATAGACTAAAACTGGTAGAAAAATACCTTGGGTACAGTAACATGATTTTTTAAAATTACATATATATATGTATATATATATATGTAACATATAAAATAAATTTCACTAGCAAGCTTCTGGTTGCTAATTTGTTTAAGAACATAAGCTCTGTGAGCTCAAGCAACAAATCTGTATTTTTGACCATTTTTTCTTGCCATGTAGGTAACAGGCAGCAGGCATTCCATAAATATTAATAGATGAAGCACAGGCTTGAATCAAGATTGCCAGGAGAAATATCAATAACCTCAGATATGCAGATGACACCACACTTACGGCAGAAAGTGAAGAAGAACTAAAGAGCCTTTTGATGAAAGTGAAAGAGGAGAGTGACAAAGTTGGCTTAAAACTCAACATTCAGAAAACTAAGATCATGGCATCTAGTCCCATTACTTCATGGCAAATAGATGGGGAAACAGTGGAAACAGTGACAGATTTTATTTTCAGGGGGCTCCAAGGGTTTTTCCAGTAATCATGTATGGATGTGAGAGTTGGACTATAAAGAAAGCTGAGCACTGAAGAATCGATGCTGTTGAACTGTGGTGTTGGAGAAGACTTTTGAGAGTCCCTTGGACTGCAAGGAGATCCAACGAGTCCATCCTAAAGGAAATCAGTCCTGAATATTCATTGGAAGGACTGATGTTGAAGCTGAAATGCCAATATTTTTGGCCACCTGATGTGAAGAACTGACTCGTTGGAAAAGACACTGATGCTGGGAAAGATTGAAGGCGGGAGAAGGGGATGACAGAGGATGAGATGGTTGGATGGCATCACTGACTCAATGGACATGAGTTTGAGTAAACTCCAGGAGTTGGTGACAGACAGGGAGGCCTGGTGTGTTGCAGTCCATGGGGTCGCAAAGCGTTGGACACGACTAAGCGACTGAACTGAAAAAGTGTATGTGTGGTAGTCTTTTAATGCCACAACACTACCTACTCTCTTACTATTATTTCTGAACATGGAACGTATTCTGAGAGAACAGTAAAACTATCATCTGGTAGCAAAATTAGAACTTAAAATATTATTAATCATTTTAAGTCCAGAAATAAAGAAGTAAACACATAAAATCCTGATTATGTCTCTAAGTTAAAAACACATTCTGACATACGTATCTAATCAGCAATACGCTTGCTGTCTAAAGCAGTTGGCATCTTCTTGTGAAGTTCAAGACAAGACAGGTTCAGATAATGGCTCAGTCATTATCCTTGTCACTAGCATGGAAGTTCACTGGAGGGAAGGCTAATTGAGCTTTGCTTTTATATTTATCATTACATATATTTACACACACACACACTATCTTGCAGTCTTGAAGAGCTAAACATTCTAATTATGGGATTTGAAAGCAAATGATAAGATATAGAGAGAAAATAATTTGTTCAGGAGACTATGCCATCCTAGTTGTTGTGATCTGACTCTTGCTGCTCCTTCTCAGGACCTTTTGCTAGATCATTCCTCCCCTAAAACTGAAGGCCCTGGGACTACCTCCTTGTCTCTTTTCTACCTACAGTCCCCCTCTAGGTAAATCTGATCTGTTCCTTGGCTAAATAAGTAAGTCAAAATGTATGCTGATGTCTCTCAAATATTTATCTCTGACTGTAACCTTCCACTTAATTCCAGGCTTGTGTATCCACTTTGCTTTCAAATAGACATTTCCAAGTAATCATTTCCAAAACCAAATTCTTGATCCACTGCCCTAAATGTGCTAATACCCTACCTCTACTCTCCATGTATATTTTATCTCAAAAAAGAGCACCATAATTCACGTAAAGGCTCAGGCCATAAACTCTGGGATCCTCTCTGACTGTCATAGTCAGTGAATTCATCAACAGATTCACTGACCTCTACCCACACAGTATATCTTACCACTCAACACTATATCATTAGGAAGTCACCTTTTGCTTAGCCTCTGCAGCAGCATCTTACCTGATGTTCAAACTTTCACTCATGCCCTCCGAAAGCTATCCATCTAGAGTCAGAGTAGTCTTTTAAAAACATGTCAGATGATTGAATTTCCTGGCTCTCAAATGAAGGGGCTTCTCACCATGCTTAGAATAAAATTCAAGTCTTTACATACCATGGCCTGTAAGGCTCTATAGTCTGGCCCAGGGGTATCTCTGTAATCATTTCTTCCCTCTCTCACTCATTGAAATTTCCCTAGCCACAGGAGCTTTCTTGCAGACCTTGAACATGCCAAACACAACTCACTCTTCAAAATATCCTTGCCCTCATGCCTTGTACCTTCTATTCAGACTGCTGCATGTTTTTTTGTGTTTTTTTTTTTTTCCTCCACTCTATACAGATCTCTGATCAGAGATATCTTCTCTTAGCACCCTATTGAAAACAGAATACCACTCTACCAGGTACACTCTCTTTACCTTATTTTTCTTCAAGCACTTAAAATTAAGGGACATAATACTATGCAAATATTTTGCCTGCTTATATTGTATATTGTTTCCCCCACAAATGTAGATACTTCATGAAGGCAAAGACCGTATCTGTTTTAATCACCACTAATATCCCCAGTACCTATAACAGTACCATAAAGTAGATGCTTAATATTTATTGAAAAACTGAAAAAATTCAAGAAATCAGGTTTCAACTATACATGATTCAGGGTATTATTTATACCTATCATATATCTACACTGATAATATATTTACAAATGTCAAAGTGCTTCCAAAGGAAGCAAAGGAATCTAGGTCTGTAGAAAACTACAATAACTGATCCCACTGAGTTTCTCATAATATAAAAATAGGCAAGCTTCACTGGTCTACTCTTTCTACTAAAAAGAATATATACATACATACACACAAGATTCAGAAAATTTCCAACAGTTTATAAAATAATGAGTTCTCCTCCAAGAGGATAACCAGAATATCCAACTCCATAGATTCGTTGAGATAAAAAACAAAAAGCAAATATGCACTTACCTCCCTTTTTCTACCAAGAGCAAAACATCCAATTTTTCCCCATTTTGAACCATTGTGCTAATTGCTGGAGAGAAAGAAGTATGAACATATTATTTAAAAGCATTACACTAAATACCTTTATCAACTACTTACTCACTGTTAAGAAGTGAGTCATCATAATTTTATGTGAAATCTACTATTTCCATGTGCAGCAAAGAACTCTGTGCAGATATAAGGGGAGGGGGACAAAAAAAAAAAACTTACTTAGTTCTTGTAGTCTTCTTAAGTGCATTCTATCCTCCTGACCTTCTTGCATTTGAAGGCAAAAACGCAAATTAGATTTGTCCATTGCAAACCAGCCTTTTCTCCACTGATCCAGGGCTTGGCAGTCTTTGTAGTAGAGTTGACCAATCAAATCATAGTCAGCTTCTGTTAAGTTTTCAGCAACAAAGGGAACAAAATGCTGTTAAAACAAATACAAAAAAGTAATAAAGACAGTGAAAACAGGAAATCCCTTACATAGCTAAAGATATGAGGGAAAGGGGAAAAACTTGCTTTTCTGTATTAAAGATTTAGGAGTAATCCAGATTTCAAAACAATTATTTAAACTTGCCATCAGTCTTAAAACTGAAAAGCGATAAATATAATGCAATTTTAAATGGCAGCATCTTAAACCATTTTTCTTGATATATATATACAGAATTGAAACAGGAAGACATTCTCCTTGTCAACTTGTGGAATCTTTTAAAATGTCAACCTTCAATGTCTGTCTTCATTTGTATCTTTTATGGAATCTGTTCTTTTCCCATTTGTGTACACTATGAATAAGAAATCTACCTATAAAAAGACATACACAGAAATGACAACATTGAAAAGATCTCCACCATCAAGGTATGGCCTTAATTTTATGAATGACTCCAAAATCCTACATTAATTTCTTCTCCGCTTCAGGCTCCAGAAAGGTAACTCAACCTCGTTTGACTACAACCTATGAAAACCTAATTAAGTAAGAACATGCTTTCTGGAACCTTGTAAAAATTTTTCATGACCCTCCAAAGGTAAAGAATATTCTCTGGATTTAGGTAATAAAACAATATTTAAATAACTTGGTGAGATGGAGAGAACAAATAAATGGATACCAAGGGGGGAAGGGGTGGTGGGAGGAATTAGAAGATGGAGATTGACAATATACACTACTGATACTATATATAAAATAACTAATGAGAATATACTGTGTGGCGCAGGGAGCTCTACTTTATCGACTGTTGTGACCTGAATGGGAAGTCCAAAAGGGAGGGTATATATGTATATGTATGGCTGATTCAATTTGCTGTATAGTAAAAACTAACACAACATTATAAAGCAACTATGTGTGTGCATATGTGCAGCTGCTGCTAAGTCACTTCAGTCGTGTCCAACTCTGTGCAACCCCATAGATGGCAGCCCACCAGGCTCCCCTGTCCCTGGGATTCTCCAGGCAAGAACACTGGAGTGGGTTGCCATTTCCTTTTCCAATGCATGAAAGTGAAAAGTGAAAGTGAAGTCGCTCAGTCACATCCGACTCTTAGCGACCCCATAGACTGCAACCTACCAGGCTCCTCCGTCCATAGGATTTTCCAGGCAAGAGTACTGGAGTGGGGTGCCAGTGCTAAGTCACTTTATTCATGTCTGACTCTTTGTGACCCCACGAACTGTAGCCTGCCAGGCTCCTCTGTCCATGGGATTCTCCAGGCAAGAATACTGGTGTAAGTTCTATGCCCTCCTCCAGGGGATCTTCCCAACCTAGGGATCGAACTCATGTCTCTCATGTCTTCTGACTGGCAGGTGGGTTCTTTACCCCTAGCACTACCTGGGAAGCCCAAAGCAACTATACTCCAATAAAAATTAACAAAAAAATAAATACCTTGGCTATTGCTTCTGTCCATTTTCTTTGCACTTGAGATGTTTCAGCTCCAAATAAAAATGCACGTTCTGAGGGTAAATAAATCTCAAAAGTAAAGATGGGCCTACAGGACATAAGAATAAAAAGGTACTGCTGGTTATGTGTGGCTTTTATGAGAAAAAAATTACACAAAGATCAAGTCTTTAATTAAATTCCTTTTGAAACCTGAATAATACTGTGAGATCTATCTACCACCTACCTATCATATTTTTCTGTTGCTAGTTTGTACTTAATTCAAATGAATTCAAATGGAACACACTGGATCAGACAAAAAGAATATTCTCCTGACTAACCACTCTATGTATGGCATGACTTTGCTGATGCCCTGATGTGGCAGGGGGCTCTCTTCTGTCTCCTCGTCCCTCTGAGATCACTCCTTAATTTATTCTGACCCTCTGTTCAAAGCAAATGTTGTCCAAACAGTTCTCTAAATAGTTCTCTTCTCGTCTTTACAAATTTTCCTTCCATCATCTCATCCTATGCCAAAATGTCATCTCCTTAGTATAGATAAAGAGAGTAATATCCCACATCTTGAATTTTTCCTTCATTGCTCATCCATAGCTCCAAGTATTTCTTGAAACACGCTAAGTATGTATGTTCAGATCAGTTCAGTTGCTCAGTCATGTCCGACTCCTGGTGACCCCATGAACTGCAGCATGCCAGGCCTCCCTGTCCATCACCAACTCCCAGAGTTTACCTAAACTCATGTCCATTCAGTCAGTGATGCCATCCAACCATCTCATCCTCTGTTGTCCCCTTCTCCTCCTGCCCTCAATCTTTCCCAGCATCAGCGTCCTTTCAAATGAGTCAACTCTTCGCATCAGGTAGCCAATGTATTGGAGTTTCCGGTTCAACATCAATCTTTCCAATGAACACCCAGGACTGATTTCCTTTAGGATGGACTGGTTGGATCTCCTTGCAGTCCAAGGGACTCTCAAGAGTCTTCTCCAACACCACAGTTCAAAAGCATCAATTCTTCGGTGTTCAGCTTTCTTTATAGTCCAACTCTCACATCCATACATGACTACTGGAAAAACCATAGCCTTGACTAGATGGACCTTTGTTGGCAAAGTAATGTCTCTGCTTTTTAATATGCTGTCTAGTTTGGTCATAACTTTCCATCCAAGGAGTAAGCATCCTTTAATTTCATGGCTGCACTCACCATCTGCAGTGATTTTGGAGCCCCCCAAAATAAAGTCAGCCACTGTTTCCCCATTCACTTGCCATGAAGAGATGGGACTGGATGCCATGATCTTAGTTTTCTGAATGTTGAGCTTTAAGCCAACTTTTTCACTCTCCACTTTAAAGAGGCTCTTTAGTTCTTCTTCACTTTCTGCCATAAGGGTGGTGTCATCTGCATATCTGAGTTATCTATATTTCTCCCAGCAATCTTGATTCCAGCTTGATGTACTCTATATATAGGTTAAATAAGCAGGGTGAAAATATACAGCCTTGACGGACTCCTTTTCCTATTTGGAATCAGTCTGTTGTTCCATGTCCAGTTCTAACTATTGCTTCCTGACCCGCATACAGGTTTCTCAAGAGGCAGGTCAGGTGGTCTGGTATTCCCATCTCTTTCAAAATTTTCCAGTATATCATGATCCACACAAACGCTCTGGCATAGACAATAAAGCAGAAATAGATGTTTTTCAGGTTCTCTCTTGCTTTTTCAATGATACAGCAGATGTTGGCAATTTGATTTCTGGTTCCTCTGCCTTTTCTAAAACCAGCTTGAACATCTGGAAGTACACAGTTCACGTATTGCTGAAGCCTGGCTTGGAGAATTTTGAGCATTACTTTACTAGCATGTGAGATGAGTGCAATTGTGCGGTAGTTTGAGCACTCTTTGGCATTGCCTTTTTTGGGGATTGGAATGAAAACTGACCTTTTCCAGTCCTGGGGCCACTGCTGAGTTTTCCAAATTTGCCAGCATACTGAGTTCAGCACTTTCATAGAACTGTCTTTCAGGATTTATTTATGAAATAGCTCAACTGGTATTCCGTCACCTCCACTAGCTTTGTTCATAGTGATGCTTCCTAAGGCCCACTTGACTTCACATTCCAGGATGTCTGGCTCTAGGTGAGTGATCATACCATCATGATTATCTGGGTCATGAAGATCTTTTTCGTACAGTTCTGTGTGTTCTTGCCACCTCTTCATTATATCTTCTGCTTCTGTTAGGTACACACCATTTCTGTCCTTTATTGAGCCCATCTTTGCATGAAATGTTCCCTTGGTATCTCTAATTTTCTTGAAGAGATCTCTAGTCTTTCCCATTCTATTGTTTTCCTCTATTTCTTTGCATTGATCACTGAGGAAGGCTTTCTTATCTCTCCTTGTTATTCTTTGGAAATCTGCATTCAAATAGGTATCTCTTTCCTTTTCTCCTTTGCTTTTTGCTTCTCTTTTTTCACAGCTATTTGTAAGACCTCCTCAGACAGTCATTTTGCTTTTTTGCATTTCTTTTTCTTGGGATGGTCTTGATCCCTGTCCTGTACAATGTCACGAACCTCCATCCATAGTTCATCAAGCACTCTATCAGAATTAGTCCCTTAAATCTATTTCTCACTTCCACTGTATAATCATAAGGGATTTGATTTAGGTCATACCTGAATGGTCTAGTGGTTTTCCCCACTTTCTTCAATTTAAGTCTGAATTTGGCAATATGAGTTCATGATCTGAGCCAGTCAACTCCCGGTCTTGTTTTTGCTGACTGTATAGAGCTTCTCCATCTTTAGCTGCAAAGAATATAATCAGTCTGATTTCACTGTTGATCATCTGGTGATGTCCAAGTGTAGAGTCTTCTCTTGTGTTGTTGGAAGAGGGTGTTTGACTACGACCAGTGCATTCTCTTGGCAAAACTCTATTAGCCTTTGCCCTGCTTCATTGTGTACTCCAAGGCCAAATTTGCCTGTTACTTTAGGTGTTTTCTAGACTTCCTACTTTTACATTCCAGTCCCCTATAATGAAAAGGACATCTTTTTTGGGTGTTAGTTCTAAAAGGTCTTGTAGGTCTTCATAGAACCATTCAACTTCAGCTTCTTCAGTGTTACTGGTCGGGGCATAGACTTGGATTGCTGCCATTACCTAAAAACAAAAACTCAAAATACCCTATATTAAACCGACCGTCCTTCTTTCTCTTTCTCACCCCATGCCTACTGCTATCTCCTTCACATTCCAGTTTATAGGCATCACCGTCTGCCTCATCAACAAGAACAAAACCTTGGAATCTTAATTTATCCTTCCCTTTGACATCAGCATTTCATTCAGTCAAACACTGAATGCTACCAGCTCAATCTTAAGGGTCTCTCAACTCACTGTTTTTCTTTTTAATTATTTGCTCCTCTAGTTACACTCTCAGTAATTATATTTTTATTCCTCCAATCTCTTCTTTAATACTCCAGCCATCAGCTCTCTTCTGAAAATTCAATGTGTATGACTCCTCAGTTGCTACATTATCAATTTCAAATTCTATAATATGCTATTGAAGGTGATTAAGAACCTGGCTGTAGTAATTATTTTTTAAACACATCCCATTATAAATGCTTTATTGCACATCTACTTGTATCAGTAGCATTCTATCAAGAATGTTTTATTTTTGAATATGATTATATGCTGACATAAACTAATAGTAACTATTTGAATTGTTTAAGCAATTTAATACATAGAGTACACTTAACATTCCATCAGTTCAGTTCAGGTCAGTTGCTCAGTTGTGTCCGACTCTTTGCAACCCGATGGATTGCAGCACGCCAGGCCTCCATCATCCATCGCCAACTCCTAGAGTTTTACTCAAACTCATGTTCATTGAGTCAGTGATGCCATCTAATGATCTCATTCTCTGTTGTCCCCTTCTCCTCCCACCTTCAGTCTCTCCCAGCATCAGGGTCTTTTATTTTTTATGGTAATCCACATTAAACTGTTTAATCATTTAGAATAAAAGCACTATTAAAAGAACAAATCAACAAATAACCAGTTTTTTTCACAAAAAGTTAGATTTACTAGGAAACAATAGTCATATATTGGTCATTATGTGGTAATAGCAAAATATTTCAGTATTTCATATAATTTTATATAAATAACATAGCTTTACAAATCTCTTCCCTAAAATACTATGCTCCTTTATCAGTTTTATAACTGATTTTTGCACGTTTCAATATTTATATTTTTCAAAAATTACATTACAAAGTGTGATAAGAAACTTTCATACCAAAGATCTTAGAGGGTCAATTTCCAAAAGTCCTCAAAGAATCCTACTAAACTATTTGTGAGTCAACTATGTTAAATAATGTAAAATAATGTCTACTCTTGAAAACTTTTTTGAGACCATAAAAATGTCAAAATAGATTTAAGAAATGTGGCTCAGAGGTTAAAGCGCCTGCCTGCAATGCGGGAGACCCAGGTTCGATCCCTGGGTGGGGAAGATCCCCTGGAGAAAGAAATGGCATCCCACTCCAGTACTCTTGCCTGGAAAATCCCATGGACTGAGAAGCCTGGTAGGCTACAGTCCATGGGGTCGCAAAGAGTCGGACACGACTGAGCGACTTTCCCTTCCCTTCCTTCCCTAGTATTTCAATATGCTATTCAATATGCATAATTTATTTTATTGTGAACATTACCACTGCACTTTTTGTCATCTATTTTAACCATGATACATTTAATGAAAGCCTAAATTTTGTCATTAAATCACTATATTAAACGGTGAGTGAATCATAAAAATTATGAGACAACATGTGCAAGAATGGAATAATATAAACTTACTTAAAATTTGATGTGAAGATGTCAGCCTTTCATATTACCTAATGAAATATTTTAATTTTCCCACTCTTTAGTGACTTCCCTAAGGAACTTTTAGAAACTGAAAAATGAGTAGGCCTCAAGAAACCACCAAACTCTTCTGTAAGAAGCAACTGAAGAATTGAAATGATAATAAAACACTTATTAGCTGGTATGATACATATCAGAAAATACTTTCAGCTCTTACTCTTACTTAATGATAGACCTACCCAGTATTTAAACAGAAGTCTTCTTTGTGCACAGCCAGGCAGATGACTTCATTGATATTAATGGTGCCATTAGGTGCGGTAGACTTATCATTTTCATAGTAACTCAAGAAGCCTCCTTCTAGAACACACCACTTTTTATTTGTCTCTAGGAATTTAAAACAAAACAAATAATAAATTGAGCTATACCATAAATCAAAATTTTAAATATATGGTCTTAAATAACTGGATTCAAATAAATGGATGTATTAGTTTCCTATTTTGTATAAAGAGCATGATACTGCTGCATGGGATATAAAACTATCATACTTAATGCTCTCAAAAAATTTACAACCTAGCAGCCAGGGATGAACAAGACAAAAATAACTATGACACTGATGACCAGAGAAACAGGCAAATCGATAAAGAGACCACTGCAAAACAATGCTGAAATGGTAAAGACTGATGTCTATACAGAGTATTAGGAAGGGAAAATGTAGGGTAAAAACTATCTGTGGCTGATGTTAGGTAGGGGTGCAAAAAACAAATGTCCTTAATGTCCTATTTAGTAGCAGTGTAGTAGATCAGCTGTGTCGGACTCTGCGACCCCATGGACTACAGCCTGCCAGGCACCTCTGTTCAAGTGATTCCCCAGGCAAGAACACTGGAGTGAGTAGCCATTCCCTTCTCCAGGGGATCGTCCCTTCAACAGGGATTGAACCCGGGTCTCCAACATTGCAGGCAGATTCTTTACCAACTGAGCTACCAGGGAAGCCCTAATGCCCTGTTTAGAGGATTTTAAATTCCTCTTTTAAGAGTTCAGCACACTATGGCCTACAGGCAAAATCCAGATCAACACCAGTTTTGTAAACAAAAAGTTTTACTGTGAAAGGGCCACACCCATTCATTTGTAGATTGCCTGAGGCTGCTTTCTTGCAACAAGGGCAGAGACCATCTAACCTGCAGAGCTTGAAACATTTACAGTCTGGCCCTTTTCAGAAAAGTTTGCTAAACTTTGCTTTTAGAGTTGATGATAAGCCACTAAAATGGTTTCATCGGAAGGAAATTGCAGATTTAAATTTTACAACACTTGCTTTCTGTGAAACATAGATGTGAGAAGGTGAGGCTGAAGGCAGAGGACCCGTTGGAACACTGTCAATCGTGAAAGATGAAGACCATCCAAGGCAGATAGTACTACAGTGACAGTAAGGACAATGGGTGGGTAAGGGGAGAAGGGATGATAGGAAAGGATGGGGACCATAGAGACAGGGAGGAGGGGACAGAGAAATGCATACATGCACTTGTGTATTCTAAAGGGATAAAACATTTATTGATGGGACATAGGGAGTAAGAGAGAGCTTATTAACGGTTATTAATCATTTTTAGCTTTGATTACAAGGTAGGCAGAAATGCCTATTTTTACCTAAAAGAAAATAAAGTAGAAACAGTTTTAGTGCATGTAATCTGAATTTCCTTGGATATGCACTAAATGAAAGATATCTCCTAGAAATTCAAGTAGGAATACCTATTAGGCAGATCACCCTGTGGATTTGAATCTTCGGGGCAAGAACAGCCTCAATAACCAGAAAGTCTTTAGAGTACAGGCCGTAGTTGAAAATGCACAGTAACCAAGGATAAAATCTTAGGGAACTTAGGGAACAATAGATATAGAAGGGTTCACAAAGGCAGTGAAACAAATAAGAGACAGTGTATAAACAGAAAAGGGGTGAGCATTTCAAAAAGGAATAATTACCAACATTAAATACAGAAAGAGATTCAACAAAATAAGGGCTGAAAATATCAGCTGGTCTTCCAATAAGGAGGTAACTGCCTGTCCTTTAACTGAGAATTCTGCCTCTCTCATCCTCATCTGAGGTGGGCCCTTCAGAGATCAGACCCATTCTGAAAGGGAAGCTACCCTCAGACTGAAGTGGTAAGGATGTGAGGAAGTAACCTGTAAGATTTAGGGACCTTACAGGCCAACTGAAAGGTTATCTCTGTTATTTGTGACTCACAGACCCTGACCTGGAAGGTCTGACTTTCCAGAGAGTCAGAAAAACAAGCTGTGTAAACTGTGTGTCAACTGCAGATTGTAAAAAATAATATCACCAGACCCTCACGAGCTTATCCTTGCAAAGATCAGCATTATTGTGACCAATCATGATATATCTATACCTCCCCGCCCAATGTGGTTTTTGTGCTTAAAAACTGTCCTGTAACTGTCATCGGGGTTCGCTCCTTGCTTGAGGAGGACAGAACCCGGCGCGCCGGTTCAATAAATCCTCTTGCTATTTGCATCGATCCTGTGTCTTGGTGGTCTTGGGCGACGGACTCCAGGGCGGAACCTTGCGGTTCAACATTTGGGGGCTCGTCCGGGATCTCCGGGCCCCAGACCCCCAGGCATCAGGTTTCGGAGGTACGCTCGAGCTTTGGCTTTGTGTTTTGTGTGTCCCTACTAATTGTTGCTTTGTTGCCAGTCATTATTGTCGTTGGTTGGTTCGCTGCGGCTTCCTTCAGTTTTCTGGTTCCTGTCTGGGTGACAGGTTCATGACGAAACCTGGGGACGCCCAGGACGTCTATCTGGAAGAGGGACTTGATTCAGTCCCTCTTCATCCGAATCAGGTGGAGTCTTTAAGGAGACTCCCGTCTGTATCTCCGTTGGTTTTGTGGAAGACGCGCGGCGGCCGGCTCTGTCTCACCACTCTGCTGANTCTGGGTGACAGGTCCATGACGAAACCTGGGGACGCCCAGGACGTCTATCTGGAAGAGGGACTTGATTCAGTCCCTCTTCATCCGAATCAGGTGGAGCCTTTAAGGAGACTCCCGTCTGTATCTCTGTTGGTTTTGTGGAAGACGCGCGGCGGCCGGCTCTGTCTCACCACTCTGCTGATTGTCTGGTTTCTGTTAATTGTTCTCCTTGTCTTCCCCTTACGTGACAAAGACGACATGGGACAGACTGTGACTACTCCTCTCTCTCTGACATTAAGCCACTGGTCTGAGGTTAAAACTAGAGCTCATAATCTCTCAGTAGATATAAGGAAGGGAAAGTGGCGAACTCTGTGTTCCACAGAGTGGCCCACCTTCCAAACAGGGTGGCCACCCGAAGGTAGTTTTTCCTTACATCATGTTAAGCAGGTAAAATCAGTGGTTTTTCTCCCTGAGCCCCAAGGACACCCAGATCAGGTACCCTATATTATTGTATGGGAAGACCTCATCCTTTCTCCACCGTCGTGGGTACGGCCTTTTGTTCCCTCCGCAGGAACACCAACGGAAGGCACCCTGGGAATTTATGCCCTCAAACCTGTGACAAAAGGAGCCAAAACCGCTACCCCGGAAAGAAAAAAGATCTACCCCGACACCCAGGCTGACTTCCTCCTTTTGGATCCACCCCCGCCCTACCCACCGGCGGTGGCCCCTCCGCCGGGCCCACTCCCCGTGGCTCCAGCGGCTCGATCAACAGCGCTGCTGGAGTCAGGAGAACCAGGAATGGGCCCGGCGGCGGGGACACAGAGCCGCCGGGCCAGTACCCCCGACTCTACCGTCCTTCCTCTCCGGGAATATGGCCCCCCAGATGACCGAGGAAATCGGCATCTTCAGTATTGGCCTTTTTCTGCCTCTGACCTGTATAACTGGAAAACCCATAACCCCTCTTTCTCTGAAAATCCACAGGCCCTAACTTCCTTAATTGAGTCGCTTGTATTCTCACATCAGCCCACCTGGGACGATTGTAAGCAGCTGCTGCAAACGCTCCTCCTATGGCATTGCCTAATGAGATAGACGCTGGCTTCCCGCTGACCAGACCTCATTGGGATTACAATACGCCTGCAGTTCCATAAGCCAGCCCATCTTTGCTTTTGAATGGAGGGACCTGGCTCTGGGGATTTCGGGACAACTGACATGGACTCGACTGCCCCGGGGATTCAAAAACTCTCCAGCAATTTTTGACGAGGCACTCCACCAGGACCTCGTGCGTTTCCGTGCCACCAACCCCCAGGTAACCCTGTTGCAGTATGTAGATGACTTGCTCCTGGCAGCGAACTGGAAGGAAGAATGCCTCAAAGGAACCAAAGCCCTGTTGATCGAGCTCGGCTCCCTAGGATATCGGGTCTCAGCAAAAAAGGCACAGATCTGCCGGCAGCATGTTAGTTACCTGGGGTACTTAATTGAAGATGGAAAACGATGGCTTTCAGAGGCAAGGAAAGAGAACGAACCCTTTAAAACTCAGACTCTGTCGTTCCTCATCCTGTCAATCCCCCTCCTGGTCCCGCCAACCCAAGGGTCGTCCAACCCCCACCAGCCCATGCAATTGACTTGGCAAGTAGTTTCTCAGGTGGGAGATACTGTATGGAACATCTCTAAAGTCACCCATCCCTACACCTGGTGGCCCACCCTGTACCCTGACCTCTGCAAGCTGGCTATCGGGGCCCTGGCTAATTGGGATCTTGAGAGTCACGCCAACTTCCAGCAGGCCCCTCAGGTGCCACCTTCCCACGATCGATGGGGACTAGACCCTTGGGGGGGCTGTGCAGCAAGGGATAGGAGAAGTATGCTGAGAGCCCTCACTTTCTATGTATGCCCAGGATACCACCGGGGCCGCCACCTTAACTATTGTGGAGGTAAAGATGTTTTCTACTGCAGGCATTGGGGTTGTGAAACTACGGAGGATGCCTACTGGCATCCATCCTCTAATTGGGACTACATAAAAGTTTTGACCAACTATACCCACCAAAAGACAGGAAGCCAGGGGAACCCTGAATGGACAAATATAGTTGAATGTAATAACTGGTGCCACACTCTCCAAGTCGACTTCACGGAGAGTGGAAAAAAGATAAAAACCTGGGTAAAAGGCCACTCATGGGGTCTGAGGCTTTATAAACAACGTTATGATGATGGCCTCACGTTCACTGTGAGGTTAAAAATAGAATCACCCCCAGCTACCGGTGTGGGACCTAACCCCATCCTGCAACCGCAGGGACTGACCCCCATTAATAAGGACACAGAAACCCACGCCCCCGAAGCCCCCGAAGAAACCCCTCCGCACCCTCCGCGGCTGCCGGTCCCTCCGAGATCTACCGACCCCCCTGTAAGCAAAACTTCTACCCAGGACAGGATGTTGACCTTATTGACTAGTGCTTTCCAGGTTTTAAATGACACCAACCCAAGTGTGACTGAATCCTGCTGGCTTTGTTATGAAGCTGCACCCCCATATTATGAGGCTTTAGCCGAGACCCCAGCTGAGCCAGTGGATATCTCCCAGACCCACTCTGATAGTATATGCCGATGGCATCAGGAACCAACTGCCAGAATTACCCTAGCAGCTGTAACAGGAAAAGGATTATGCATAGGTACCCCATCCCCGGCTCATACACATCTCTGTAATTCCACTATTAAAGAGGTCAGCCAGACTGGGTATCTTCCACCGCCCGGGAACATTTGGTGGGCTTGTGACACGGGACTAACGCCTTGTATATCCCTTGCAGTATTTGATGCTTCTGTCAACTTCTGTGTGCTAGTGCAGCTGGTACCCCGACTGATTTATCACCCCGATGCCTCCTTCTTAGAAGCTTACAAGGGAGGCCATCGACCAAGAAGGGAACCAGTGGCTATGACCCTAGCTGTTCTGTTAGGACTTGGAGTAGCCGCAGGAATCGGGACCGGTACTACTGCCCTCCTCCAACAGCCCCACTATTACGCCAGCCTGCAGCAGGCTATTGATACAGACCTTCGGGTCTTAGAAGATTCCATTACCAAACTAAAGGAGTCCCTGACCTCCCTATCTGAGGTAGTTATGCAAAACCGCCGAGGCTTAGATCTTTTGTTTCTGAAAGAAGGAGGAATATGTGCGGCCCTTAAAAAAGAATGCTGCTTCTATGTAGATCACTCGGAAGTCATAACGGACTCCATAAATAAATTAAGGGAGAGGCTGGCAACCAGGCAGAAAAAAAGAGAAAATGCCCAAGGGTGGTTTGAGTCCTGGTTCAACAAAACCCCATGATTTGTCACTTTGATATCCACCCTGATGGGACCCTTGCTCATTTTACTGCTCCACTTAACCATAGGGCCCTCCGTTCTAAACAAGTTGCTAGCATTCATCCGAGACCGAGTGAGCTCAGTACAGGTACTCATGCTGAGACAACAGTACACCACCCTTCCCCAAGGGGATCCCGACCATTGATTTCAAGATTGAAATTAGGAACAAGAAGAAGAGGGGAATGTGAGGAAGTAACCTGTAAGATTTAGGGACCTTCCAGACCAACTGAAAGGTTATCTCTGTTATTTGTGACTCACAGACCCTGACCTGGAGGGTTTGTGACTCACAGACCCTGACCTGGAGGGTTTGTAACTTACAGACCCTGACCTGGAAGGTTTGACTTTCCAGAGAGTCAGAAAAACAAGTTGTGTAAACTGTGTGTTATCCGCAGAATTATATCGCCAGACCCTCACGAGCCTATCCTTGTAAAGGTCAGCATTATTGTGACCAATCATGATATATCTATACCTCCCCGCCCAATGTGGTTTTTGTGCTTAAAAACTGTCCTGTAACTGTCATCGGGGTTCGCTCCTTGCTTGAGGAGGACAGAACCCCGGCGCGCCGGTTCAATAAATCCTCTTGCTATTTGCATCGATCCTGTGTCTTGGTGGTCTTGGGCGACGGACTCCAGGGCGGAACCTTGCGGTTCAACATTTGGGGGCTCGTCCGGGATCTCCGTTCAGCCCCAGACCCCCAGGCATCAGGTTTCGGAGGTACGCTCGAGCTTTGGCTTTGTGCGTTTTGTGTGTCTCTACTAACTGCTGCTTTGTTGTCAGTCATTATTGTCGTTGGTTGGTTCGCCGCGGCTTCCTTCAGTTTTCTGGTTCCTGTCTGGGTGACAGGTCCATGACGAAACCTGGGGACGCCCAGGACGTCTATCTGGAAGAGGGACTTGATTCAGTCCCTCTTCATCCGAATCAGGTGGAGCCTTTAAGGAGACTCCCGTCTGTATCTCTGTTGGTTTTGTGGAAGACGCGCGGCGGCCGGCTCTGTCTCACCACTCTGCTGACTGTCTGGTTTCTGTTAATTGTTCTCCTTGTCTTCCCCTTACGTGACAAAGACGACATGGGACAGACTGTGACTACTCCTCTCTCTCTGACATTAAGCCACTGGTCTGAGGTTAAAACTAGAGCTCATAATCTCTCAGTAGATATAAGGAAGGGAAAGTGGCGAACTCTGTGTTCCACAGAGTGGCCCACCTTCCAAACAGGGTGGCCACCCAAAGGTAGTTTTTCCTTACATCATGTTAAGCAGGTAAAATCAGTGGTTTTTCTCCCTGAGCCCCAAGGACACCCAGATCAGGTACCCTATATTATTGTATGGGAGGACCTCATCCTTTCTCCACCGTCGTGGGTACGGCCTTTTGTTCCCTCCACAGGAACACCAACAGAAGGCACCCTGGGAATTTATGCCCTCAAACCTGCGACAGAAGGAGCCAAAACCGCTACCTCAGAAAGAAAAAAGATCTACCCCGACACCCAGACTGACCTCCTCCTTTTGGATTCACCCCCGCCCTACCCACCGGCGATGGCCCCTCCGCCGGGCCCACTCCCCGTGGCTCCGGCGGCTCGATCAACAGTGCTGCTGGAGTCAGGAGAACCAGGAACGGGCCCGGCAGCAGGGACACGGAGTCGCCGGGCCGGTACTCCTGACTCTACTGCCCTCCCTCTCCGGGAATATGGCCCCCCGGATGACCGAGGAAACCGGCATCTCCAGTATTGGCCCTTTTCCGCCTCTGATCTGTATAACTGGAAAACCCATAACCCCTCTTTTTCTGAAAATCCACAGGCTCTAACCTCCTTAATTGAGTCACTCGTGTTCTCGCATCAGCCTACCTGGGACGATTGTCAGCAGCTGCTGCAAATGCTCCTCACGACTGGGGAGCGACAGCGAGTATTGCTGGAAGCCCGGAAAAATGTTCCGGGAGACGACGGACGTCCTACGGCATTGCCTAATGAGATAGACGCTGGCTTCCCGCTGACCAGACCTCATTGGGATTGCAACACGCCTGCAGGTAGGGAGCACCTGAGGGTCTATCGCCAGGCTCTGGTGGCGGGTCTCCGAGGGGCCGCAAGACGCCCTACAAATTTGGCAGAGGTAAGAAAGATTACCCAGGGACCTTCCGAGTCACCCACAGTATTCCTAGATAGGCTCATGGAGGCATTCAGGAGATTTACCCCATATAACCCTGAGTCTGAAGAACATAAAGCCACCATAGCTATGGCTTTCATTGACCAGGCAGCTTCGGACATTAGGAAAAAGCTGCAGCGGCTGGACGGGTTACAGGGATTCTCCCTCCAAGATCTAGTTAGAGAGGCAGATAAGGTATTTAACAAAAGAGAGAAGGAAGAGAGAACAGGACAAGCAAGAGCTGAAACGAGAAAAGAGACAAGAGAAAAGCCTAGCCAAAATCCTGACCACTGTAATAAGAGAAAAAGATAAGAGTGACCGGGGAAAGGTCAGACCGACAACTAAACTGACCTTAGACAAGGACCAATGCGCTTACTGTAAAGAGAAAGGACATTGGCTGAGGGATTGCCCCAAGAAGAAGAGGGGAAAAACTCCCTCCCAAAAGGTTTTGGCCTTAGAGGAAGAAGACTAGGGGAGTCAGGGCTCGGAGCCCCTCCCCGAGCCTCGGGTAACTCTAAAGGTGGAGGGGAAGCCAGTGCAGTTTCTGGTGGATACTGGAGCCCAACATTCGGTCCTGTTACAACCGGGGGGAGCAATCACCACCAAGAGAGCCTGGGTACAGGGGGCTACCGGGAATAAACCATATTCATGGACTACCCGAAGAACGGTGGACCTTGGCATGGGCCGGGTATCCCACTCGTTCCTGGTGATTCCTGAATGCCCCTATCCCCTGCTGGGACGGGACTTGCTTACAAAAGTTGGGGCTCAGATTCATTTCAGTCCTGAAGGGGCCACAGTGACTGACAAAGAGGGGAGACCTCTGCAGGTCTTAACTTTAAAATTGGAAGACGAACACCGCCTGTTCGAGGGTCCCCCTGCCTCAGCAGCCGGGATGGAAAAATGGATAACAAAAATTCCCCTGGCATGGGCCGAGACATCTGGCATGGGACTAGCAAAACATCAACCTCCAATAGTAGTTGAGGTAAAGGCCTCCGCTACCCCCATATCCGTCCGCCAGTACCCCATGGACAAGGAAGCCCGAGATGGGATCCGCCCCCACATACGGCGGCTCCTTGAACTGGGAATACTGATAAAATGCCAGTCGGCCTGGAACACCCCCTTGCTCCCGGTTCGAAAGCCTGGTTCAGGTGACTATCGGCCTGTGCAGGACCTGAGAGAGGTGAACAAGCGGGTGGTAGACTTACACCCAACTGTGCCCAACCCCTACAACCTGTTGAGCACTCTTCCCCCCGAACGGAAATGGTATACGGTATTGGACCTTAAAGATGCTTTCTTTTGTCTGAGACTTAGTCCCATAAGCCAGCCCATCTTTGCTTTTGAATGGAGGGACCCGGCTCTGGGGATTTCGGGACAACTGACATGGACTCGACTGCCCCAGGGATTCAAAAACTCTCCAACGATTTTCGACGAGGCACTCCACCAGGACCTCGCGCATTTCCGTGCCACCAACCCCCAGGTAATCCTGTTGCAGTATGTAGATGACTTGCTCCTGGCAGCGAACTCGAAGGAAAAATGCCTTAAAAGAACCGAAGCCTTGTTGATCGAGCTCGGCTCCCTAGGATATCGGGTCTCAGCAAAAAAGGCGCAGATCTGCCAACAACAGGTTAGTTACCTGGGGTACTTAATCGAAGATGGAAAACGATGGCTTTCGGAGGCAAGGAAAGAGACTACGTGGAGACCGACCGGGAACATACTGGGAAGTAGACTTCACAGAGGTATGTCCTGCTAGATATGGCAACAAGTACTTACTCGTATTCATAGACACCTTCTCAGGCTGGGTAGAGGCTTTTCCAACTGAGCATGAGACTGCGCTAGTAGTCGCCAAGAAGATTTTAGAGGAAATCTTTCCCCGTTTTGGAGCACCAAAGATGATAGGGTCAGATAATGGGCCAGCTTTTGTCGCCCAAGTGAGCCAGGAAGTAGCAAAATTTTGGGGGACTGATTGGAAGTTACATTATGCCTATAGACCCCAGAGCTCAGGACAGGTAGAAAGGATGAATCAGACTTTAAAGGAGACCCTTACTAAATTGTCCTTGGAGACTGGCGTTACCGACTGGACGGTGCTCCTTCCCTTGGCATTGTTCCGAGTTCGGAACACCCCCTCCCACTTCAATCTTTCCCCTTTTGAGATCCTGTATGGGGCACCTCCCCCTATACTGTCCGTAGAGGAGGGATTTGACCCTGGCAAGTTTAATAATGGTGATCTATATGCTAGGCTGAAAGGAATCCAGCTGGTGCAGAGGGAGATATGGGAACAGCTTGCTGAAGCCTATCAGCCCGGGACACCCGGAGAAGCTCACCCGTTCCAGGTGGGAGACTCTGTCTACGTTCGCTGACACCGACAGCAGACTCTGGAAGCTCGCTGGAAAGGACCGTACATCGTCCTGCTCACCACCCCAACTGCTGTAAAGGTTGACGGCATCCCCTCCTGGATCCACGCTTCTCACGTCAAAGCTGCCCCGAAGCCCCTGAAGAAACCCCTCCGCACCCTCCGCGGCCGCCGGCCCCTCCGAGATCTACCGACCCCCCTGTAAGCAAAACTTCTACCCAGGACAGGATGTTGACCTTATTGACTAGTGCTTTCCAGGTTTTAAATGACACCAACCCAAGTGTGACTGAATCCTGCTGGCTTTGTTATGAAGCTGCACCCCCATATTATGAGGCTTTAGCCGAGACCCCAGCTGAGCCAGTGGATATCTCCCAGACCCACTCTGATAGTATATGCCGATGGCATCAGGAACCAACTGCCAGAATTACCCTAGCAGCTGTAACAGGAAAAGGATTATGCATAGGTACCCCATCCCCGGCTCATACACATCTCTGTAATTCCACTATTAAAGAGGTCAGCCAGACTGGGTATCTTCCACCGCCCGGGAACATTTGGTGGGCTTGTGACACGGGACTAACGCCTTGTATATCCCTTGCAGTATTTGATGCTTCTGTCAACTTCTGTGTGCTAGTGCAGCTGGTACCCCGACTGATTTATCACCCCGATGCCTCCTTCTTAGAAGCTTACAAGGGAGGCCATCGACCAAGAAGGGAACCAGTGGCTATGACCCTAGCTGTTCTGTTAGGACTTGGAGTAGCCGCAGGAATCGGGACCGGTACTACTGCCCTCCTCCAACAGCCCCACTATTACGCCAGCCTGCAGCAGGCTATTGATACAGACCTTCGGGTCTTAGAAGATTCCATTACCAAACTGAAGGAGTCCCTGACCTCCCTATCTGAGGTAGTTATGCAAAACCGCCGAGGCCTAGATCTTTTGTTTCTGAAAGAAGGAGGAATATGTGCGGCCCTTAAAGAAGAATGCTGCTTCTATGTAGATCACTTGGGAGTCATAACGGACTCCATGAATAAATGAAGAGAGAGGCTAGCAACCAGGCAGAAAGAAAGAGAAAATGCCCAAGGGTGGTTCGAGTCCTGGTTCAACAAAACCCCATGGTTTGCCACTTTGATATCCACCCTGATGGGACCCTTGCTCATTTTACTGCTCCTCTTAACCATAGGGCCCTGCGTTCTAAACAAGTTGCTAGCATTCATCCGGGACCGAGTGAGCTCAGTACAGGTACTCATGCTGAGACAACAGTACACCACCCTTCCCCAGGGGGATCCCAACCATTGATTTCAAGATTGAAATTAGGAAGAAGAAGAAGAGGGGAATGTGAGGAAGTAACCTGTAAGATTTAGGGACTTTCCAGACCAACTGAAAGGTTATCTCTGTTATTTGTGACTCACAGACCCTGACCTGGAAGGTTTGACTTTCCAGAGAGTCAGAAAAACAAGTTATGTAAACTGTGTGTTATCTGCAGATTGTGAAAAATATCGCCAGACCCTCACGAGCCTATCCTTGTAAAGGTCAGCATTACTGTGACCAATCATGATATATCTATACCTCCCCGCCCAATGTGGTTTTTAGTGCTTAAAAACTGTCCTGTAACTGTCATCGGGGTTCGCTCCTTGCTTGAGGAGGACAGAACCCCGGCGCGCCGGTTCAATAAATCCTCTTGCTATTTGCATCGATCTTGTGTCTTGGTGGTCTTGGGCGACGGACTCCAGGGCGGAACCTTACGGTTCAACACACTCATAGGAATCTCATGTGTAAATAATAACAGTTAATGACTGTAAGGATGTTCACTGTGACACTGCTAGCATCAAAAAAAAGTATAAAAGAGGGCTTCCCCAGTGGTATAGTGGCTGATACTCCACCTACCAACACAGGGGACACGAGCTGGATCCTTGGTCCAGAAAGATCCCACCTGCCGGGGAGCAACTAAGCCCATGCAACACAACTACTGAGCCTGTGCTCTAGAGCCCAGGAGCCAAAATACTGAACCCATGTGCTGCAACTGCTGAAGCCCGTGAGCCCAGAGTCTGTGCTCCACAACAAGAGAAGCCATCAAAGTGAGAAGCCTGAGCACCACAACAAATAGCAGCCTCCACTCATCACAACTGAAGAAAGCCCACACACAGTAAGGGAGACTTAGCCCAACCAAAAATAAACAAATAAGTTCTTTTTAAAGTGCAAAGAACCTAAATGTTCAACAGTGGGGAATCTGAAGTACATTTGGATCCACTTATACAATAGGTCATTATATGCAATTTTCCCCTCTTGTCCTGGAATTGTAATTAAGGCTCAAAGTTGATGGGTAGAGCTGCTAAGTACCCCCAAATTGCTAGAAAAAACCACCAATAAGCCACCAATAACCGAATTCAGGCTCTTGCCCCTGTGGTTAAATCATGAGAATAACCAGCCCTACTGCAAACATCATGCACCTCTACCATCCCCTGTATTCCCCACACCATAGTGTCTTTAGAAGGAGGGGAAAGAAGATCAGGAATCGCGGGCTTTTGTGTCTTGTATCTGTGATAAGAGCCTTTTCCCACCCTTCCCTTTAGGAGAGAAGAGGGTGATTTACTCCCCTCAAAACAAGTGATGAGGGAAAGTGATTCTAAGAATATCCTGAGGAAATATAAGAGGGGACTGGAAGAAGGAAAGACTGGCATTGCTTTCGATGAGCAGGACCTTAGTCACTAAGAAATCAGAAGGTAGGAGGTGAGCCAAGATGAGGCAATTCATTTCTCACAACAGCCTCCCCCACCCTACCCCCCAGCCACTACTCCACCAAAGGTTTGGCAGTACTCAGTTCAGTTCAGTCGCTCAGTCGTGTCCGACTCTTTGCGACTCCATGAATCGCAGCACGCCAGGCCTCCCTGTTCATCACCATCTCCCTGAGTTCACTCAGACTCACGTCCATCCAGTCCGTGATGCCATCCAGCCATTTCATCCTCGGTCGTCCCCTTCTCCTCCTGCCCCCAATCCCTCCCACCATCAGAGTCTTTTCCAATGAGTCAACTCTTCCCATGAGGTGGCCAAAGTACTGGAGTTTCAGCTTTAGCATCATTCCTTCCAAAGAAATCCCAGGGTTGATCTCCTTCAGAATGGACTGGTTGGATCTCCTTGCAGTCCAAGGGACTCTCAAGAGTCTTCTCCAACACCACAGTTCAAAAGCATCAATTCTTCGGCGCTCAGCCTTCTTCACAGTCCAACTCTCACATCCATACATGACCACAGGAAAAACCATAGCCTTGACTAGATGGACCTTAGTCGGCAAAGTAATGTCTCTGCTTTTGAAAATGCTGTCTAGGTTGGACATAACTTTTCTTCCAAGGAGTAAGCGTCTTTTAATTTCATGGCTGCAGTCACCATCTGCAGTGATTTTGATACACTCAAAGATACAGGTGAGGGTCAGGCTGGAAACAAGAGCATTGTCTGAAAATAACACCAAGGAAGCTCCTTAGATTCCCTCTTTTCACCTGGACAGCCAGACTCCTATAACACCCCCACTCCAGCTGAAACCGGAAAATTTACTGTCTGGGACAGTTTTAACACTGAAAATGTTGAAAGTCACTAATTCAAAGTAAACAATGAAACCAACAGTCCTTACCTCTTCAGCATCCAGAGCCCTACCAGTCCAGGAAGCTTCCATCCCAAAAAGTAGACAGAAAGATTGGAGACAACTTTCTGGAGGAAACTGAATAGCCAAAAAAATAAAGACCTGCTGATACTGACATCTGGGGGTTCTTCAATGGAAAACCTGACCTGCTACCTTATTACCCTCCAGTTAAGTCCACCAATCAATAAAACCCCATCTATGTACACAAACTTCTAATCAGCTTCATTCTTAAGGTGAATGGACAACAAAAGCATTTCTAGGCATTTAAGGAAATCCTCTAGGATAAAAGATAAAGATCACATAAAGAAATAGAGAAAAGGATCTTGGAGGAAGGGAAGAAAAAAATACAGAGACCAAAAGGGGAAAGTTATACTCTAATATACTTTTTATATATAGGCACATTGCATTGCATAAATGTTTTAAACCAATAGGACAATTAGGGCCTAAGAGAGAGCTCTGAATAATGAATGCTAAGTAAGAAATTTAGGGAAATGGTCACCTGAAACTATCAGAACATTGTTTGTTAATTGGCTATATCCCAATACAAAATAAAAAGCTAAAAAAAGAGAAATTTACGGGAAAAGGTTTAGGTAATCTTTCAGAAAATACAGCAGCAATAGAAAAAAGATGGAAAATAAAATAGAAAATTTAAAAATTAGACGATAAATCCAGAAGGTTCAATATCTAACGGGAGTCATTCTAAAGTCTGGGGTGGTAGGGGGAATGAAGAATCAAATTATCAAAGAAAAAAGAAAATTAAATTTTCTAGAACTGAAGGACATGATTTTCTAAATTGAAAGAATCCAATGAATACCAAGCACAAAGAAGGGGAGGAAAAAAACATTCTAAGGCACATTATCATCAAGTTTCAGGAAAGTAGGAATAAAGAAAAATTATCCTAAAGAATTTCAAAGGGAAAAACAGGTCAAACATAAAAGATCAAGAAACTTGCTTATCAAACTTCACAACAGCAACAATGGAAATATGAAGATAAGGGTATAGTGCCTAGAAGTTTTGAAGGGAATATTGAAATTATTATGTCAAATTATTGTCAAATTATTCATGCCCAAATTATTAATCAAATCAAATAAGGATGGACAGATGAGCCCTGAAAAATATATATTTCCCATGCAGTCTTCTCAGGAAGATAGTGGAAGGTGTGCTCTGTCAGAACAGAGAGAAGAGTTATACTGTGTGGAGGATGAAGCTTTGCCCTGACTCTCCTGATGATGACGGCTGTAAACACTGCATAAGGTACAAGGATAGGTAACCTGAAGGCACTGGAAAGTGAACAGAAGCAGGTAGATTCTAGAAGAAGCCCACCCTTGGGAGAAGGGGGAAATGGCATGCTACTCATTTTTATAGCTTTCAGACTAAAGACAAAAAAAATCAGTACTGCTCAGGACAACTAAAATACCAATAGAAAACCTACAGGCCTTAAAGCATGAAGAACCAGAGGAGAGTGGCAGGTAATCACAGAGCAGGAAAATCAGGGGGAATTTCAGAAAAAGTGTTTCTAAATTGCCAAAAGATATCAATCTGGAAAATTTGTGAAATTCTAAGTAAATCTGTATTTATCACTATACTTCATGTGTCCTCAAATAATAAGTGTCCATAATAACAAACAATGAATCATTTTCTATTATAGAGTTATACTAAAAGTTTCAGCAGTTTTCAATCTGAAAAACTTCATAATAATAATAAATTCATGGCTTATCACTAGTATAAGTCAATATACTATGACAAGATTATGTATTTCAATAGTACGAAAATGATCTTTACCTGAAAAAGACTTATGATAGTAAAAAAAACATTAGAAGGAAATATTAACACAAAATAAATGCTAAACAAAATTATTTTTAAATTTAAATACATCAGAAATTTAATATGTGAAAATTAAAGTTTTTATATTTATTATTTTTAAAGGCTTTTAAAAACACATAGTATTAATTACCAAATCTGATAGTCCTGACCTTTTCAGGTTAATAAATATCCCAGACATAGAAAAGGTCTTTCATTTTGTACCAATATTGATCAAATCAATGACAGTCTGTCCTGAATCATTTTCAACTTGGGTATTAGGATACATACTGCTTCATATAAACCCATTTCCTTTAATAGCAAGTGTCTGGTTTTGTTTACTAAATATTATGTGAGGCTCATCCTTATCGATGTATGTAGTAGTTTTCTTTTTCTTTTTTCTGTACGGTGATATTCCATTGCATTCAGTTCAGTTCAATCGCTCAGTCGTGTCCGACTCTTTGCAACCCCATGAATCACAGCACGCCAGGCCTCCCTGTCCATCACCATCTCCCGGAGTTCACTCAGACTCACGTCCATTGAGTCCGTGATGCCATCCAGCCATCTCATCCTCGGTCGTCCCCTTCTCCTCCTGCCCCCAATCCCTCCCAGCATCACAGTCTTTTCCAATGAGTCACCTCTTCTCATGAGGTGGCCAAAGTACTGGAGTTTCAGCTTTAGCATCATTCCTTCCAAAGAAATCCCAGGGCTGATCTCCTTCAGAATGGACTGGTTGGATCTCCTTGCAGTCCAATGGACTCTCAAGAGTCTTCTCCAACACCACAGTTCAAAAGCATCAATTCTTGGGCGCTCAGCTTTCTTCACAGTCCAACTCTCACATCCATACATGACCACAGGAAAAACCATAGCCTTGACTAGACGGACCTTAGTCGGCAAAGTAATGTCTCTGCTTTTGAATATACTATCTAGGTTGGTCATAACTTTTCTTCCAAGGAGTAAGTGTCTTTTAATTTCATGGCTGCAGTCACCATCTGCAGTGATTTTGGAGCCCACAAAAATAAAGTCTGACACTGTTTCCACTGTTTCCCCATCTATTTCTACAGACTTTAGTTAATAATGTGTCAAGATTGGTTCATTCACTGTAACAACTGTACCATACTAATGTAAGATGTTAATAACAGGGGAAAGTGGGTGGGGCTATCTGCATGATCTTAATTTTTTGTAAATTTAAAACTGTTCTAAACAAAATCAAGTATTCTTTTAAAAAACATATATAAGATGGCTTTAGGAATTGTGGTGGAAGGAAGGGAAGTTAGTAAAAGACTTAAATTAAGAAATGATAAGCCATAAAACTCTGCAATGTGAATTAAAATATAACTCAAAAGGGACTTCCCTGGCGGTCCACTGGCTAAGACTCTGGACTCCCAGTGGAGGGGGCCCCAGTTTGATCCCTGGTCAGGGGACTAGATCCCACAAGCCACAGCCAAGAGTTCGCATGCCACAACTAAAGATCCTGCATGTGACAGTGAAGATGGAAGGTCCCTTGTGCAGCAACTAAGACCCAGCACAGCCAATAAATAAATATTAAAATACAACTCAAGAAATTCCAAGGGAATGCGCAGATACTTATGATCTCTATTCATTCTAAAATCTTTCTAGGACAGAGATCAATGGATTTTTTCATACAAACTAAATAGCTCTGCATCAAAACACAAGACAGGCAATAATACCCTTGGAGTGCACAATAAGTATTTTAGATCCCTATTTAATCATGACTAATAGACTATATTTTATGTATGGCACTGTCTTGAAATTGTCATAAAATGCCTGGACAAGGATCAACTTCATAGGTCTAACTACATTATTTCCTTTAAGAAACAAGTTTACTTGTTCTGTGTTTTCCAAGTCTCCTGTAAATGTATCACACTTTGATAATTAAAAAAAAAAAATTAAAAACAAAATGAAACAAGCTTATATTTACTTCAGGGAAAAAAAGCAGAGGAGACCTAGTAAGGCGGCAGGGAGAAAAGATTATGTATGAAAGGAGAAAAATTATTTCCCAGGTCTAACTGGAAGGAATTACATAAGGCAGTACATACTTAAATCTAACTGAGATAACGAAATGATGAATCTCTTCCTTCTGTATTACTCCTAACCCCAAAAGAAATCTTACAAAACAAAGATGTCCCTTATTCTAAAGTCTTCTCTCACAGAAATCTTAAATATATAATTGGAAAATACTCAAGAAGAAATGGAATAATTAACATTTCCCCAGAAATTCTTGTTTGCACCACTCTGAAGAGAATCAGACACTGCTTCGTGTTGAGAGGAGAAAAAAGGAGAGGAAAGGTGTGAAAAATTCCAAGTAGGCCGATGACTTACACTGCATCACGACTTCCCCTGTGGTCCAGTGGCTAAGACTGCACACCCAATGCAGCGTCAATCCCTGGTCAGGGAACTAGATCCCACATCCTCTGCCACAACTAAGACCCAGTGCAGCCAAGTAAGTAAAATAAAAATAAACATTTTTAAAAATTGCATCTGGCACAGATTGGGAAAAGCATCAACGCTGCCAAAAGAACTGTCAAGGATGCAAGTCAAGAGAAGGAAAGGAGGTTTTCCAACAGGCCACAGCCTAACCCAAGGGTAAAAATCGCCACCGCCCCCACCGCTCCCTCACTCCCCAGCCACTCCATCCTCAAGTCGCCTCCAATCCAAATATACATCCTCCATGGTTGGTGGTTTTAGTCGCTAAGTCGTGTCCGACTCTGCATTGCAGGCAGATTCTTTGCCGACTGAGCTACAAGGGAAGCCACATCCTCCATAACCCACACCAGCTCCTCATCGAGGGGGAAACAACCCCAAGTAGCACCCAGGGCCTCCACTTCCCTCCTTCCACAAGATTCGCACTTCTGGGGCCAAGGCTCTGGGGGAAGCAGAGCCCAGACCGCACCCTCCGTGAAGGACGGAGAGGCCGGGTGCGGAGGGGGGCTTCCCGGGTGGGCCTCACGGAGCTGACCAGCCGGGATCAGAGCCAGGAGCTGGCTGGGGTTCGAGCAGGGAGCGGGGGTGTGAGCCCACGTGCCGCGAAGGGGCGCTCAGGCGGCGGGGCCTGGGCGGGGAGAGGGCCGGGGGGCGGGAAAGGGGCCGGCGGAGCGGGGACGCGAGGTCGAA
>SJYT01041127.1:703228-772798 GCA_006410635.1 Cephalophus harveyi
CGAAACCCGCCAGGGACCGGCGGCCGAGGGGGGTGGGTGAACGCGGGCGGCGGCTGGGGGTGGAGCCCGGCGCGCGGAAGCCGCGCACTCACGGCTCTGCGCCCCCGCGAACGCCGGCTGGAATCTCCTCAGCGGCGTCCGGAGGCCTCCGCCCGCGGACGGGAGGGGCCGGCGCGGCTGCCGCCGCCTCAGCCCGCGAGACGTCCGGCGCCGACGCCGCTCCCGCGCGCCGACGGAGAGGCTCGCGGCAGGGCGGGCGCCGAGCCCCCGCGGCCCCTGCAGGCCCGGCGGCGGGCGAGGCTGAGGGCAGGGCTCGTCTCTACCCAGGCCGGCAGCCCGCGGCGTCGTCCGGCACCGAGCGCGGCCTGCGGCTAGGAAAGGAAGCAGGGAGCGGCTGGAAGCAGCCTCGGGCGGGCTCCCGAGGCTGGAATCGCTGCCTCCTCAGCGTCTGGTCGCGAGACGGCGGGGTGGCGGCGGGGCCTGAGCGAAGCCTCGGCTGCGGCGGCCAAGTGCGCCCCGCCAAGCGGGCGTCTGGTTATTATTTCTGTTCTTATAAAGTCTTTCATCCAAATTTAGTTATCTACCTTTTTTTTTAAGTTCTTTTTGCTTTTTTTTTTTTAAAGTGGAATTATTATACGTAGGTTAAAGCGTCTGCCTCCAAAGTGGGAGACCCGGGTTCGATCCCTGGGTCAGGAAGATTCCCTGGAGAAGGAAATGGCAATCCACTCCAGTATTCTTGCCTGGAGAATCCCATGGACGGAAAAGCCTAGTAGGTTACAGTCCACGGGGTCGCAAAGAGTCGGACACGACTGAGAGACTTCACCTTCACCTTCACCTAATGCTTTAATGTGTCTGGAAAATGTTTTAAATATTATACACAGTATGTAGTGTAGATCTAAAATGATCCTCCTCTGATTTCCGGCTAGTTTCTCCAACATCATTTACTACATCATCAATCCCCTCTTCTTTTTGGTTTGTGAGCTTTCTTTCTCAATAAATTTGTATGTTATTTTGTATGGCTTCAGAGCTTATTTTTTTCTTGATTGATTTGACCATTAATTCTTCTGGATGCAGCCTGATTTACTTCTTTGTTTATAATACATTTACTATCGAGCAGAGAAAACATCCTCTCCTCATCTTAATTATTTTTCTTTTCCAAAAATTTGTAAACTCACTTGCTAATTTTCCAGTGATATATAGCTAGGGAAATTTTTGTCAGTTTTAAAATTCTGTGCCAATTTCTTTTGAATTTTAACTGGGTATATGATGGATTATGAATTAACAAAGTTGAAATTTTTTTCGTGGATGTTTCTAAATTTTCTCACATCTTTTATATCATTTATGGATCTCATGCATTTCTTCTTAGGGGTAACTAGAATATTTAAAAACTGCTGTCATGACTAGGATGTTTTCCGCCATCATATCTTCTAATTGGTTATATAGAAATACGGTAAATAGAACAATGACTTTTTTGTGTACATTTATTTGGCACACAGAGTCTTTTGTGTTATTCTGAGTTTTTAGTAGATTCCAATTTTCTGGCTGTATAATTATATTTTTGCAAGTGATAACAATATTGCCTTCCTATATCTATATCTGTATCATCCATATCTATAAAGGATTTCAATATAAAATGAATGAAAATATGAAATGGAGAATCTCACATATGTGCCCTCAGAATAACAACTTCAGAACAGAGAGACTGGGACTTCCCTGGTGGTCCAGTGGTTAAGAATCCACCTTGCATTGCAGAGAATTCAGGTTTGATCCCTGTTTGGGGAGCTAAGTTCTCACATGCTGTGGAGCAACTAAGCCCACATGGCAACTGCTGAGGCCACACCACAACTAGAGAGTCAATGTGCCCCAAGGAAAGATCCTGTCTGAACTTAAATATTTTTTTTAAAAAAAGAAAAGAGAAATCGATTTCCATTAAATGTCTGATTTACAGGAGACTGAGACATCTTACCAATGAACTTTTGTCAAGAATCTCTCCCCGTTCTCAAGCCAATGAGCTTACTGCTTGGTCTCTGGGTGGACTTCCCCATCTTTGCACTTCTTGCCCATAAATAGACTCCTTCCCAAACCATCAGGCTACAGCATGCATTTCCCAAATTGCAATTCCTCTGCTATTCCCAAATCTAAAATTTCTGGTAATTTGAGATTGCCTCAGTTTACCTCCTTATTTAGGTTGACATTGAATGGTGTCAGAAGTGGGATCCAAGGGAGAGCACCTCAGGAGGGACAGTGACTCTCACCAGTGAGCAAGGTACCTGTGCTGAGTCCTTGGGCTCAGTGCTTCTTAGAGTCACCTCTTCTGGCTAGATGTGTCTGCTCTTGGATTTCAAGCTCCCTCCCTTAGGTCAAGCTCTCCAGATCTATTTAGGATTTGGATAAGGACAGATTTTTCTTCCAGTGAGTGATCTTTTAGTTTCTGAATTAGAATACACTTGGATTTTCCTGAGAGCAAACCAAAAACTAAAATGGGCAGACACAGATTGAACACTTAATGCTGCCAGAGTGCTCGCCACTTGTATATGAGAGACAACCATCCTCAAGGCACAGGACTCCTGCGTAAGAATAAAGTGGTCACAAGTGAGCACATTTCCCAATAGGCCACTTACCACTCATGAGAAAATTCCATGTAACAAGGACACCGGGGCACAGGTTGGACAAAGAGGCAAAGGCTGTCTGCCAGAAAAAAGAAGTAGCCCATGAAAGGCACACTGTGAACAAAACTCAAGCCCCAGCCCTAAGCATATCCCTTTGGTTATCTAGGACTTTGTGTGTTTGCTCTTGGAGAAAAACTCCAAAAATGGGATCCTAGTCATCTAAACGCTTTAAGGTTGGCTCCTCTTCAGGAACCCCACCCAGTTTTATGTTTAAAAAATTACAGTGTCTCCACATGTCAATGGACTAATCTTACTGATGACAACCTAGAATTATACTGGCCATTATGAAGACTGTTCCAATTAGACAAGATCATTCATTTAAGAGATGTGCTTGAAGGCAAGCATTCCCGAATCAAATAGTATGGATACATACTATAGTTGGTATGCAGACGCCTCCAAAAACTTCAAAATTCCAAAATTTGAAAACTTCACTGAAAGACTCATTATGAAAGGCTAATAAAAAAGCTAAAGATATAAGAAGTACCTATAACAAAAGACTATGAGACTGATGTAACGCCTACTGCTGCCATCTGTCCTCCTTGACTTGGGTACTGATTCCACGAATTCTCATCTGAATTGCCTTTCCACTCTGGAGAGACTGAAAGTGAAAGTGAAGGCGCTCAGTTTTGTCCGACTCTTTGCGACCCCATGGACTGTAGCCCATTCTTCCAGGCAAGAATACTGGAGTGGGGTGCCATTTCCTTCTCCAGGGGAATCTTCCCCACCCAGGGATCGAACCCAGATCTCCCGCATTGCAGGCAGATGCTTTACCCTCTGAGCCACCAGGGAAGCCCAAAGAGACTACAGGACTGTAAACAAAAATCCACTGAATTAGTTATCGACCCTCAAAGAATGGCTCCCAACATGTGTCTGTCCCAGATTTGACAGGATTCTGAGGGGTTTTCTGGTAAACTGCTACCAATTATTCCCTTAAATAGCCAAGGGGAAATTAAATTTAAGAGTAATGGAGGGAGTTCCCTGGTGGTACAGTGGTTAAAACTCTGAGCATCCAATTCAAGGGGCATAAGTTCGGTCCCTGGTCGGGGAACTAAGAGCCTATATGCTATGTGGCATGGCCAAGAAAACTAACAAACAAAAGTAATGGAAAACCTTGCCAAATTTTGGTAATGACCAGAATTACACTATATTTTAAACCCCACTCACTTTGGAGCCTACACGCTGGATCCTAGGAAAACTGGCAGAGGCCAAGTGAAGGGTCAGAATTCTTTTAGAGTCAACTCTTCTGAATCTGTCTATCGCAAGAAAGAGAAGAAAATAGAATTTCATGTTGTGCCTTCCTTTTGGAATCCAGATCCATTGGTTATTGATTTTTCTCTCCTGAGCTAGCTGTTACCTTCTTGTTTGTTTCATTTTGTGTCCTGAGAACTTGGCTTGGCAATCATCAGGTTGGGGATCCCAAAATATGGCCAGACAGAAATGTCTGCTGCACCCCATTTATGACTAGGTATGGCTAGTACTTTGGCCACCTCATGCAAAGAGTTGACTCACTGGAAAAGACTCTGATGCTGGGAGGGATTGGAGGCAGGAGAAGGGGACGACAGAGGATGAGATGGCTGGATGGCCTCATTGACTCGATGGACGTGAGTCTAAGTGAACTCCGGGAGATGGTGATGGACAGGGAGGCCTGGCGTGCTGCGATTCATGGGGTCGCAAAGAGTCGGACACGACTGAGCGACTGAACTGAACTGATGGCTAGAGAGAGTTGTGGATTCCACTGCCTTTGCAGCTAGAATCCTTTTGCCAGCCCTCAAGAGAACTATCTTTCATTTATGTGGTTATCTTTGGGGATGGCTCTGGATCCTGTGCTCTCTTCGGGGATGCCTATATGTGTTTATGCCATATATGTCTTTCTCCCCCTGAGGAATCCTGCTTACTGCTGAATGTGTATCTTTTTGCATGTGTTCTTACAAAGCTGGCATTATTGTCTTTCCAGTTTGTATTTTTAACTTACATAATGTTATTTGGTACATCTCATTCTGTTTTTCACTCCCCTCGCCCCGGCCCCGGTAAACACTACATCTCTAGGATACTTCCATATTGCTATTGGTTGCTTCTAATGTGTAAATAATTCCAGGGTGTCCATCCACTACCTCTTATCTGTCCTCCTAGGATCTTTCAACTCCCTGTACCAAATGGTGCTGCCATGGATAACCTTCTTTCAGTTCAGTTCAGTTCAGTTCAGTTCAATTCAGTCGCTCAGTCGTGTCTGACTCTTTGCGACCCCATGAACTGCAGCACACCAGGCCACCCTGTCCATCACCAATTCCCGGAGTTTACTCAAACCCATGTCCATTGAGTCAGTGATGCCATCCAACCAGCTCATCCTTTGTTGTCCCCTTCTCCTCCTGCCCTCAATCTTTCCCAGCATCAGGGTCTTTTCAAATGAGTCAGCTCTTCGCATCAGGTGGCCAAAGTATTGCAGTTTCAGCTTCAGCATCAGTCCTTCCAATGAACACCCAGGACTGATCTCCTTTAGGACGGACTGGTTGGATCTCCTTGCAGTCCAAGGGACTCTCAAGAGTCTTCTCCAACACCACAGTTCAAAAGCATCAGTTCTTCGGCGCTCAGCTTTCTTTATAGTCCAACTCTTGCATCCATACCTGACTTCTGGAAAAACCACAGCCTTGACTAGACGGACCTTTGTTGGCTCTGCTTTTTAATATGCTGTCTAAGTTGGTCATAACTTTCCTTCCAAGGAGTAAGCGTCTTTTAATTTCATGGCTGCAATCACCATCTGCAGTGATTTTGGAGCCCCCAAAAATAAAGTCTGACACTGTTTCCACTATTTCCCCATCTATTTCCCATGAAGTGATGGGACCAGATGCCATGATCTTCGTTTTCTGAATGTTGAGCTTTAAGCCAACTTTTTCACTCTCCTCTTTCACTTTCATCAAAGGCTTTTTAGGTCCTCTTCACTTTCTGTCATAAGGGNTCCCTTTTTTTTTTTTTTTCAAGGCCAGTGTATATCCTACCTCTACCAAGAAACTGTCCTGGAATTTCAATCTGATTTCATTGCTTCCTATTTACTGCAATCATAACACTTTATTCTGTTTTTGAAATAGCACTTATTGCTGTCTGCTTTATATGCTAGGGTTATTTATATCTGTCTGTCTCCCCAAAAAGATTTTGGATTTTTGGGTGGCAGGGACCATGTTCTTATCTTTCTCATTTAATCGTCCTTCCCTTTCATCCTAAAATAGTTAATGTTTCCCATGGTGCCTTGTATCTAGTAGAAATTAAATCAATATTGAATAAATTGCATTAAAGCTTCATTTTAAAAATGTAAGAAAGTAGGTTCTTGTATTTTTGAAAAAATTATAAGGTTTTTTTTTTTTCCTAGTAGCATTTTTAATGAAAAATACCTGTTATTAACTAAGTGTTCTTGTACAGAAAAAATTTTCTCAACAAGAAGTTATTCTATATAGGTAAGGAAAAGTTTGAGCATTCTTTGGCATTGCCTTTCTCTGGGATTGGAATGAAAACTGACCTTTTCCAGTCCTGTGGCCACTGCTGAGTTTTCCAAATTTGCTGGCATATTGAGTGCAGCACTTTCACAGCATCATCTTTTAGGATTTGAAATAACTCAACTGGGATTCCATCACCTCCACTAGCTTTGTTTTTAATGATGCATCCTAAGGCCCACTTGACTTTGCATTCCAGGATGTCTGGCTCTAGGTGAGTGATCACACCATCGTGATTAACTGGGTCATGAAGATATTTTTTGTACAGTTCTTCTGTGTATTCTTGCCACTTCTTAATATCTTCTGCTTCTGTCAGGCCCATACCATTTCTGTCCTTTATTGAGCCCATCTTTGCATGAAATGTTCCCTCAGTATCTCTCATTTTCTTGGAGAAATCTCTAGTCTTTCCCATTCTATTGTTTTCCTCTATTTCTTTGCACTGATCGCCGAGGAAGCCTTTCTTATCTCTCCTTGCTATTCTTTGGAACTCTGCATTCCGATGCTTATATCTTTCCTTTTCTCCTTTGCTTTTCACTTCTCTTCTTTTCACAGCTTGTTTATGTGCCCTTAAACAGCTTTGTGAGAATGACTAGGAGTGGAATTGCTAGTCCCTGGAAAGTAGACATCAGTTTTCACTAACACAGCTTGATTGTTGTCCAGAATGGCTGTACCGGTCCATATATTCCCTATCTGCCTGCAGAGTATGGACGTTTTCTGAATGTTGAGCTTTAAGCCAACTTTTTCACTCTCCTCTTTCACTTTCATCAAGAGGCTCTTTAGTTCCTCTTCACTTTGTGCCATTAGGTAGTATCGTATGCTTATCTGAGGTTATTGATATTTCTCCCAGCAATCTTCATTCCAGCTTGTGCTTCACCCAGCCTGGCATTTCGCATGATGTACTCTGCATGTAAGTTAAATAAGCAGGGTGACAATATACAGCCTTGACGTATTCCTTTCTTAATTTGGAACCAGTCTATCATTCCATGTCTGGCTCTAACTGTTGCTTCTTGACCTGCACACAGATTTCTCAGGAGGCAGGTAAGGTGGTCTGGTATTCCCATCTCTTTCAGAATTTTCCACAATTTGTTGTGATTCACACAGTCAAAAGCTTTGGCATAGTCAATAAAGCAGAAGTAGATGTTTTTCTGGAACTCTCTTGCTTTTTCTATGATCCAACTGATGTTGGCAATTTGATCTCTGGTTCCTCTGCCTTTTCTAAAACCAGCTTGAACATCTGGAAATTCTCAGTTCACATACTGTTGAAGCTTAGTTGGAGAATTTTGAGTATTACTTTGGTAGCATGTGAGATGAGTACAATTGTGCGGTAGTTTGAACATTCTTTGGCATTACCTTTGGGATTGGAACAAAAACTGACCTTTTCCAGTCCCGTGGCCACTGCTGAATTTTCCAAATTTGCTGGCATATTGAATGTAGCACTTTCACAGCATCATCTTTTAGGATTTGAAATAGCTCTACTGTTAATTCCATCACTTCCACTAGCTTTGTTCATAGCAATGCTTCCTAAGGCCCATTTGACTTTGCATTCCAGGATGTCTGGCTCTAGGTGTGTGATCACACCACCATGGTTATCTGGGTCATTAAGACCTTTTCTGTATAGTTCTGTGTATTCTTGCCACCTCTTCTTAATATCTTCTGCTTTTGTTAGATCCATACATCTTCTGTTCTTTATTGTGCCCATCTTTGCATGAAAAGTTCCTTTGGTATCTCTAATTTTCTTGCAGAAATCTCTAGTGTTTTCAATTCTACTGTTTTCCTCTATTTTTTTGTACTGATCCCTGAGGAAGGCTTTCTTATCTCTCCTTGCTATTCTTTGGAACTCTGCATTCATATGGACATATCTTTCCCTTTCTCCTTTGCCTTTTGCTTCTCTTCTTTTCTCAGCTATTTGTAAGGCCTCCTCAGACAACCATTCTGCCTTTTTGCATTTCTTTTTCTTGGGGATGGTTTTGATCACCGCCTCCTGTACAGTATGTCAAACTTCCATCCATAGTTTTTCAGGCACTCTATCTATCAGATCTAATCCCTTGAATCTATTTGTCACTTCCACTGTATAATCGTAAGGGATTGATTTAGGTCATACCTGAATGGTCTAGTGGTTTTCCCTACTTTCTTCAGTTTGAGTCTAAATTTTGCAATCTGTGGTTCATGATCTGAGCCAGTCAGCTCCAGGTCTTGTTTTTGATGACTGTATAAAGCTTCTCCATCTTAGGCTGCAGAGAATATAATCCATCTGATTTCAGTGTTGACCATCCAGTGATGTCCATGTGTAAAGTCATCTCTTCTCTTGCTGGAAGAGGGTGTTTGCTATGATCAGTGTGTTCTCTTGGCAAAACTCTGTTAGCCTTTGCCCTGCTTCATTTTGTGCTCCAAGGCCAAACTTGCCTGTTACTCCAGGTATTTCTTGACTTCCTACTTTTGCATTCCAGTCCACTATGATGAAAAGGACATCTCTTTTGGTGTTAGTTCTAGAAGATCTTGTAGGTCATCATGGAACTGTTCAACTTCAGCTTCTCTGGCATTAGTGGTTGGGGCATAGACTTGGATTACTGTGATATTGAATGGTTTGCCTTGGAAATGAACAGAGATCATTCTGTCATTTTTGAGATTGCATACAAGTACTGCATTTTGGACTCATTTGTTGACCATGAGGGCTACTCCATTTCTTCTAAGGGATTCTTGCCCCCAGTAGTAGATATAATGGTCATCTGAATTAAATTCACCCATTCCAGTCCATTTTAGTTCACCGATTCCTAAAATGTTGATGTTCACTCTTGCCATCTTCTGTTTGACCACTTCCAATTTACCTTGATTCAGGGACCTAACATTCCAGGTTCCTATGCAATATTGTTCTTTACAGCATCAGATTTTACTTCCATCATGTCACGTCCACAGCTGGGCATTGTTTTCATTTTGGCTCCATCTCTTCATTCTTTCTGGAGTTATTTCTATTTCTCCAGTCTTTTCCAGTAGCATTGGGCACCTATGAACCTGGGGAGTTCATCTTTCAGTGTCCTATCTTTTTGCCTTTTCATACTGTTCATGGGGTTCTCAAGGCAAGAATACTAAAGTGGTTTGCCATTCCCTTCTCCAGTGGACCGCATTTTGTCAGAATGCTCCACCATGACCCGTCTGTCTTTGGTGGCCCCACACGGCATGGCTCGTAGCTTCATTGAGTGAGACAAGGCTGTGATGTATGTGATGTTTGTTTAGTTTTCTGTGACTGTCTGTGGTTTTCATTCTCTCTGCCCTCTGATGGATAAGGATAAGAGGCTTGTGGAAGCTTCCTGATAGAAGAGACTAACTGTGAGGGGACCTGAGTCTTGTTCTGATGGGCAGGCCCATGCTCAGTAAATCTTTAATCCAATTTTCTGTTGATGGGCAGGGCTGTGTTCCCTCCCTGTAGTTACGCCTGAGGCCAAACTGTGGTAGGGGTAATGGCAATCTCCTTCAAAAGGACTTATGCCTGCCCGCACTGCTGTATTCAGTGCCCCTGACCCCACAGCAGGCCACTGTCAACCCATGCCTCCGCTGGATACTCCTGGACACTCACAGGCAAGTCTGGCTCGCTCTCTGGTGAGGACACTGCTCCTTTTTCGTGGGTCCTGGTGCAAGGTTTTGTTTGTACCCTCCAAGAGTCTGTTTCCCCCAGTCTTGTGAAAGTTCTGTAATCAAATCCCAGTGGCCTCCAAAGTCAAATTCTCGGGGATCATCCTCTTATGCCCCACTTTTCCCTGCACCATTATTGCTCTGGGCTTCCCAGGTGGCGCTAGTGGTAAAAAAACCCACCTGCCAATGCAGGAGCCCCAGGAGCCACAGATTTGATCGCTGTGTTGGGAAGGTCCCCTGGAGGAAGAAATGACACCCCGCTCCACTGTTCTTGCCTGGGTGACCTCCTGGACAGAGGAGCCTGGCAGGCTACAGCCTATAGGGCTGCAAAGAGTTGGACAAGACTGAAGCAACTTAGCACACATACGCCATTGCTCTAAGTGATTCTGCTGCATCCCTGAGAGTAGCTTGGAAAACCCGAAGCATATGACCCTCAGTATTACCAGGGTCCACAAACTATCATTTGTCACCCGTTTTTGTATGGCCTGAGAGCCTTTGAGAGTGGCTGTTAGATTTTTCAGATGGTTGAAAAAAGTGTTTTTAAGAACAGTATTTCACAAGATGCTCAACATCACTCATTATTCAGTTCGGTTCAGTCACTCAGTCGTGTCTGACTCTTTGCGACCCCATGAATCGCAGCATGCCAGGCCTCCCTGTCCATCACCAACTCCGAGAGTTCACTCAGACTCATGTCCATCGAGTCCGTGATGCCATCCAGCCATTTCATCCTCGGTCGTCCCCTTCTCCTCCTGCCCCCAATCCCTCCCAGCATCAGAGTCTTTTCCAATGAGTCAACTCTTTGCATGAGGTGGCCAAAGTTCTGGAGTTTCAGCTTCAGCATCATTCCTTCCAAAGAAATCCCAGGGCTGATCTCCTTCAGAATGGACTGGTTGGATCTCCTTGTAGTCCAAGGGCCTCTCAAGAGTCTTCTCCAACACCACAGTTCAAAAGCATCAATTCTTTGGCATTCAGCCTTCTTCAGAGTCCAACTCTCACATCCATACATGACCACAGGAAAAACCATAGCCTTGACTAGACGGACCTTAGTCTGCAAAGTAATGTCTCTGCTTTTGAATATGCTATCTAGGTTGGTCATAACTTATTTCAAGGAGTAAGCATCTTTTAATTTCATGGCTGCAATCACCATCTGCAGTGATTTTGGAGCCCCCTAAAATAAAGTCTGACACTGTTTCCACTGTTTCCCCATCTATTTCCCATGAAGTGATGGGACCGGATGCCATGATCTTCGTTTTCTGAATGTTGAGCTTTAAGCCAACTTTTTCACTCTCCACTTTCACTTTCAAGAGGCTTCACTTTCTGCCATAAGGGTGGTGTCATCTGCATATCTGAGGTTATTGATATTTCTCCCAGCAATCTTGATTCCAGCTTGTGTTTCTTCCAGTCCAGCGTTTCTCATGATGTACTCTGCATACAAGTTAAATAAGCAGGGTGACAATACTTGACGTACTCCTTTTCCTATTTGGAACCAGTCTGTTGTTCCATGTCCAGTTCTAACCGTTGCTTCCTGACCTGCATACAGATTTCTCAAGAGGCAAGTCAGGTGGTCTGGTATTCCCATCTCTTTCAGAATTTTCCACAGTTTATTGTGATCCACACAGTCAAAGGCTTTGGCATAGTCAATAAAGCAGAAATGGATGTTTTTCTGAAACTCTCTTGCTTTTTCCATGATCCAGCGGATGTTGGCAATTTGATCTCTGGTTCTTCTGCCTTTTCTAAAACCACTCATTATTAGAGAAATGCAAATCAAAACCAAAATGAGGTATCATCTCATGCCAGTTAGAATGGCTGTCATCAAAAAGTCTACAAACAATGAATGCTGGAGAGGTTGTGGAGAAAAGGGAACCCTCTTACATTGTTGGTGGAAATGCAAACTGGTACAGCCACTATGGAGAACAACGTGGAGATTCCTTGAAAAACTGGGAATAGAACTGCCATATGACCCAGCAATCCCACTGCTGGGCATACACACCAAGGAAACCAGAATTGAAAGAGACACGTGTACCCCAATGTTCATCTCAGCACCATTTACAATAGCTAGGACATGGAAGCAATCTAGATGTCCATCAGCAGATGAATGGATAAGGAAGTTGTGGTACATATACGCAACGGAATGTTACTCAGCTATAAAAAGAAATGCATTTGAGTCTGTTCTAATGAAGTGGATGAAACTAGAGCCTATTATACAGAGTGAAGTAAGTCAGAAAGAGAAACATAAATACTGGATATTAACAAATATATATGGAATTTAGAAAGACAGTAATGACAATACTACATGCAGGGCAGTAAAAGAGACACAGATGTAAAGAACAGACTTTTGGGCTCTGAGTGAGAAGGTGAGGGTGGGATGCTTTGAAAGAATAACATTGAAACGTGTATTACAATATATAAAATACATGACCAGTGCAAGTTCAATGCATGAAGCAAGGCACCCAAAGCCAGTGCTACGTGACAACCCAGAGGGATAGGGTGGGGAGGGAGGTGCATGGCAACCCACTCCAGTACTCTTGCCTGGAGAATTCCATGGACAGAGGGGTTGGCAGGCTACAGTCCATGGGGTCACAAAGAGCCGGACATGACTGAATGACTAACACTTCCCCAGAATAGTTGGAGTAATCCTCCCACTCATTAGCCTATGAAATTACCCAGCCCATAAAATCTAACCACACCACATTTTGAGGCTGCACTCACCCTCTGTGATGGTCCACACTCCGTGGAGTGTGTTTCTTTCTGAATGAATCCACTTCCTACTTATCACTTTGTCTCTCACTGAATTTTTTCTGCAATGAGACATCAAGAACCTGAGTTTCATTAGGTCCTAAAGGTAGGTGTGTGATTTCAGTTGGAAGACCGTGGGTTTTGGCTGGGTTTGAGTCCTAGCCATTTGGGTTAGAGTCTCAAACTGGGTTTTTGCTGGGTTCAAGCCCTGGCACATGGGTTCAAGTCCCAGTCTGAGGTTAAAGTGTTTCAGTTCCATCCAAGCAGAGACCTACAAAGTGAGAAGGAATGGGCCATGTGAAGATGGATAAAGGCAGGTGGCAAGAAGGACATTCTGGGCAAAGAGAACAGCATATCCATGGCCAGAGGGATTAGATCATGTTGTTGGAGGAACAAGGAGATGTTTGCATTGTCATTTGCATGATAGGCTTGTGCGTGCTAAGTCCTGTCTGACTCTTTGCCCACCAGGCTCCTCTGTCCATGGAACACTCCAGACAAGAATACTGGAATGGGTAGTCATTCCCTTTTCCAGGGGGGCCGGTCTTCCCAACCCAGGGATCAAACCTGGGTGTCCTGCATTACAAGCAGATTCTTTACCACCGAGGAAGGCATGATAGGCTTATTTGCAGTTAAACCAAGTTTAGTTTTCACATGAATAACTGACTTAGTGATATTGGCAAGGAAGAGAGAAGGTCTTATCATTGATTGACTCACTTGTTCATTTATTTGCTCATTCAACAAGAATTGAGTGAGCACCTTTGTAGTGCTGGGTCTTCCCAGATGGTGCTAGTGGGAAAGAACCCACCTGCCAGGGCAGGTAGCCGTGAGAGACGTGGGTTCAGTCCCTGGGTTGGGAAGATCCTCTGGAGGAGGACATGGCAACCCACTTCATTATTCTTGCCCAGAGCATCCCATGGACAGAGGAGCCTGGCAGGCTGCAGTCCATAGGATCCCACAGAGTCGGACACAACTGAAGCGACTCAGCTTGCACTCACGTAGTGCTGAGGATACAGAGGAAGACCTGAGGAGGACTCCATCCTAAAGATGCTCACAGTCTAGTGTGGAAAGCAGACAAAAAGGTAATTTCCACAGGTGTGAGGAGTGCCCATACTGCCATGTCAGGAAGGGCTCACTCCATTTCCAACCCCTCCTCTCTGGCCACCTCGTCTTTCTTCCAACTTCCCATGCAGCTGAAAGTGAAAGTGGAAGTCACTCAGTCGGGTCCAACTCTTTGCGCCCCCGTGGACTGTATAGTCCATGGAATTCTTATTCCAGAATACTGGAGTGGGGAGCCTTTCCCTTCTCCAGGGGATCTTCCCAAGCCAGGGATTGAACCCACGTCTCCTGCATTGTAGGTGGATTCTTTACCATCTGAGCCACCAGGGAAGCCCATGCAGCTAGGGGTGGGCAGAAAACTAGTTTTGGCCAATAAGACATAAAAGAGATCTGCTGAGAAGTGTCTGGGAAAACTCTTCAGATTAAAAGCAAAGCCACAAAGGACATGATAACTTTGCCCCTCTTGTCTGCCTTTGAATGGGATTGTGATGCTGGTACAGTGGGGTCATGAGGTGATAAGCACCAGCACAGACCTGATCCCTGTTGGTATCACCAAGTTGCTGCACCAAACCCAGAACTATAGCTACCTTCAGGGACTCCTGATTGGGTTAGATAATTACATATCATTATTGTGGAAGCCAGAGGTTCTCAGCTGGGGGTAATGACATCCAGTGGCCCTTTGGCGATGTCTGGACATTTTTGGTTTTCACAACCAAAAGGAGTTACTTCTGGCAGCATATAGTGAGGAGAGGCCAGGGATGCGGCTAAACATTTCACAATACACAGGACAATCCACACAACAAATAATTATCTAAAATGCCAACAGAGTCAAGGTGAGAAATGCTGCCTTAAGCCACTGTCGACCAAGAGCTTTCTTCTTTGATACAAGAGAGTTCAAGTGCCTGCCAGGGTCACAGAAGGGTGAGTTAAGACCAGAGCAACGTCTACCTTAGTTCACAGGAAAGAGGAGTGCAGGCTTATTCCAGCCGGCTTCATTTATGCTGTATGGCTTGGAGCAAGTTCCATGAGAAAGCTGAGGACTTGAGTCCCTCAGGTGAGGCCCCACTGTGGGCTTCTCAAGATCTAACATTGCCTGTGCCCACGTGCCTGCTGTGTGCCCTGGCCTAAGTGCACAAGTGAATTACCTCCTTGAAGTTTCCCAGTGATTCTGAAAGGTCAGTATCACTTATTCCTGATGAAATAAATATTCATATTCTAAGGCAAGTCAGGAAAATTTAAACACAAATAAATTGGTGGCCCTTTGGCCACCTCTCACCCCTCTACTGTGCATTGTGCATCAACCAAGCCTCCCCATTGGCAGAAATACCCGTGAAACAGGAGGGCAGGGGCAGGGCACAACCTTTAAAAGAATGACATAGCCAGAAAACACAGCATAAACGGATTAGAGCCAAGTACGCCCAAAATGGTGGACAAGTGGACTTCCACTAGGTCTTGAGCCTCAGTATACTCTCACTGTAACACATCAGCAAGCTAAGTAACACACCCACAGGCACCACGACAGTTCCAAGGACGACTATAAAGCTCAAAAAGTGGGCAGTGGCCCAACTTCTGGAAATTCTCACCCCTTCCCCCATATAGTTGGAATACTCCTCCCACTCATTGGCCTGTGAAATTACCCACCCCTATAAAAACTGACAACCCCATACTCTGGTGCCACTCCCGCCTTCTGGGATGATCCACACTTTGTCTGTGAAGTGTGTTTCTGACAAAATAAATCCACTTTTACCTATCACTCTGTCTTACTGATGGAAAAGCAATGGCACCCCACTCCAGTACTCTTGCCTAGAGAATCCCATGGACGGAGGAGCCTGGTGGGCTACAGTCCATGGGGTCACTGAGGGTCGGACACGACTGAGCAACTTCACTTTGACTTTTCACTTTCATGCATTGGAGAAGGAAATGGCAATCCACTCCAGTGTTCTTGCCTGGAGAATCCCAGGGACGGGGGAGCCTGGTGGGAGTCGTACACGACTGAAGTGACTTAGCAGCAGCTGTCTCACTGAATTCCCTTTGCCATGAGACATTGAGAACGCGAGTTTGATTGAGTCCTGACACCAAGTGTGTGATCTCAGTTATAAGACCATAGGTTCAAGTCCCAATCTGAGTTACATGCTTTCACCTGCTCAACCATAAAGAGCAACATTCTCCTAACACCAAGACAACTCCTTACAAGATAACCTTCCTTTTTGATCTTATAAGGGGCCGCCCTGACCCATGATCTACCACTTGTTTTGTGTCACCCATTAATAACACGTTATTAATGTACACCTGTGTTGGCTCAGATGGTAAAGAATCTGCCTACAATGCAGGAGACCTGGGTTCGATCCCTGAGTCAGGAAGATATCCTGGAGAAGGGAATAACTACCCACTCCAGTATTCTTGACTGGAGAATTCCATGGACAGAGGAGCTGGTGGGCTCCTGACTGGTGGGCTGTGGGGTCACAAAAGAGTCAGACATGATTGAGCAACTAACACTTACACTTTTCTGTCTCAAAAACTTATATAACTGTGCTTTGACCTGTAATGGGTGGAACAGTCCCCAGAGTTTTGCAAGAAGCTGTTCCCGGGTTATAATCCCCAGTTTGGTTTGAATAAAATTTTCCATTTCTTTCTTAGAGTGACTGATTAATTTTTGTTGTTTAAATTCCCATTGTACAGGTATGAAAATTGAGGTTCAGAAGAACAATGGAGTGCCATGGTTAACGACATGTTCTGGAGACAGACTGATTTTAATCTGCCATTTAGCAGTGTCCCTTAAGCATTGTATCATTTTGAGCATTCACTTTCCATATCTGCAAAATAACACTATATACTTTATAAACATTGTTATGGAGTAACAATAAATAATCCATGTAAAAGCTCTTATTACAGGGCCTGACAGATGGTGAACATTTCACAGATGGCTGTTGTTCTTACTATTCTAATATGCCCTCTGGGGCCGAGAAGCTGGGCTGTAGTGCAAAGGTCAAAGCCAGGTCATCATCATGACCACCTGAGTCAGCTACTTGCTGTGGAGACCTAGAAACAGATGAGGGAGGGGAGATTCTGGGAGCACTGAGGGGAGAGAAAAAGTAACTGAGACAGGGAAGTGTAAATGGAGATTGCGATTCACTGAGCACTTCAGGTGCAAGACCTAAATTCAGTCATTTTGCACAGGAACCAAAAGAATATATATACATATATATATATATTTTTGGGGGGGGGGGTGGCTATGCTGAGCAGCTTGCAGGATCTTAGTCCCCTGGCAATGGATCGAACCCAGGCCAGGCTGCCACAACAGGCAGCCAAGTCCTAATCGCTAGACCGCCAGGAAATCCCCCAAAAGATTAAGACCTGACTGCAGGACTTTGGTCCTTGGTCCTTACCTGGCTTGAGAAAGAGTGAGGTCACAGTCTCTCAGGGACCTCTCATTGAGGAGAAAGAAGAAGACATCCCTCCAGGAAACTCGGAGCCCAAACACAGAGCCGGGGCTAGACTTTGCCCTGGTTGATTCCAGGCAGAGGGTGTGGCTCTCGGAAGGAGGGTGTGTTAACGTACTTGCTCTTTGCTCTTGGGAATCACCAAAGGCACACGCACAATATTTCCATAACGCAAATTCTCTTGCCATGTTGGGGGCAGATTTGTGGGAACTGAGTTTCCAAACATAGACAGGTGTGAGTGTCTTTTGTGAAAATTCTTCGTCTCTTAAATATGTTGCTTAGAGCTGCTCTCCCGATAGCTCCTGAGACTGAAGCCCTCAGTCCTATCCATCTCTCTTAGCATGTAATGCCTGCATTTTCACTCAAGACGAAGTTTATCTTCTGTGTCTCCATGTTGCACACCCAGGCCACACAAGAGGGTAAATAGACTTTCTAAATAAACAAATATTCAGACTCTCAGGGGGCAAAAATATCCATTTTGTGAATATATTACCATTTATTTATTTACTCATCTCATTGTTCTGGGGCATTTGAGTAGTTTCAAGTTTTTGATTCTTTGGCTATAACAAATAGTGCTGATGAAGGAAATGGTAACCCACTCCACTATTCTTGCCTGGAGAATCCCATGGACGGAGGAGCCTGGTGGGCTACAGTCCATGGGGTCACAAAGAGTCGGACACGACTGAGCGACTTCCCTTTCACTTTCTTTCACTCTAAGGCAGTTTTACAAACGTTGTTTTGGTTTAGCACAAGCATTTCTGTCATGTATGTATCTAAGAGCGGACATCCCGGAGTCCCAGACTCTGCACTCCCAATGTACGTTCCATCCCAAAGGTCAGGGACCTAGATCCCACATACCACAACTAAGAGTTCACAAGCTGCCACTAAGAGCTGGTACAGCCAAAGAAAGAAAGAAAAATATTAAAACAAAAGCAAAAACAAAAAAACAGTGGAGGTGCTGGGTCAACTTTACCAGATGTTAGTACTCATTGGAGAAGGGAATGGCAACCCACTCCAGTATTCTTGCCTGGAGAATCCCAGGGACTGGGGAGCCTGGTGGGCTGCCGTCTATAGGGTCGCACAGAGTCGGACACGATTGAAGCGACTTAGCAGCAGCAGCAGTACTCAGTTCTCCAAAGTAGCTGTATCACTGTCCACTCCCACCAGCAGTACATCTGATTGGTCCATGTCCTCCCTGACTTGCTATCACCAGTTGGAGAGTTTACAGCTGTAGCCACACACAGCAGCATGGCTACGCCTCAGAAACAGAAGCTCGGAATAGAGTGAAAAAAGCCAGACATAATAGAAAACATGCCATGTGACATCCCAAAATAACCTGCTAGAAGTCAGGATAGTGGTACCCATGAGAAGCAGGACAGGGGACTCCTGGGGTGCAGGTGATGTACTGCTTCATCTAGGGGCTGGTTACACAAATTTACTCCGTGAAAATTCACCAAGCTGTGTAGTCAGGATTCATGCACTTTCCTGTGTGTTGTACTTAAATAAAAATTTCTAAAGAAGTTCTCTCTCAATAGGGGAGAGAAAAAGTAACTGAGACAGGGAAGTGTAAATGGAGATTGCGATTCACTGAGCACTTCAGGTGCAAGACCTAAATTCAGTCATTTTGCACAGGAACCAAAAGAATATATATACATATATATATATATTTTTGGGGGGGGGGGTGGCTATGCTGAGCAGCTTGCAGGATCTTAGTCCCCTGGCAATGGATCGAACCCAGGCCAGGCTGCCACAACAGGCAGCCAAGTCCTAATCGCTAGACCGCCAGGAAATCCCCCAAAAGATTAAGACCTGACTGCAGGACTTTGGTCCTTGGTCCTTACCTGGCTTGAGAAAGAGTGAGGTCACAGTCTCTCAGGGACCTCTCATTGAGGAGAAAGAAGAAGACATCCCTCCAGGAAACTCGGAGCCCAAACACAGAGCCGGGGCTAGACTTTGCCCTGGTTGATTCCAGGCAGAGGGTGTGGCTCTCGGAAGGAGGGTGTGTTAACGTACTTGCTCTTTGCTCTTGGGAATCACCAAAGGCACACGCACAATATTTCCATAACGCAAATTCTCTTGCCATGTTGGGGGCAGATTTGTGGGAACTGAGTTTCCAAACATAGACAGGTGTGAGTGTCTTTTGTGAAAATTCTTCGTCTCTTAAATATGTTGCTTAGAGCTGCTCTCCCGATAGCTCCTGAGACTGAAGCCCTCAGTCCTATCCATCTCTCTTAGCATGTAATGCCTGCATTTTCACTCAAGACGAAGTTTATCTTCTGTGTCTCCATGTTGCACACCCAGGCCACACAAGAGGGTAAATAGACTTTCTAAATAAACAAATATTCAGACTCTCAGGGGGCAAAAATATCCATTTTGTGAATATATTACCATTTATTTATTTACTCATCTCATTGTTCTGGGGCATTTGAGTAGTTTCAAGTTTTTGATTCTTTGGCTATAACAAATAGTGCTGATGAAGGAAATGGTAACCCACTCCACTATTCTTGCCTGGAGAATCCCATGGACGGAGGAGCCTGGTGGGCTACAGTCCATGGGGTCACAAAGAGTCGGACACGACTGAGCGACTTCCCTTTCACTTTCTTTCACTCTAAGGCAGTTTTACAAACGTTGTTTTGGTTTAGCACAAGCATTTCTGTCATGTATGTATCTAAGAGCGGACATCCCGGAGTCCCAGACTCTGCACTCCCAATGTACGTTCCATCCCAAAGGTCAGGGACCTAGATCCCACATACCACAACTAAGAGTTCACAAGCTGCCACTAAGAGCTGGTACAGCCAAAGAAAGAAAGAAAAATATTAAAACAAAAGCAAAAACAAAAAAACAGTGGAGGTGCTGGGTCAACTTTACCAGATGTTAGTACTCATTGGAGAAGGGAATGGCAACCCACTCCAGTATTCTTGCCTGGAGAATCCCAGGGACTGGGGAGCCTGGTGGGCTGCCGTCTATAGGGTCGCACAGAGTCGGACACGATTGAAGCGACTTAGCAGCAGCAGCAGTACTCAGTTCTCCAAAGTAGCTGTATCACTGTCCACTCCCACCAGCAGTACATCTGATTGGTCCATGTCCTCCCTGACTTGCTATCACCAGTTGGAGAGTTTACAGCTGTAGCCACACACAGCAGCATGGCTACGCCTCAGAAACAGAAGCTCGGAATAGAGTGAAAAAAGCCAGACATAATAGAAAACATGCCATGTGACATCCCAAAATAACCTGCTAGAAGTCAGGATAGTGGTACCCATGAGAAGCAGGACAGGGGACTCCTGGGGTGCAGGTGATGTACTGCTTCATCTAGGGGCTGGTTACACAAATTTACTCCGTGAAAATTCACCAAGCTGTGTAGTCAGGATTCATGCACTTTCCTGTGTGTTGTACTTAAATAAAAATTTCTAAAGAAGTTCTCTCTCAATCTCCCTCTCTCTCTTCCTCTGTCATCTTTCCTCATGGTACTTGGTTGGGAACTGTCCCCACCGGTGGCCCTTCTCAGCCATGCATCCTGTACAGTTGCACAGGTCCCACACTCAGAAGGGCCTGCAATTGGTTTCATGCTCTGCCATCTTTGTCTTGAAATTTTTCGTGCCCAAGGGGCCTTTGGTTTGCTTTAGGGACTGAGCCTCAGATGTCACATAGCCACCCTGGCCACGGGCACCCTCAGAATCTACACAGGACCCCTTCCTAGGCTTGGTCTCTGAGAACAGAGTCAGGGTGCCCCTATTCCTGAGTAGAGAACGTGCGAAATGCCCAGTTTAGCCCCAGGATGGTTCTCCCTCCTGCGGGAACATGGAGTTGCACTTCCCTGTGGATGGAATTCCTGGGTCATAGGGTAGGTTTGGCTTCGCAGGTGGAACTAGTGGTAAAGAACCCGCCTACCAGAGCAGGAGTCATGAGGCGCAGGTTTGATCCCTGGGTGGGGAAGATCCCCTGGAGGATGGCATGGCCACCCGCTCCAGTATAGTTGCCTGGAGAATCCCATGGACAGAGGAGCCTGGCAGGCTACCATCCATAGGGTCACACAGAGTTGTACATGACTGAAGCAACATAGCACACACACAGGTTAGGTTCAGCTCTCAGTTTAGTTATCATGGCTCATCTGGTCATTTAAATGGTGCAAGGAAATACTCGATAACAATTGATGAGACCCTTTATGTCCAGATCCTAGGGAGAGCGTACTCTTAGCTGGGGAAGGAAGGACTTATGGAAGAGGTGGATCTTGAGCTGTGCTTTGTAAGACTTGTTTATACCAGGAAAAGAATGAAAATTCCAATGGAGAACCTAGTGGATTAAAGGTTTAAAATTAGATACTAACATATATGTGTTCAATAGATAATGTAGAAATAGTCACCTGAGCTGGTAGTCGAGGTTGAAAAAAAGTGACTTGTGAGGTTGCCTAGATAGTGTGAATCTTCGCAACTTGCTGTGTTGCGTTATGGAAATTAACAAGGCTTTTTAAAGAAGTGATGACTTAACTGTCGTGGTTTAGTGTTTTTGTGCAGAGTGTTAGTTTAGTAGCACTTTTAGACATTCTTTTGCCCATATTCGTCAGTTAACTGTTGACTGTTATGTCCTTCCAGGAACTTTGGGTTTTATCCATAGTGAACAGAGAGCTAGGGCCTTCTCTGGTGGCTCAGTGGTAAAAAAGTTCACCTGCAATGCAGGAGACACAGGAGATGCAGGTTGGATCCCTGGGTGGGGAAGATCCCCTGGAGGAGGGCATGGCAACCTGCTCCAGTATTCTTGCCCGGAAAATCCCATGGACAGAGGAATCTGGCGGTTTACAGTCCATAGGGCTGAAAGGAGTCGGACATGACTGAAGCAACTGAACATGCATGCATACATGAACAGAGTTAATGTTCATAGTAAGACTATTATACAGTGCATGAAAGAGTTATGAAACAGTTGAACAAAGTGCTAAATCCGTTGTTGGTCAAGAATCCTATCAGACCAGGGAGGGCTCAGTGAGGACCAAGTTTGCATAGCCCTAACTTGAACGACAAGTGGAACGTATACTGCTACAGTTAAGAGAACAGAGGTATGGAGATGGAAATGACCCTGGTGTGGTCATAGGCTGATAAGAGTAGAAAATACACATAGAAAGGAAAAAGGAGAGAGAAACGTTCAGTTACTGAATCCAGGTCACAGCGGCCTTGACAGCCAAGACTGAGTACAGGACAATATTAGTGACCGTGAGAATTGAACCAAAAACCTAAACACAGCACATGTTTTTCTGTGCATTTTGCTCTTTTATCACGGCTTTCTTAAATGGGCATCAAAGGACATTTTTTTTTTTTGAGTTTTGACTTATTTTCTATAACAACTGTTAGGGTAGCTTTGTGATTTTATGAGGGGATCTGGTTTGGAAATTGACAAAATGAATAATTCCTTCTTGTGTCCTATTTCATTTCATTTGGTGTAATAAGTTGGTTTCATAAGACTGTTAATATCAGCTTATATTTAGATATATAATATAGATAGCCTGAAAGTACAGAAAAGGTATTTTTCATTTAGTTCATTACAAACTTACTACTTAGGAATACTTTGGTTTTGAATAGTTATTTGTCTAGTTACTGTTGCCATAAACTTAACCTAAGATGTGTTTAGAGCAAGGATTCCTTTTTTAGTGCCATGAACCCCTTAGCAGTTAGTTGAGATCTCAGGCTGAATTCTCAGAACACTTTTTCAAAATGTATAGTATAAGTAGGATTACAAAGGAAGCCAACTGCGTAAAAATAGCTACAACAATATAGTTGTTAGTCAGTCATGTCCGACTCTTTGCAACCCCATGGACTGTAGTGCACCACGCTTGTCAATCCATGAAACTCTCTAAGCAAAAATACTAGAGTGGGTAGCCATTCCTTTTTCCAGGAGATCTTCCCAACCAGGGTCTCCTGCATTACAGGCAGATTCTTTACTGTCTGAGCCACCAGGGAAGACACAATATTTAACAACAAGTCGAATGATGTATTTACTTCTTTATCATATGATGCATGAGATAGAGGCAGTTTACAAGCCATCAAAATGAACATAAGCAAGATACTGAGAGCCTAACATTCATAAAGCAACATGAAAATACATTTCTGTTAGTGATTAAATCACAGAAATGTGGTTAAATGTGGTTTGTTGCCTCCAATAATAATTGAAGGACAAGCTAAATTTCATGACAATAAAGATAATTTTACCTGCCACAAGTACAAAGGTCTGGGGTTAGGAACACTTAATTTAGGGTAGTTTGAAATGCTCAATGATATTGCTTTTCTCATTTTCTCCTTATTGCTTTCTCTTTAATCCTGAAAAATACAGTGAACAGTTCACATAAAACATGTTCATGGGTTATGATGCTTGAGCAATATCCTTTATTTTAATAAATAGCTATGCAAATTATCTATATTTACCTAAGTATGCTTTAGGAAATTATTAGTAGGTTTCATTATATTGCAAACATATGTAACAGAGTCTACAGTTAAGATTAAGTTGGTAATCAGGTATATTAATCTGGTTAATTATTGATGTTCTTTATTTAGGGTCCAATTAATGTAAAAATAATCTAATGATGTAGCATGTTTTACAAAATTGTATACTGAAATAGCAACCCACTCCAGTATTCTTGCCTGGAAAATTCCACAGACAGGGGAGCCTGGCGGGCTGCAGTCCATGGGGTTGTAAAGAGTAGGACACGACTGAGCAGGCACACACAGATACTAAAACTCTAACTTGTTAAGCACGAATTTTTAACAAAGAAACAGTGCCCTGAAAATCTTGGTCAGATGGGAGAAGAAACTGACATACTTTTTAAAGTGCTGTAGTAACTTAAATGTCCTTCTTATGAGACCAAGTGTGCACCTAGTTCTAATATATAGGTGTTTAAAATTCTTGGCTTGCTTTTCAGTTTATAAATGAGAGGAAGATTTATTCTGTGGGTGTCATATGTACAGTCACCGTTACAAGGCTGACTTTGGCTAGCAGTTAGGTCAGTTGAAACTTACATTTATTGTTACTTGATTTTGCTGAAATTTTAGAAGATTATCTTTCTCAAAACGTTAATTTGCTTGATGGAAGGATATACTTTGTTTTTCTCACCTTATTTAGAAATCATTAATTTTGGAATCAGATTCTTTATCTGCTAAAGAAATGTGAATTTTTTTTTCTAAAAAATTTGGCAGCATAGTTTGTATGTACTTGTTAAACCAAAAATCATTGTAATTATTTGTTGACTCTTGTAGCCTTTTGAGCTTTCCTGGTGGCTCAGCAGTAAAGAATCCACCTGCCAATTCAGGAGACATGGATTCCATCTCTGGGTTGGGAGGATCCCCTGAAGAAGGACATGGCAACCCACTTCGATATTCTTGTCTGGGAAATCGCATAGACAGAGGAGCCTGGCGGGCTACAGTCCATAGGGTCTCAAAGAGGCAGACACGACTGAGTGACTAAAAACAGCCAACAAAGGGCAGGTACATGCACTGTACCCGACATGGCTCTCTGTCCCGTGCTTCCATCTGCCTTAAAAAACAAAAATTGTGATAAAATATACAGAACACAAAACTGACCATAGTAACTATTTTTAAGTCTGTAGCCCAGTGGCATTAAATACATTCACATTGTTGTACAACCATCTGCACCATTAACCTCTAGAACTTTTTTCCTCTTCCCAAACTGATACTTTGTAGCCATGAAACACAAACCCCCCATTCTCCCCATTCTCTTCCACCTGCTTTTATAATTTTTTTTCTTGTTTGTGTCTCTTCCCAGCTACATGTACACTCCATGGACTGTAGCCCACCAGGCTCCTCTGTCCATGGGATTCTCCAAGCAAGAATACCGGAGTGGGTTGCCATGCCCTTCTCCAAGGGGATCTTCCCCACCCAGGGATCAAACCCAGGTCTCCTGCATTGCAGGCAGATTTTTTACCATCTGAGCCACCAGAGAAGCCTGCAAGAGGGCCAGGAGGGGGCACTGTCTTCAGAATAAAGAAGAGTATGTATGATGCACCCAGGACCTGGAGAACATGGTTAACAAAAAGCTTTGTTAAATAAAAACATGGGATATAATTTAACCCTTGTTTGAAATCTGGGCTGGTTCTTGGACTAATAAATTCTCTAAATTCAGTGTTGAGCCAGTAGCCAGGCAAAGTTGGATCTAAAACCTCTTTGCTGATGGAGTGGATAAAGCATTAACTCTGCTCCACTAATAAAATATTGACTCTTTGTTAAGCACTTACCAGGGACTAGGTACTCAATACACAGAAAGGACTTAGAAAAGTACCTGTTGTTATTCAATCACCCAGTCATGTCCAGCTCTTTGAGACCCCGTGGACTGTAGCTCAATATATTTTCTTTTTTCTTTATGAGAAGTATCACATTTGGCTCTGCAATCATCCTCTAAGGTGGTCATTCAGTTCTGAGTGAGAAATAAATTCAGAGATGGCTGTGTCCCCTGCCAGAGGTCACACAGCTGACAGATGGTTCCAGGTCTGGGTGATTCCAAAGCTCAGTGCATTCAGTATTTACTTTGCAACACTTCCTCATGTCAATTAACCAAAACAGGATTTCGGACACATTTTACTCTCGTTTGAATAAAACTAGTTTTTCTTTTCTGATTACAAGCATGTATAAGTTCTTTTCTTTTCTTTTTTTTTTTAAATTCAAGCATGGGAATTCCCTGGGAGTCCAGTGGTGAGGATTTGCTGCTTTCACCGTGGAGGCCTGGGTTCAATCCCTGGTCGGGGAACTAAGATCCCACAAGCCACAAGGCATGGCCAAGGCATAAAGTAATTTAAAAATAAAATAAAAAATTTAAAAATTAAAACATTCAGGCACTACAGAAAATGAAACTGTTAATTAAGACTTCTTAGAATGTTCTGTCCAGACTCACGGTGACCCTACCAGGGGTAGCAGGATTTGGAAAGCACGCTCCTCATCAACTCCTCCTTCCATGTTTTGTCTCCAGGTCAGGGATTTTATGTTACATTCAGTGACCGTTCTTTCATTATCATCTCCTCCTCGGTGTCCTCTGGAGAGAGCAGAGGAGGGTGTACAGATGCTGAATCTACCTCCTCCTGTCTCCCCATTTGTGTTTCCCATAAGAAATTCTTGTTTTCCATTCTATGCACTGGCCTTCCTCCAGCCAGGCCTAAGTTTGTTTTTCTGAGCATTAGTTTCATCCTGGGTGTAATAAGGAAGTTGTCGAGCGAAACTGTTTTTTTCCGGAGTAGCTGCGGTAAGCCTGCTATCTCTGGGGGAGCAGGAAGCAGCCCTTGGGATAGGATGGGCAGGTGGCGGGAGCTGGGGCCCGGATTGGCTGTCCATGACCTCACCCCCTGGGCGGCATGATATATATGGTTCTGACCAAAGCATCTTCTGAGACAGCCTGGAAACCGGCAGCATCTTCTCCCTGGGAGAGCTGGGACTACTACCCCTCATTGGATACACCTTCCAGCAGACAGGGAGTGGTGCCCAGACGTTGTGGGCAGTACTCGACGCAGAGCCCCTTGATTGGGAGCTCCCGATCCAAAGTGTCCTGGGACAGGAGCGACTTTCATGCTCTGAAGCTGATTGAATGATACTCTCCTTAGACGACTGGAGTAGTAGGTGGGTATCTTGGGGTCTTGAAAGGAGGGTAAACCCCGAGTCCAGTCCCAGCACTGCTTCTAGCTTGCTGGTCTCTTCATCTCTAGAAAAGCACAAAGTTCAATGACATGATTTCAGCCAGGTGTCATGCAAGGAGCTGGGAACTCACCTGGATTTGGAAGCTCTGAACTCAAGTCCCAGCCCTGCTGCTTACTAGCTTAGCAGTCCTGAGCAGGGAACTTCACTTCCCTGGGCCTCAGTTTCTTCATCTGTAGGATGGGGGCAGCATTACATACCTCTCCTGCTCATTTCCCTGTTGGATGTTGTGGAAGTCGAGTGATAGCTTGATGTGAAGGTACGTAGTAAAGAGAAACTTTGCATAAACGGAGGTATTATTACCGATGGCTGGACTAAGGTTTTATCACTTTATGTTTCTTGGAAGCTAGTCCAAGGACAGGGAGATCTTATGAAAAGGGTTCTGGTGGCCTGCTGCTCCAACAGGGATTTTAGGGGCGATTATAACATTGCGTGGTCTGTGGTCTGTGGTCACGGATAGAGGACAAGACGGAGTGAGGATGGGATGGGGGTACCTGCACAAACTCTAGTGCTGGATGGAGGGGTGCCGTGGTCGTTTTTGGAGTTCTCCTGCTCTGTGTTGATGACCCTACTGCCCACACAATCTGCCCCACTGCTGTGTCTCGGGGTCTGAAGGTCCACCGTTAGGGAGTTCATCGTTTTGGGTTTCAAAAGATCCTTAAAAGATGCAAATCCCTACCTTTTGGAAAATAGGTACCAGGTGATGTGTGTTTGATGGTGACAATCAGATTGGGCAGATGGTCCAAGTCTAGCTCTTGACACTGAGCTGCAGGTCGGCTCTGGCAGAGCTGACCCCAGGTTTCCAGCCCCATGCTCAGATGCCTCTTTGATCCGAAGCTTCATGCAAAACCCCACTGGGCTCTGCTGTGGTCAGGCCGCGGCTGCAGCCCTTCGTCCCTGCCCAGCCTCACATTTTAAGGTGGACAAGGACCAGCTGGAGAGTTCTCAGGGACGGATATCCAGGCAGGAGAGGGGTCCAGAAGCAGTGAAATTATGAGAACACATCTAGAGACCTGGGCCGTCAGGTGATGGGCTGGCTGGAAGGACTCCGGATGAGGCAGCCTCTCCTCGGGGCATGAGGGCCTGCCGCTAGCCAGGTCAGCTCTGAGGAGCGTGCGTGTGCCAAGTCCCTTCAGTTGTGTCCAACTTTTTGTGACTCTATGGACTGTGTAGCCCACCAGGATCCTTGGTCCATGGGATTCTCCAGGCAAGGATACTGGAGTGGGTTGCCATGCCCTCCTCCAGGGGATCTTCCTGACCCAGGAATTGAACCTGCATCTCTTATGTCTCCTGCATTGACGGGGGGTTCTTTACCGCTAGCGCCACCTGGGGAGCCCCTGTTTAAGGAGGACTGTCCTTAATTTCCGCGGGCTGACGGTGGAACTATCTGCTTTGAACGGTGGTGAGCTCCCATTGCAGGAAGTGTTCCAACAGGGGATGCGAGTGTACGAAGGAGTCCTACACTTCTCAGGTCTCTTCCAATTCTAGGAACCTCCTAGGGACCCCACGAAGGAGAAGGAATACCTGAATTGTCCCCACTTAACACTTAGGAGGCGGGTGTGAGAGCAGGATGGGTCCAGTGTTGAGGGAAGAGATGACCACCTTGTCCCCCACTCCAGTCCTGCCAGTGGTGGTTGGAGGTGTCCTCCCAGAGGGTGTGGGTTCTGGGTGTGGACCAGTCATCTTGAGAGCCCAAATGGAAGACTTTGACCTCAAACAGGCCCTGACCTTTGGTGTTCAGAGTGGCCATGGGCTCACCTGTGCTGATGAGAAGGAAACGTGAGCTGAGAGTCAGCCCTTGATTCTCCTACTCACCGACTGGCTTCCAGCCAAGAGTCTGTGAGCCTCACCCTGTGTCTACAATCTTTGCCTCTGGGACAGAAATGTTAATACCTGGGCACACGTGAGTGTGTGACTCCAGGCGTACAAATCACAGCAGGCACGTGTATGGACATGGTTATCAGTCTCAGCATGAAATAGCAGATTTGTTCACCCCTAAGTGTATGAGTGTGTTTATGGGAGGCCACTGAGTGCTGGAAAAAGAATTTAAAATCCAGAGAAGTGGATTCAAGCCCCATCTCTCCCTGCTTCTGGACTGTGAGACTGTGGGGAAATCTCTTAATTGTCAGAGCTTCAACCTCTCACTGCCAGCCTGGCTCATTGCCAGGCTGGGGCCAAGTTGAATTGAGAGCTTGTGGATGGAGGATATACTGGGTGCCCTGTGGCTGGTAAGCTGATTGTGTTTGTATATTTGTTTCAGAAACACTGACAGCCTCCCAGGCAGTGTGGACACAACAGAAACCAGGCAGACTCGGGCCCTTTCTTTGGAACTTGGATCGAGACAGGGAGGGCAGAGGGTAGACAGATACTTGGAGAATGAGGCCCTGTATTTACACTTGGGGGCCCAGGAGGGAAACTTTAGGGTGTTATGAGTTCTCGTAGGTTGACGGTACGAGAGCATGTTTTGGGGTCACACGAGTGTCTTAGCCCGTCTGGGCTGCCGTCACAAACTCTTGTAGACTGGGTGGCTTAGAGGCAGCAGGGATTGAGTCCAAAACTCAGGCGCCCACAGGTTCGATGTCTGGTGAGGGCTTCCTGGTTCCGAGACCGGGTCTCTCTGTGTGCTCACACGGTGGAAGGGGTGAGGGAGCACTCTGGGGTCTCTTGTATAAGGGCATTAGTCTCTTTCATTCGGGCTCTGCTCAAATGACTTAATTACCCCAGAGGTCCCCACTTGGACTACCATCCCACTGGGGATTACGTTTCAACATAAGAATCTGAGGGGTACACAAACCTCCAGTCTATAGCAATGAGAGTCTGTGGATGTGACCCTGGGTCCACACCACGCTCCCTCGGAGTGGCCGGCTGTTTGTTGTATCTATTGTTTGTAGTCCAGGAGTGGAGAAGGGGAGCAGATAAACTCCCTCTAGGAAGCGGTGATAGAGCTGTTGCAGAGGAGCTTGGCAGGTGCGTGAATTAGAGAATGATGTGTAGATGAGGTCAGCATATAATTGAGAAAATAACCCCAAATGCCAGCACGCTTATGAAAAGTTGGCCAATTTCCCAATTGGCCAAGGTCCACTCTGTGCACTTTCTCTGGTGTTTTGCTGCTGTTGTTTTTAAATACGTCACTGGTACATGTCAGAAGTCTTGCGATCGGCAGATCACTGGGGTGTTACGGGTATTTCTGAGCAGGCTAGGACTTTGCTCTTAAATCCACTTTCTGTCAAGACAATCAACAAGTTTACAAGAGCAGCTGGGTTTCCATGCAGCCAAGGTCTGCGGCTGTCTCAGGGTTACCATCTGGAGTCATGACCTGGACGGGGTGGAATTCCCCGACGGGCAGGCAGAACTTAGATGATGTCCCAGGCAAAGCAGGGATACAGGACAACAAAAAAAAAAGAGGAAGGAAAAAGAAAGATTTGCTTTGATGAATTCTGGATAGGCAGAATTTTATCATTAGAAAGTCTGGAAAGATTTAATTTCAGCACACACAGAATCTGTGTGTGTTTGTATGTATGGTGTGGGTTGTGTGTATGTGTGTGTGTGTGTGTGTGTGTCGGGGCGGGGGGTGGTTAATATTAAAACACAATCTTCTCAGGCAGGGCTCTGAGACTTTAAAAGTCTGAGGACACATCTGCCCCACAGATCTTCTAGGTGTCTCCTTGGAGAAACGTAGGCTTTTTTAAAAAAAATGTTTATTTCTTTATCTGGCTACACCCTGGAGTTTCTCCTCCCTGGGGAACACTCTTGGAATGCCAAGGTCATGCTCTCCGCCCGCCCCGCCCCCCACCTCACCCTGTCCCTGGGGCCGCTGCAGCTCCTCCTCCTCTCGGCCTCCCTCCCCTTCCTCTGGGCTCGGGGGCACGGTTGTTTCAGGAAGGCAGGGGCCAAATCAAGGCAGTTTTCTTGAAAAAACTGCACAAAGGAAAACCACTGTCAAGTGGAATTGTCTTGATGCTCTGATTAAAAGAAGCAGAGTGTCCTTTGAATGCGGTAGAAGGACACTGCCACCATCCGCAATGGGGGAAACCGTTTCCATAGCAATGACAGGTTTTTTCCGTAATAACTGCGCCTCTTTTCTCTTTCGTTGGAGACAGATGTCAGGCCCTTTGTGTGGGAGACCCCCTCGAGCCAAGTTAGTGCAGGAAGCAAAGGGGCTGGTTTGGTGGTTCTGTTACTGAGCAGCTTCTCTGCCAACCTCATCCAATTTGCCTGATCACAGGAACATCCAGCGCAAGCAGAGAGCACCCTGACATCATTCAGTGAATATCTCTTTTTTCCCCCTCCTTTTTCTTTTTGGCCAGCAGCTTGTGGGATCTCAGCTTCCCCACTAGGGATGAAACCCAGATGTAGCTTCGGCAGTGAAAGCGAATCCTAACCCCTGGACTGCCAGGGAAATCCCTCAAGGAATATTTCTGGCTCAGCTAACTTTGATCTTAACATCAAATAGAACTTCGACCTCAACTTATCTTCTCTTTAAACCATGTGCTGCTAAAGAGAGAAAGTAGGGACTTCCCTGGCGGTCCAGTGGTTAAGACTCCACCTTTCCAGTCCTGGGGGTGGAAGGTTCGATCCCTGGTAGGAGAACAAAGATCTCGCATGCCACAGGGCACAGGCAAAAAAATAACAATGAAATTAAAAATAACTAAATAAATAAAGAGTGAGAGTAGCTATCAGGGGAATAGAGCATTATTGCCCTTACCGCGTGCACTACCCCTGCCCACGTGAGGGCTCCAGCTGCATTTCGTTCCCTGGCACCGAGCAACCTTCCTGGTACATAGTGGGTGCCTGTTAAAGCTTTGCTGAAAAAAATTAATGAGAAGAAAGCAAAATATTTTCTTCTATGATTTCTTTTCTTATCCCACTTAATGCCACATTTTGGAAGCATAACTGTAAGGCGGCTTCTGAGGCTTTCAAGAACATTAGACTCCAGTGTTCTTGCCTGGAGAATCCCAGGGATGGCGGAGCCCAATGGGCTGCCGTCTGTGGGGTCGCACAGAGTCAGACACGACTGAAGCGACTTAGCAGCAGCAGCAGCAGCAGACAACTTTCAGATAAAATAACATTGCTAAAAGTTTTCATGTAACTCTATTGCTTCTTTAAGGAACCTTGAACAACAAATAAATCCATACAAACTGCCTGTTTCCTCACCTCATTTCCTCCAAGACTGCAAGCATGTGGATGCCTCGCCGGGTGGTACCCACTGGCTTCTGGCCATTCTCCCTTCCCTTCCTCCTGAAACTCATGTTTGAAGGAAGAAAGGCATCCTTAACTATTAACTCTCACCTTCAAAACTCTCTGTATTTCCCTGTGCCTTTTCTTCCCTCTCTTTATGTATCTTCCTCACATTCACAAGGAGCCCTGCACGTCTGAAATTGCAATTATAGCTTCTCATTTTTGTCTCTAAGCTGGACATAGTAACAGAATACATTTTGTAGTAATGAATCAGTTGGTAAACACAGAAGATATAATGTAGATACATTAATACTTAATACACTAATAATAGTAAATGCATGATGAAGCTGTATTACAAATTAGAGTAGGCAACCCATAAATCTAAACTCCATAGGAATCTCTGGGAACTCAAGACTGAGATTCCAAACCATATTTCATTTTTCTCTTAACTTCCACCAAAGGGCAAAGGGTTTCTGAACAACTTCAGAAAAATTGGAAAGCCTCGGGAGTTTCAGATTAAAGACACACAAATCAAGTGAACTGCCCACACCCCAGCCTGGTTAAAATGCTGCCCAGAAAGAGGAGGTTGTTTTTTCTTTTCCACGAGTAGTTGCTTCATTTCGGATGGAGAACGGAAGGGTCCTGGCTGCTTTAAGATGGACCGGGTCCAAATTCGTTTATTGTATGTTAACTACACACTCTTAGGTATTGTTCAGTTTACTAAATGCTCATTATACATTTATTCCTTTGTTTAATAAGTACTTACTGTGTGCCAGTGATGCGCCAGGAATCTTCGTAGATACTCAGGAAACAAGACCCAGCAAACCAGACAAGTGGGGAGGCAGAGAGGCTCAGGCAACAAACCGCTAAACATGCGAAGAAATCTTGCAGATAGGAGGGCCCCTTTGGGAAGGTAGAGCTTCTCTAGTGGCTCAGACAGGAAAGAATCTGTCTGCAATGAGGGGAGACCTGGGTTTGATCCTTGGGTTGGGAAGATCCTCTGGAGAAAAGAATGGCAATTCAATATTCTTGCCTGGAGAATCCCATGGACAGAAGAGCCTGGTGGGATATGGTCCATTGAGTTACAAAGAGTTGGACACAACTGAGTGAACACACACACACACACACACACACACACACACACACACACATACACCAGTGGTTAGGACATGACACTTTCACTGCTGAGGGCATAGGTTCAATCCCTGGTCAGGGAACTAAAATCACCAAACTCAGTCTCAGTGGACTACAGTCAATGTGTTGGCAGGGTGCTTGTCCTGGAGGTTCTAGGGGTCCAGCTGTGAGATCTGGGGCATGACCTCCTGTGGATCGGTTTCCTCCTCTGGGACAGGGGACAAGGATACCCGTCCCTCCCAGGGATGCTGAGGAATTTAAACGAGACAACGGCTTTGAGAGTTGATAATATTCACGTGACGGGTAGGTTGGATGGGCACATGGGTCAGCACCACTAGCCCACCTAGCGATCTCCGAGGCCTCTTCTAAGGGAGCTGTCTGTTTTCAGTTCTAGTGCAATGGAGCCTCCACGGGGCCCGAGGAAGCCTCTGTCGTGGAGGAGAGCCAAGTCTCTGGACAGGCTGCAGAGCGCCCAGAAGGATTCGGAGTCATGGGACTGCCAGGGCCCTTCCCTGCCCACTGGCCCCTACAGGGAAGGTCTCTGTCGGACGGCCAGTGATGGGACCAGATGTCTCAAGAGTCCAGTTCAGTCTGTGGAGGCTCAGGACACCACAGCTGCTGCCCCCAGCCCAGAGGAGACCAAGGACCTTCTCAGCGAGCAGAGGCCTCTGCAGGACGCCAAGAAGGACAAGGCCCAGTGGCAGGCCCCGCAGGGGTGGCTGAGGTTTGTGGTGAGCTTATTCTTCAGGATGGGCTCTGAGGAGCCCAAGGAAAAGGTCAACAAGAAGGCAAAGGGGAAGGAGGGCCCTCCTGAGCCCACAGAACCCCCCGAGAGCCCGGGCGAGCCAGCTCCCAGGAAGAAGGCCCACAGCAAGAAGGCCAGCCGCAAGAAACACAGTCAAAGGCAACACGGTGTGGAGGAGGCCAGGGGAACCCCAGACCAGGAGGCTGAGAGCCAAGAGGCCAAGGCGGCTGAGGCCTCATGCGGCGAGGGGGCTGACCTGGGCCCAGCAGCCAGGGGTGAGCAGACTGTGCCTGTTTCTATGGTGACCCCACTCCCATCCCTACCCCAGGGGCTGGGGTGCTCCGAGCTGCTTCCTCAAATCTCTCAACAGGGGACCCAGAAGTTAGGGCCACCATCAGGAACAGCATCGCTTCTTAGAGGCAGAGCTGCACGGGGGCTGAGAACTGGAGGAGAAACCCCAGTTCCACCACTTACCAGCTGGGTGACCTGGGGCTGGAGACTTGCCTCACTGAGCCTCAATTTTGTTTTTTCTTTCATTGATACAGCAGAGACTATAACAGGTAGCCGTAGTCCAGAGCTGGCATACAGCAAGGGCTTCATAAGTGGCAGATGCTATTATTGTTAAGTATTCAGGGTTGAGGAGCACAGCCAGGGAGAAATATGAAGGCAGAGGGGAAGCTGAGCAGGAAGCTCTGTCCCCCAACATTAATCTACGTGTGAGGCCTGGGGTAGATGACAGGGAAGTAGAAACAGCTGGCTGCTGGTTCTAGACTTGATTGCATCAAGTTTGGGATAAGTTTGCTGTGTGACCTTGAGCAAGTTGCTATCCCTCTTTGATATGTCTTTGATTCTCACTTGTAAAATGAGTGAGCTGGTCCCTAAGGTGCCTTCCGTTTCTGATGTTTCATGTCCTAGAGTTGAATGTCCCATAGGCAGCTGGAGGAAGATGGAAATTTGCCCTACAGGACTTAAAACTCACCATGTTTTTCAGGGGGAGAAGAGATCCAAGGAAGATCCAGGATACTTGGGGGCGGGGGAGTGGAGAAAGATGTCTGGGCTGAAGCAGCCTCTTTTCAAATGAAAACCTTGGAGGGTTTCTGATTTTTTTGGTTAAGCCTAGAGCTGGCTCCAGCAGTGCCTGGCCTGCTGTGAATTCAGAAGAATCTCACTGACACCTACATCCAGTCCCACACATTTGGTTTCATCTTTATTATAGGTGGAGAGGTCTCTGATCTCCACCAGTTCTTGCTCCTCGAAGGTGGGGGTGCTGGATCTGGAAAGTTTCTTTCCAAGGTGTAAGTCACCCACAGGAAGAGAAGCTCAGAAAGCTCGATATTGCTGTTAGCAAACAAAATGGATTGCTCCAGATGACTGCTTGGACCTTGGATGTTTAGACCTCACAAAATGCATGTGCTGACCTTGGCTCTTCTGGTGCTTCTGGTCCATTTATGTTAGAGTTTCACAGAAGGAAGTCTCAGGAATTAGACTGGCCTCTGGAAAATGCTTCTGCCTTATGTGTTGATGAGCATGGGAACTTTTTAAGTCATTTAAAATTTATAGGAGGAATATATATATATAAACACCCACATACATATACATAAATATTTAAATGTATAGAAGAGTGGAAAGAATAGTTCTGTGCACATTCACATACTTAAAATTGTTAATAGTCAGCCATCCTTGTTTCATTGTTGCTGAACCCCTTTAAGTAAAGTGATGCTTCATCCTTAAATACTTAGACACACATCTGCAAGAAATAAGGACAGTCTCATACACTACCCCAGTCTTGTTATTGCCCTTAATAAAATCCATAAGGCTGTATGAATCTAAGTTCCTACCAAGAAGGGGCATATTTTAAAAGATATGAAAATAGAGGAGCTATGCATCTGTGAAGGAGTAGCTAAAAGGCATTTAATTGGTTATTTTGCAGGAAATTTGCAGCATGATTGTTCTCTTACGTGACAGGGAGGTGGCTGATAGACTGAGTCAAGGAACAAAAGCCTAATAGGGTTTATAAATGAGAGGCAAGGGGTAAGAACATCTGCAGACAGTCTGGGAAGAGGGAATCTAGTCTGCACTTTCTTTTGTGTAAACTGATCAGCTGGCAACTAGCAGAGGCCACTCTGGGCACACTGTCTTTGGGTAGGTCGACTAGAATATCAAAAGAAAACCATTTACATCGTTTGGGCTTCTGTGTAAAGACTTGGCAGCGTGGTTGGGGCACCAGCGTGGCAGGCTATCTGTGTCCTGCCTGCTGGAGTGTCTCTGTCCACCTCAGATGGGCTGGCGCTCCATTATTTCCCTGGCTGAAATTTTGTAGGTTGAATCATCTCTAACCTTGTAAGGTATTTCCAAATGCAGTCTCCTTTGATGGCCTGACAGCCTCCTGAGGGATCCAGGATGGGACTTATGATTCACATGTCACAGAGGAAGTGATGAAGGCCCAGAGAGGTTAAGAGACTTACCCAAGGTCACACAGCTTGGGTCACAAACTCAAAGTAGATGTTTACAGATCTGCAAAGTTCAAAAGATATTGTGGGGTACAAGTTGAATGCCTGAAGGACTGACTCGAAAGTTCTGCATAAAATTGCATGCATTGGCCTAGTACCTTTCACCTGTGGATCTTCCAACCCTTTCTTAGAAGGACCAGGCCCTGGGATGTGTGCTTCCCCATCCCCAATCTGTGGCCTAAAGGAGCTGTTTTAAGAGGACCCTCACTTAATCCAGAAGTCTCAACTTGGTCTCAGAAGGCCAAGGCAGTCATTAAAAAGAGTCCTCTCTGCACCTACAAAGATTAACCAGGTGTATTGGCTTTCTTCCAGAGGATATCATCATCCAGAAGATAGTGGAGCTGCTCCAAAAAGTGGGAGACCAGTGGGAAGAAGAGGTGAGGCGCGAACTGTCCACGCAGATGCCCAGGGGCACACTGCCCTCCCTCCTCCTTGCCCAGACCCTACCTGTCCTTCCGGGCCTTGCTGCTCCCCTGCTCCGGCCTCTGTTACCAGCCGGGCCTGGGGCCACCCTGAACCCCTTGGGTGCTCCTCAGCTGCTTCCTGGGGAGCTTTCCCCTCTCCTGAGGGTCAGTGGCCTGACTCAGTTTCTCTCTCATCTCTCCCACAGCAGCATCAAGCCCTTCAGTCTGTGGTGACCCCACGAAACCCAGCACCAGTCGTCAAGAAGAAATCCCAAGAGAAAATGTCCACCCTTAAGAGAGCCTTTTCTTTTAAGAAATGCGGTTCCGAGGAACCCAAGAGAGCAGGGGCCACCCATGTTTCCAGCCCAGGGTCCCGGCAGCCCAAGAGGCCCAACTTTCTGCCCCTGTGTGTGGGCGGCCATCGGCCCTCCAGCTCCAGCCTCCCTGGTGAGCAGGCTCACGGTTACCATAGCAACACTGCCTCTCACGCTGGAACCTTCCCCAGGGTTTGAATTGGCCATGTGCAGAGCTGCCGTCCCAGTTCTGAATTTCGCTCTGCCCTGAGCAGCGTGGAGAGGGCAAAAGGAATGCCAGAAGGTTACCTCCACACGCCAAGCCTCATCGTCTAGGCAGCCCAGCTAAGCCCCCGGTGGAAACTGTGTTCAGAGAATTCCACCAACTAGCGTGGTCTCTCTGCAGCCTCAGCTTCCACACCCTGGCAGCGGGTAGCACATGCAGGAAGGAACTGGAGCCTGGGAAGCAGGAGATCCGGGTGCTGGGCTGTATAATCCCTAACTCTGTGTCTCAAATCTCACCTGTAAAAATAAGACATTTTCTGGCTGTGTATCTGTTGGCCACCAGTCCTCTCATTTTAGGAAGCACATCTTATTATCTCCGTTTCACAGATGAGGGAACTAGGGTTTCGGGAGGTAAAATCATGTCTGTGGTCACGGGGCCCATCACGATGGAGCCAGAGTTACTGGGAGAGAGGGTCTTCCTGGTGTCAGGGAGGAGCAGCCTAGCAGGTCATCCTGGCCGGGGGAATTCACATTTTAAAAAGGAGGAAGCTATGTTGAACACTAAAGAGTGGATCCCCGGTGGTGGGATTTCAGGCCACAGGGGAGATATTTTCATGTAGGGGGAGCCTGGCTGCGATAGGTCTAATTCGGGCCAGGGCATCAGCCATCTCCTCTCCAGTTTGCAGGTGAAGCCAAGATGGTGGAGGGATGAGCCTCCAGGGGAAGGAGGGGTGGGGGGTGGCAGAGAAGCCCAGGACAGGCACAGCTATACGGATGGACATGCAAAGGGGTGAGGGAGCTTGGTCTTCAGTACAGCGGAGCCAGAGCCCTGCCCAGCAGCCCCCTGCCGCCCCCAAAAAGGCCTCTGCATGCGTTAGCCATGGAGCTCACTCTGAGTCTCTGCTGACTTCTGTGCATTAGTCAACACCCTCAGGCTGGTGAAACTCACCCACTGTTTCCTTTTGCTTTTTAGGTGTGGAAGAACCTGAAGTCCAAGAGGCTCTACCTACAGATGGTGGGCATCCAAGTCTCTTTGAGCTTTGCTCCCCAGCAGAAAGTGGGGGACCCGACGAGGACCCGCAGCAGGACAGAGCCGCAGAATTCAGTCAGTACCCACTCTTCTCTTCTCAGAGGCCCCTTGGAAAATGTCTGAGCTGAGCCCTCTACTTCCAGAAGGGAAACTGAACCAGAGACAGGCAGTGATCTGTCCTTTCCTGCCTCTGAGCACTGCGGTCTGGGGAGGCAGCTCGGGGTCCCGAACACAGGCCCTAAGCCAGACTGAGCCTCAGCTATAAAACCACAAAAGTAATAATGCCCTCCTTGGGGAGGCTGACACTAGGAGATGCAAGGAAAGCATTAGCCCATGGCAAGGGTACATCTTTAGAACCTGGATTTGAACCTGAGCTCTGATCTCTCCAGCTGAGTGATCTTGGACAAGCTCCTTCATCTCTGGTCTCAGGTTCCTCATCTATAAATGGGATACGAATAGTACCTACTCCCTAGAGTTGTTGGAAGTTCTCAATGAATTAGTGGTGATGAAGCATTTAGAGGTGTACCTGGGAACTGCTAAAAAAATATCAGCTGCAGTTTATTGTGACTGTTAGTGTTGTCACGTAGCCCAGCTTGAGAGCAGAGCCTCAGGAGAAATAGAGAGGATAGGAAGAGGGGGAGAAGCCTTAGGAGAGAAGCTGAACCGATGGTGGCTGCCGCCTTTATCGTTATTATTTTATCATTGGCGGAGCCAAGACTGTAATCATGTAATCACTGTCCCTTCTGTGTGTCTGAAGATCCGCTCTCCCTACCTCTCCCATTCTGCCTTCTTTGCTTTTCACAGAGGCCGTGCCTTGAAGGAGAATTGAGAAGGGCCCCTGATCTACCTAGAAGTGGAGGAAGGAGCAGGGAGGGGGGATTTGGGACCAGATGGCCTTGAGACACCTTCGCCTGGAGGCAGGGGTCTCCTTTTCCTAAACATAACAAGGCAGGTCTAGGCCCTTCCTCAGCAATGAATGAATAAGTGAATATGTTCCCATGGTTTGAATAAGTTAATTAGTAAATGAATATGTTCTCAGGGCTTCCCTGGTAGCTCAGCTAGCAAAGAATTCGCCTGCGATGCAAGAGACCCCGGTTTGATTCCTGGGTCAGGAAGTTCCCCTGGATAAGGGATAGTCGACCCACTTCAGTATTCTGGTGGCTCAGATGGTAGAGAATGCACCTACAATGTGGGAGACCTGGGTTCAATCCCTGGGTTGGGAAGGTCCCCTGGAGGAGGGCATGGCAACCCACTCCAGTATTCTTGCCTGGAGAATCCCCATGGACAGAGGAGCCTGGAGGGCTACAGTCCCTGGGGTCGCAAAGAGTCGGACATGACTGAGCGACTAAGCACATGTTCCCACGAGACCGGCTCTGCCCTCAGGCCACCTCTGGGGAATCTGTGGTCCCTACCTTGGGCTGGGCCAGGGATGACCTCAAATGCAAGCTCATTAGCACCCACCCTGGAGGCCTGTGAGACTCACCCAGGGAGCCACCGAGTCTTGGGAAATGAGGACTAACCACAGAAAAGCTTTTCTCAGCACTCAAGTGTGAGCAACCCCTTGTTCTTTTTTTTTTAGAAGAATTCATCCAGAAGATCATTGCCCTCCTCCAAGATGCAGAGGAGCAGTGCAGAGACAAGGTGAGGAAGACGTTCCCCACATAGACCCTGACCTTCACTTTGGACACTACCCCCGCACCTGGCACTCCCCTGCCCCTCCCCCAGTCCTACATCTGGCCAGAGCCTGGCTCCATTTCCCCTCCTTCCCGGAGCCTCCCCTAATCGCTGCAGGGTGTGCTTGTCTCCCCAGCTCTGAGCATCATCACCCTTCTCCCCTAACCACACCATCTGGCCCACAGAGGGTCTCTGTTTGTTTCTGGGGCTGCTGGTCTCAGCTGACTTATAAAGTCAGGGGCCCTGACTCAGTTTCCCTTATCTCCCCCGCAGCAACTTCAAGTCCAGGAGCCGGAGGTGGCTGTAGAAAACTTGGCCCCAGCCTGCAGGAAGAAATGCCAAGAGAGAAAGCCAAACTTCAGAAAAGCCTTCTGTAAAAAACACAGCTCCAAGGACCCCAAGAGAGCGGGGGCTGCAGGTGCTGCCAGCCCAGACTCCCGGCCACCCAAGAAGGCCAGCTTTCTGCCCCTGTGTGTCGGTGGCCGTTGGCCCTCCGTCTCCAGCAACTCTGGTGAGCAGACCCGGGGTTGCCATGGTAACAGAGGCTGCCTCTGGCCCCCTGGCTTCCTCCAGGGCAGGGTTGGCCAGATGTGTTATGTACCATTCAGTCTTGACTTTCACTCTGAGCAGAGTAGGGTGGTATGGGGGCTCAAGAGGAGAAAGGAGTTGGTTGATGCCAGGATTCACCCCCCACAACACACTCTCCCCCGCCCATCGTAAACACCTGAAAACAAATATGGGATGAGAGCATCACCATACATAAATCAGAATCACCTGGAAAGGTGATAGAAAAATAGAGACTCAGGTTTGATGAAGTAGGACATGTCCTGGACCTCTGTTTTTTCACTACACTAAGGTGTGAGGCTTTCACTTTTCACTTTCATGCACTGGAGAAGGCAATGGCACCCCACTCCAGTGTTCTTGCCTGGAAAATCCCATGGATGGAGGAGCCTGGTGGGCTGCAGTCCATGGGGTCGCTAAGAGTTGGACACGACTGAGCTACTTCACTTTCACTTTTCACTTTCATGCATTGGAGAAGGAAATGGCAACCCACTCCAGTGTTCTTGCCTGGAGAATCCCAGGGATGGGGGAGCCTGGTGGGCTGCCGTCTGTGGGGTCGCACAGAGTCAGACACGACTGAAGTGACTTAGCAGCAGCAGCAAGGTATGAGAACCACTAGGGTACAACAATTCCCCCCAACATTGGCTGAGTGTCCGCTGCATGCCGCGTTCACACATATTATCTCATTTAATCCCCCTTACAACTCTCCCAATTGACAGACAGAGAAAGTGAGATTCAGACAGACTAAGGGACTCAGCAAAGGCTTGCCAAGTTAAAGGGGAAGGGGGCTCACTTGCTGAGACTTGTTGGCAGGCCTGCTTGCTTTCCTCCAAGATATAAGGAGGCAGAAGGGATAGGAGGAAGAGAGAATGCGATGCCTGGAGGGACAAACAGCACTGTGAACTCCTCTGAGGCAGGTCCAGTGGGGCTGGGGGTTCCCTGAGGAGCCTGGGAAACCATGACCCATCTTAAGCCAGAGACTTTGGACAGCTTCTTGTCAGAACCTGGGTTCAGTGATGTGCTGGTGGATTTGAGACAGGTGCAAACACATTCACACCAACTCCTCTTTGCCCTCAGATCTGGAGGATCTCGAATTCCAGGGGTCCCAACCCACAGAAGGGGAGCCAGTTGGAGTCCCAGAAGCACCCTTCCAGGCCAGAAGCCACAAGCCGGAAGCAGGACCTCAGCCGGATGGAGCGAATGAATCCAGTTAGTGTCACCCTGCTCTCTCCTGGGACAGCTGCCCCGGGGCTTCCCCTTTGCATGGCTTTCACAGGCTGAACCCTAGTAGGGAACTGGGAAGGCAGCTTTACAAATACCCTAGGAGACTCTAGAAGGCAGAGAGGACACAGGGTTGACCTTTGAACTGGGGCAGAGTTGCAGGTGGACAGCCTTCTTCAGGTAGAGAATGTCTGTCCATTCTGTGGGATGTACTTTCACCCCACCGCATGCCACTGCTTCGCATGAGTGTTTCATGTAAAACTCCTAGCTTGCTCTGGATCTCATAACCAGTGGCCTACTGCAAACAAGCTCCAGTACACTAGGTGCACGGGGTCCAGGGGAAGCCCTGATTTGTAGCCTTTGCAGATTTCTGAGGTATAAAATTCCCACCTTGGCTGATTTCAAGTTGCCAACAGTTTATAACAACGGGTCTCCAAATATTCCGAATATTCATAATTAAGTCTTGGTAAGAGCCGCCACCTGCAACCATTGTTTACAACCCAGGCTGATGGTGCAGGCTATTCTGCAGCCTAGATAAGGTCTCAGTTTCCCCATCTGTCAAAGTTGAGCCGAATGTGGTGGCAGGTGAGGCTCGGCAGGTCCCAGTGCCTTCTTTGTCTATAAAGCAAAACGAAACAAAACCCTCATGCTCCAGCTCTAGTTTAGGGGAAGATTTTCCTTGGCTCTTCTTAACTAATCTGTGTGCTGTGTTTTAGAGGCAAAATACTTCTGGGATCGATGGATGGGTTATTGCAGAACTTGTCAACAGTCCCTCAATCCTTCTTTATTTTTCTTAGAGGAGCTGATCATCCAAGAGCTGGTGGCGCTTCTCCAAGAAGTGGATGGCCAGTTGGGAGAGCAGGTGAGGAGTGCTCAGTACCCTCAAGGACTGAACCCGAGTTCAGGCCCCATGTTTGCATCTGGGTGACCGTGGCCTGCCCCATAACTTCTGTGGGCCTCTGTTTTCTCTTTTCCAAAATGGGGGATAAATACCTACTTGCCAACTTTAGTGCTTATATAGAAAATGCCAGACACACAGCAGAGGAGATCAATGTTAATTTAAAATAACGTAAAGCTCTGTGTCTCCACTTGCCAACCAGGACTTCCCCCTGTCCAAATCATCCTTGAAGTTCAGCTCAGGGAAGCCTCCTTCCCCAAGTCCCTCTGATCTCGTCCTCTATCTGACCTTCACTCTGTCTTGGCACACGCTTCAGCAATTATAAGGCCTCTAATTCTTTCAAGCTTTTAGAGTTCCCGCTATTGCTAGATAGCTTGAAACATAAGGTTCCTCGCCTTTGAAAACCTCACAGTCTTACTTGGAGAGACAAACACAGATCACATACAAAGAGGCAGGTCATAGATGAGTGATCAGTGTGGTTTAGTCACTGAATCATGTCTGACTTTTGTGAACCGGTGGACTGTAGCCCACCAGGCTCCTTGTCTATGGGATTATCCCAGCAAGAGTACTGGAGTGGGTTGCCATGCCCTCCTTCAGAGGATCTTCCCAACCCAGAGATCAAACCAGCATCTCCTGCATTGTAGGTGGTCTCCAGCATTGCAGGCAGATTCTTCACAGCTGAGCCTGTAGCCATTGCTATTGGTACCTCTTCTGGCACCACAGATCACCTGGCCCAGCTCCCGACTGCCAGCACCTGCATCCTTTTGCCTGAAGACTGGCCCCTCCAAAGCCATTTACACCCAAACAAGAGGCCAGGGTGACACTCTCCACCTTGCCAGGAGCAGCCCTCAATCCTCGGCTGATGGGAGCTGGTGTGCACATACCCCAGCTCCCTCCCCACTTGGGGGGATAACTCTGGGGCTTCCAAAGTGCCCCAAGGGGATCAGGCTCAGCTGCCAGCCTGAGGGGGCTGCTTCCCATTCTTGCCCCACTGTCTCCACTCCCCCATCCATGTCTGCCCGGATCACTCACCACAGAAGTGAGCTGCATCTGAGTCCTAGTCTTTGGATCTGCCTCTGGGGGAACCCAACCTAAGACATTTAGGTATTAGGAGGAGGAGGCTTAGGGCGGGAACTGAAATTCACCCAACATCCACTTTTCACAGAACATTAAACTATCTCACTTAACCCCCTCCCCCCAACAATAGTGTGTTGGGGGAAGGTATTATTACCCCCATTTTACAGGTGACACAGGCTCAGAGAGGTCACACAGCTAGTGAATGCTATTTAAGCATCCATTATCTGAATCCAAAGACCTGCGTTTTGTCTTTTGCTTTTTTTCCCCCCACTTTGTTATGCTGCTTGGAGCTGTACCTTGCAGAGCAGATTCTGAGAGGCCAGGGAAGGTGGAGGAATTTAACAAGGCGTGCTGTCCCAGGGACAGGTTGGCGCCCAGCCTGACTGCGTGGGGTTGATGGAGGAGGGGTGCTGGGGGGAGGGGAGCCTGCCAGCCACACTGATGGCCTGCCTTCATTTCTGCCTCCAGATCAAGCGACACCCCAGCTTTAAGAAATTTTTCTACAAGCCCTCAGTCTCTTCCCTCAGAAAGCTGGTAGCCACGCTGCGCCGCCAAGGGGCCCACGCCACTGAGCCCAAGAGAACCTACCCATTCGTCTTTGGCTTGGGAAATCAAGGTCCTGGCAACAATTACCACACCGTCCTCAGTCTCGCAGGCCTACACTACAGGAGCCCCAGTTACAGCCAGTTCCCGTATGAGGAGGCCCAGCAGGTGAGAACCGGCCCCATGGCACGAGGGGGGACAGACTCAGATCACAAGGACCTGCTTCGTGTCCTCTCCCCTGCCCTGCTTAGTTCCGGACTTCTGGGGTCCAGCTCAAATGCCACCTCCTTGTCCAGGCCTTCTGAGACAGCGGTCTTCATCTTTCTCTGCCTCCCCGCTTTACCTGCTAGTAAGCTAATTAGCATCCTCTTTTATTTGGCTCTGGTCTCCAACAGGAGGGGTATTTTCATACTTCTTTTTATCAGTATGGAATATCGGACCAGCTACGATCTTAGCTTCACCCTCTTGCTGTTTCATGGGTTGTGCTGTTTGGCTTGCCAATTGTCATAAAATTTAAAGAAAAAAGTACAGTAAGATTACATATCAAATAAGGGATGGTGAGGTAGTTGAGAAGGCTCCCTGGGGCTGTTTGGTTCTGAAAGGCTTCCCAGAGGACGTTCTTCAAGGACCTTGCCTTGACTGATTATGAATAGCCTCTCTTCTGCCATCGCTCCCTCTTTTGATTGGTTTCAGGCTTTCCCTAATAATCCTCCCTTCCCTGAGACTCTGGGATGGTCCCTGTAGAGAGAAAACTTATTACTGATCTTTTTTAAAATCTGAATTTTCTGGTGGACTCTAAGTACTCCCCGCCCTTTTCAAATTCACTTAAGATGACCAGCTTACAAACATTTAACCACATGTAAAGTGCAGAAACTACTGAGTGAATTGTGATTTTAAAGCAATGAAACGTCCTATTGGTGTTAGACAAACAGGATCAGAACTTTCAGATCCAAATGGTCCCCTGGGGAACCAGACCTTCATTGCAATGATGTCACTTTTACTCAAACCCTTTGTCTCCCCCTGGAATTAACTTTGGAAGCCATGTGATAAGTCTCTCAAGAAAGCAGGCCTTATTTCATGATACTTGTACCTCATCATTTCAATGGCTTTCCTGGTGGGAACCCTTATGACCTTAGACCTCTCTTTTCTCAGACTCACTGTCTTCTCCTGGAGACTAGGGACAATTTGCTCTCTAAGGTGGAGTGACTTAGCAGCAGCAGCAGCAGCAAGGTGGATTAAGTAACACTGGATGGAGTGATCTGAGTTCTTTGTGGAAGATATTTTAGAGACATCAGTTCTGACATCCTCAGTAGCCCTAACACTGTATCTTCTGGTTTTGCTAGCCATTCATTTATTTATTCACTCATCCATCCAATCAATACATACTGAGAGCCTCCTATTAGCTGTGTAAGATGCTCTGAGGGCCTGTGAAAGGTTCTAATGGAAAAAGACAGACTGTTTACTGATAATAAAAGTAAATATCAATTAAATGCCAAATTAGCACTAACTGTGGCCAATAAAGCAAGTTGGTTCTGGGAGCCTTCCAGGAGGTAGCAGGCATTGATTTTGACCTTTGAGGATGGAGAGGCTGTATAGATGGGGAGAAAGGACCAAGAGGACACTGCGGGCAGGGGGTACTCTGTGAGCAAAGACTCAGGGGGGGAGCTAGTGGGTTAATGAGAAGTCTGTTGTTATCAGGGTGGGACCCATATGTAATTGGACTATGGCTAAAATCTGTGTTCTTTTTCTCCTCCCAGAACATCACAAGTTCTCAGATCCAGAGTCCAGATTGAAAGCTGTGCTTTGCACTCAAGTTCCCTTGAACTATGCAAACATTGGTAGCTTCAGCCAGGAAACCCTGAAAATGCTCCATGTTTTCCCAATCCAGTGCTTCACAGACATGACTGAAGACAAGAGTGGACAGCCATTCTGTGTCCATGCACCATCGTGGGCTCATTGAGACAGAATGAACAAGGTGTTTGTCTACAAAACTGGAGGCAAAGGCCATGGGGGAAAATGCACTGGACTGGGAATTAGGAGACCAGGACTCCACCTGCTGACCTACCTCCAAACTTGCTGCGAAACCCTGTATGAGTCCCATGTCCCTTCTCCATTCCAGACCTTGGATTCTGGGCTGGATTAGTGACCCATCAGACCCCTTCTGGTTGTATTATGCTAAAATATCTCTAAAGAGAGATAGCAAGTGCTTTCACTCTGTGGCTAAATATACCCACCCCACATAGCTGGAGGCAATCATTAAGTACTGACCAAATGAATGAATGAATGGAACGCCTGAGATTCAGGCAATTCTGCCAGACATTCTCTGGGAGGCCTTGGTCCTCAACTGGAATTGTGAGACCAATGGTTCTCCTCTGAATTGGTAGTTAGAGAGGAAATGGGGGAGTTACCTCAATAGGTTTTGGTCTAGAGCCTTGGACCAGGAGTCAAGGCCTCTGCATTCTGGGGCCAACCTTAGGGCCTAGTGCTGACTTATGTACCCTTGTTTGCTTCTTTGTTTTATTGTGCGTTTTCTTGGTTCACCAGGGCTAAAAATATGCCCACGCCATGTAGAAGAGCTGCTGATACTTTTTTTCAGATGTTAGTTTTTTAAATAAGTCTCTTGCTTCCCTGATAGCTCAGTTGGTAAAGAATCTGCCTGCAATGCGGGAGACCCCAGTTCGATTCCTGGGTCAGGAAGATCCCCTGGAGTAGGAATAGGCTACCCACTTCAGTGTTCTGGCCTGGAGAATTCCATGGACTGGATAGTCCATGGGGTCGCAAAGAGTCAGACATGACTGAACGATTTTGACTGACTTTAGTTTTAAAAATACATCTATGCTTAATCTCTCACCTGAACATCCACATGCACGTAACAGATGTGCAGCTACAGGTATCACACAATCTATTCAGTTTGTACTTAGTGCCCATATGGATTTGTAGAACCTCCCAGGAACCCTGCAACCTCTAGACGGGGATGCAGCAGAGTGGGGACAACTGGTCTCTCTTAGAATCCTCTCAGCCCTTTGTCCTGTAATTCTACAACAGAGAAATGAAGCTGATGCCTTTCAGCTCTGCCATCTCATGCTTTGCTCATTTAGTTGCTAAGTTATGTCTGACTCTTTGCCACCCCGTGGACTGTAACCTGCCAGGCTCCTCTGTCTGTGGGTTTCTCCAGGCAAGAACACTGGAGTGGGTTATCATTTCTTCCTCCAGGGGATCTTCCTGACCCAGAGATCAAACTTGCGTCTCCTCCCTTGGCAGGCAAATTCTTCACCACTGAGCTACTTGGGAAGTCCAAATAATCCATTCAATGATATCTAAAAGTAAATTTGGAGATTGAATGGGGTTCAATCGTGGGGATTTGCCAAAAGTCACTAAGAAAATCAACACAAAGAGTTCTGAAATTACATAGTGCCGTGTCTATATAAGTTGCTATTCTTATGATAGCTATAATCTGGGTAGTTTTCAGGAAATGGGGGAGGGCTTCAAGCTAGATTGCCAGGGATAGTTGAATGAGTGTGCACTGCTCAAGAGCACCAAACTGCAGGAGACATTGACTTCTGAGACATTGTGGATTTATAGATTTATGATGATGATTTTCCAGCTGATGGCAGAAAAGTATCTTGAGAAATGGGCTTCTTTTTGTTTTTGCACCAAGGCAAGGTTTTGTCTTCTACAAGCTCAACAGTTCCAACACATGTGTCTATTATCTGCATGAATGCCTGACAGGGCTATGAACACAGCCCTCTAACACTGCCTAGAACACATGGCCATCGAGAAGAGGGTGTTAAAACCTGGATGGCCAATCCATCCTTGTTATCCTTGGTGGACACTGTCTTGCTGTTGTGACAAGCCCCATAGGGTAGAGCTGAGGAGGGGGAGAAGCCGAGAGACTTGGGCATTTAGCAGGGGCTGGCCTCAAACTTGAGGCAAAGTTTCAGATTCTGAAAGTCATTTAGTGTTATTGCTGCTCCCAAGAAGTGGGAGAGGTTTATTTATTTTATGGATTCATTTTAGGCAGTGTTCAGGAACACAGCACTAAAATGTGAAAGATCAGAATCAGTTTTGAGAAGAGGGTCAGGCACCTTCTGTACAGAGTTTCTTATTTGGAATGATGTTCTTTAAGTTATGTAAGTATTTGGTATGAGTTTTCGATGCTGGCATCTGAGTCTCATTTTTGTACTGTGTTATTTGAGCAAATAAAGAAACTGATTTGCACAGAAGTCTGACTTGGACTGGATTATTCACCACGGAGGCAAGATGGAGCCACCTGCCATGTCTAGGCCAGTCCAGAGCCTGCAAGGTTGCGGGGGTCTGCCTCCTTTTTCCTGCCTGGGGGCCCTGTCCATATGCTATTCAGGTGTCTCATCCTTGTGGTACCAACTTGCTGAGGCAGTGAAAAAAAAAAAAAGGTGCCCTGTCTTGAGCATCGGGTGACCTGGATTTTAATCCAGCTGCCTTCAGGCTGATGACCTTGGAGACAAGATACTTGCCTTCCAGACCTGCCATTCTACAACTCTGTGATTCTTCAGGTGACAGTGAATTGTATGTCCAGGAAAATCTGGGCCAGTCCTAATGCTGTATCATCTGTCCTACTGATTCCTAAATTCTGGTACCCAAACTCGGTCACTCAAACCAGGATAAAAATGGACAGAATACAGCACCTTGTTTTTTTTTTTTCTTGTCCAGAAAATGTGGTCTCCATTGAAAGTCATCTAAAGCCTCCTTTCCCCTGTCTCAGATAACACGTGTGTTCTTCCAGCAGCAAGCTGAGGAAAGGGAACTTGTATGCATAGCTTATCTTCTTTCAAAAGTTAAGCCTCCTTTCTCCAGCTCTTGAAGGTGGGCCTTAATGCTCTGAGAAGGGCAGGAGAGAGCAGCACTATCACTGTCTCAAGGACGAGGACGCTGAGGCTGGGAGTGCTCCAGGTCACACAGCCGGCTGCATGCAGAGCCACCAAGGACGCTGTTCTGAGAGCCACTGTAGTGCCCGCCCACCCGCAGCCAACATTGATCTATATGTCCAGTCTAATGCTAGCTCTGTGGCATGCACAGATGCAAGGCACGGCCCTGCCCTCGGGACACTCACAGCCCTCACTGGCTGCGGTGCCCGTCTTCTGCCAAGAGGAATACAGGACCGTGGGACATGGTGTGAGAGTGGGGTTCCCTCCACTCACCTTGGGGGCCTCAAGAGCACTGAGGCGCACGGGAGACCCTGCTGCTTTGAAAGGCTTTTGAAAGGTGGGCAAGTGACAACAGGACATCATTAACTAACCTCTTAGTGTCCTGACAAGTCAGGAGGCTAACTGGGTGGGTCAGAGATACAGGTGGGAATTCTCTGGTAGTTCAGTGTTAGGACTCCAACTTCACTGCCAAGGGCGCAGGTTCAATCTCTGGTCAGGGAACTAAGATCCTGTGCAATCTGGGTGGCAAAAAAAAAAAAAACAACTCCACAAAAAAACAAACCCAGAGATAATGGGGTAAGGGGGTCAGCAGAGAACTGGCTGAGTTTGGGTGTTAGCTGGGCTGGAGGGGTTGCTACGCTGTAGGCGTCACTCAGATACGCTTGTCTGGAAAACTAGTAAGTGTTCTGGCCTTGGCACCAGTGACATCTTCTGATTTCAAAACACAATTCATTCCTGTTGCTGTTTTTTCTTTTTCCAAGGCATGAAAAGGAGAGAGGAACTATTAGGGCTGCCAAAATTAGCAAAGAAAAATATGGGTGGCCCAGTTAAATCTGAACCTCAGATAGACAGCAAATAATTGCAATGCTGGGGGTACCCTTACACGAGGTTATTATTCATTGTTTATCTGAAATTAAAATTTAACAAGGAGTCCTGTATCTTTTTTTTGTTTGTTTTCTCTAGCTACCCTGGAATTCAGGCAAGAACAATTCTCTAACTACCTTAAAGCATCTGGGCTCAAATACAGGCTTTGAGTTAGAGCAATAGTTAATATTATATTCAGTTCTCCTTTTCACACCAGGGAATACGCATTCCTGAGTTGTGCAAGATTGAAACCCTCCCTCCCCGGCTCACATGTCCCAGGGCCTCTGGGCACACGATCACTTGCAAACAGCAAGACCTTCTTAGGGAAAGGCCTGAAGCCAGCAGGGCCGTTCCCCCTGACTCCTGGGACTCTTCTCTTGACTGGTGGGGCCATAGAACTGAGCAAGGCAACGGATGCGAGAACACCTGAGGTTTGGTTCTTCTCAGGCCTCTCAAAGGTACTTCGATTCCTCCAGGTAGATCCATCTGAAGAGGATGTGTGTGGACTCTTGTTCCCTCACATGGTCCTGTTCAGTGTAGGGTCCACCCGCCTCCATGCCATAGCCTCCCACCCACCTGGGCTTAAATTTGCATGCATCCTTCCCAGGGGCCACAGTGCAGGGCTGTCTTCCACCTAGTCTTCTAGGATTTGCATTCTAGGATTTGTTGGGCAAATGCATCTGAGGCCTGTGGACAGCCTGTTTTTCCTTACTGGGTCTGGCTGGAGCCAGAGGTTATCCACAAGCAGTGAGTTAATTTTATTTTATTTTATTTTTCTGGACAGGCTGCAAAAATTGAAGTTAAAGGCCTCTTTCATGTGGACCGTTTTCACTGAGGTGTGAACAGCAGACAGAGTCTGCCCTCATCTGGGCTGGGAAAGCGGAGGGGAGGGCACTCTGTCAGCACAGCAGGACTTGGGGAAGGCCAGGGCCGCCCGCTCCCCCAGCTGCACCAGTGATCCCCGGGGTAAAAGCTGGTAAAGGCTTCTTGCCAGATCAGCGCCTCCAGGGGATTCCCGTGAGTGGCCGAGATGGAGTCCGCTGGTTCCAGGTCAAGCCTTTCGTGTATTGTGTGAACAAAAAACAAACAGCAGAAGATGTGGTCTCTTGTCACCGCAGGAAACAGGAAAGGGTGCATGGCTCAGCTCTGCCTGATCCCCGACAGTTTTGCCCCATGGACGAACTCCAGGGAGAGTTCGAGGATCTCGAAGAAGCAAACTCAGGCTAGCTTGGGAGGAGGACTCAGAGCCCAGCTGCCTGGGAGGAGGCTGTGCTGCCCATTCTTACTGTCTGTTCTGACGTCCATCTGTCTGTCCAGAGCAGAGTAGCGGAAGGACCCGAGGGAAGCTGGGAGGATGTTTAGATAAGGAGGCTCTTGCCTGGGGGAAGCAGGACCCTCTACCCCAACAGGCTCGGTAGTGGGTGGGACCCCGGTCCTTGCAAGGCCTGGGGGGAAAGGAGGGCATCTGAGAACAGTGAGGAGAAGGTTCAGCCTCATGGGCGTCAGGTTCTCTCCCGTTTCAGCTCAAATTTCCTCTCTCGGCTCACAGTTTCCTAGAAAAAAGACACAAATTCATCATCGCCAAGTCCCAAATCTAGTAATTCCCTCCCCTTATATCCATCAAGACCACTGCTCACAGCTTCATATGCTTTGGGCATCCTGAGCAAATAGCCACACTGATATGTGGAAATAGGAAATCTCAATTTGTATCAAAAGCCAGTTCAAGGGTTTACTTTGTTATACAAGTGGTCTTCTGCAAAAGCAGAGTTCCGTTTGCAAAGCAGGAGTTGGTGAAAGCATGTTTGCCATATTTTTTGACTTACAAAATCTGGTTGATATTTGGTTTTTCAGGAAGAGGTGGAGTGGTCTCCAGTATGCTGAGTACAGTTGTGTGGACTGCACACTGAACAAGGATACACTGCCAGTACAAAAGGGCAGGCAATTCACAGATATATTTATGTTGCCGTTCATACAGTTTTCAAGCAGTCGGTAATCAATTGTTCAAAAAAAAATCAGCACATTACAACAACTTTCCAGCAGGTGGCAGTCACATTTTCAAGGAAAGGGTGCTCAAGGCACAAGGCATTCTACAGGCTAGTGTTGGCCTTGATCCTGACCAGGAAAAGGCAGGTGGGGGCAAGAAAGATGGGCTGATGGGGCTCAGAGGTCACCACAGCATCCTGGCACAGGACCAGCAGTGTCTGCCCCCAGGGCATTCCACACCTCAGGACAGCTGTATTCCTGGATGCGGCTGGGATGAGGCTTGTAGGCGACCCAGACTGTCTCGGAGGTGGAGATCAGAGAGAAGTCAAGTGGGCAGGGGGCAGACCTGGATGTGAGAAGCCAAGGAAGCACATGTGAGGGGAAATGAGACCAGAAGGGGGAACTGGGAATCCTGATTTCCAAGCCCTCCTCCCCTGAGCCAGTCACTTGCCCTCTCTGGGAAACGGCAGGGAGACACCTGCAGAACTCATCTTGGAGAAATGCTGGGATGTGGGTTTGGGGTACTCGTGGATGATTTTCATATCTGACTGTGTCATTCTGGTGTTTAAATCCTCTCATGACTCCCCAGCAACACAGACGAAGTTCACCCTCTTTAGCATGGCACCCAAGCCAGACTGACCTACCCCTTGCCATGTGTCCGAGTGCCTCTCCAGGCCTCTCCCTGCCCAAACGGAGGCGCTACACTAGACCCTGTGACTTCTGACTCTCTCTCCAGCGCTCCTTCTACCCTGGAGGCTGGACCACTTAATGGTTAACATCAAAATCCTGGTGACAGATGTTCTGGATTCAGATCCTGGCTCTGCCATCTACCAACTGTGTAACTTTGGGCTTGTAACTTAACCTGTCTGTGCCACAGTGCTTGAAATATAATAACTACTATGTAAGTTTTAGCTATTATTAAATTCACCTATTAAAATTTTTTCATTGGATTATAGTTGATTTCCAAGGTTGTATAAATTTACCTTTGAATAGGGGGAGGTTCCATAGTAACTCAAAGGAAAGGTTCTCTAATAGTGGAAATTTGGGGAGTCTGACAGACTTGGTCTGTGGTTAAGAACCTGCTTGCTTGTGCAGGGGACACAGGTTTGATCCCTGATCTGGGAACATCCCACATGCTGCAGAGCAACGAAGTCGATGCACTGCAAGAACCAAGCCCAAGCTCTAGAGCTTGTGAGCCGCAACAACTGAAGTCTGAGTGCCTTAAGCTCATGCTCCACAAGAGAAGCTACCACAGTGAGAAGCCTGTGCATGGCAACTGGAGAGTTGCCCCTGCTTGCTGCAAGTAGAGAAAGCCCACACACAGCAGCAAAGACCCAGTACAGTCAAAAATAAATAAACATTAAAAAAAAAAAAGGACGTGAGTAACAATCAGCAAGACGGATCTCCTTCTTTTCCATCTGCAGCCTGTAGGCAGTACTTCAGATTCTCAATCTGTCTACTTTGAGGCCAGTTACACATCCTGAGTCAGATGACCACTGAACTTTTACTAGAAGATAGGTAAGGCCAGCAGAGGAAAGCCAGGCTGATACATCTATCTAGCCATGCTCCAGGAGAAGAGCATATCTGGCATTACTGCTGGTCCTGAATAAAAGGGACAGGGACACACTTGACCCCAAGCTGTAAGCCTAGGCATAGCTATCATAGCCAATTCCCAGACCTGTGAAAGAGAAAAGTAAAATGTTTGTTTTGTATTCCACTGAGATCTTGGCCGGGGTGGTGTGGAAGAGAGTGCTGTTTGTTATACAGCATTATCAAAGCAGCAATAATTGACTAATACAACCCATGCCAGAGTAAAGATTGAACATTTGATTTAAAACATACACAGACACAGACACACCCAGAGTAATACAAAGAACATCTGTCCTGAGCTTTTATTCTAGACTCTTTCCTCTGCCAGGAGACCAGGAGTTTCCCCAGGACTAGCCAGTGGATGTGACAGTGTCTCCTGTGACTGTAGTTTTGGAACAGGTCTTTCCTCTTGCTGGATCACTTCTATTTTTTTATGCCTTATATATATATATATATATTTTTTTTTTCTCCCTCTGTCCCCTAACCTTGTCTTTGCAACTCAAAGCAATAAATCTGCAAGGAATTCCTTAAGATCAATTGGTATATTGCCTCCCAGTAGTTTCATTAACTTGTTCTATAAAGGAACACTGCACACAGGATGTGTGACTCACTGACAACAAGGTTTCCCCCAGCTTATGAAAATCGTTTTGTTTGTTTTTATCACATCCTGCTTCTTTGTACAACACCTTGATTCCTAGAAGTTTATCAACCAAGGTAGCTCTGGCTGAAGTGCATGGTTCCCACTCTTCTGAGCACGGCAAGAGGTGTGGCTCTGGAGTCAAAGAGCCAAGTCTGGACCTGGCTCCCAGAGAGCACCCCAGCTGCAGGGAAGCTCCCCACACCCAAGGCAGACCTTCCTACATCCTCATGACCACACCTGACCCTGAGCTCCTAGAGACAGACTCAAAGGTCAGGGAAGTGTTGAGGCTGGAGACCAAGGAACAGAGTGACTAATTCCAGGCTGCACTGATCCCACCCATAAGTTCCAGAAACCAGTGACTGCCCTCTGAGTCCTACACCCTTGCTGTGCACTCAGTTGTTCAGTCACGTCCAACTCTTTTGCAGTCTCATGGGCTGTAACCCACCAGGCTCCTCTGTCCATGGAATTTTCCAGGCAAAAATACTGGAGTGGGTTGCCATTTCCTTCTCCAGAGGATCTTCCCAAGCCAAGGATTAAACCCATGTAAACCAAACTTTAGGGTAAATCTTTAAAGTTGGGGATCAAGTTGAATTTATCTTGCTTTTTTTCAGCCACACCATGAGGCATGCAGGAGCTTAGTTCCCTGACCAGGGATTGAACCTGTGCATTGAGAGCACAGAGTTACCACTGGACCACCAGAGAAGTCCCTTATACTGCCATGGCAAACATTTTTGGCCGTATCAGCCAATATCTTTTTTTTTTTGGCTATGCCCTGCAGCATGCAGAACTTCCTTGATGAGGGATTGAACCCATGGCCCCTGCTTTGGGACCGTGGAGTCTTAACCACTGGACTACCAAGGAAGTCCCGGAATTCATCTTTGATATCCCCAGAACCTGGAAGAGTGCTTGGCATTTGTGCTGTGCTTAGTTGCTCAGTTGTGTCTGACTCTTTGTGACCCCATAGCATTTAGTAGGTGCTCAATAAAGTTTGACTAATTAAGCCAAAACAATCTAATAGAGTCAAAAGCAATTAGAAGCAGGCCTACACTGATCAGGACTTTTAGCTGTAGGTTGGCAAGAGTTAGGAATTCTACATGGTGAGTCACATGAGCACCCACTGGCTGGGTTTTTAAGAACAGTTCTTTTTTTCCCCACTCTGGGATAAGGAATGGGCTTCCTAGGTGGTGCTAATGGTAAAGAACCTGTCTGCCAAAGTAAGAGATAAAAGAGACATGGTTTTGATTCTTGGCTTGGGAACATCCCCTGGAGAAGGGCATGGCAACCCACTCTGGTATTCTTGCCTAGAGAACTCCCTGGACAGAGGAGCCTGGGCAGGCTAGAGTGCATAGGAACACAAAGAGTCAGACACGACTGAAGTGACTTTAGCATGGGACAAGGAATAGCAACTTTATTCCAGAAGATAGCAGATGGACTCGTGGACTAGTTACACCTGGACTAGCAGATGGACTAGTGTCCCAAAGAACCATCTGCTTTAAGTAGAGTTCTAATCAGAAGCTAAGAAGTAGCTAGTTAACTTCTAGGAGTTATAACCATAGTATCTACTAATTATTGACTGCTATTACACATCTTGCACTCTGCAAAGCAAGTTACACAGTTGACCTAGTTAAACCCTCACAACAGCCTTAAAAGTATTAGCCCTATTTTACAGATCAGGAGATAGAGGCTCAGAAAGACCAAGAGTCCTAAGCATGCTCCCTGGGTAAGACTGTGGCTGAGCAGGGATTTTATGTTGGGTGCATCCAACTCCGAAGCCCAGCTCCTCATCCTGATCCCTACCAACCCCCCTCACTACCCCTATAATCTTCCTGAAGACCGTTCCCTCTCTGTGGAATTAGAAACATTAATCATGCTCACTGCGCTTTGCTGCCTGTTTTCTTGGTTCGTGGATGTCTTAAATAGGCTTTTCTGGGGCCACTTGTCTTTTGTTTGTTCTTCTTGAATACCTTGCTCACCCAGTTGGACTCTTCAGCAGGGCTCTCCCTGGACAAAGAGAGGAAGTGATGGTTGGTTAATGACAGGGCTCCACTCTAGCTCAGAAGGTAGACAGACACACCAATGTTATGATTCTCAACCTTGGCTGAACATCGGAGTTCCCCAGTGAACTTTTACTTTGTAATCAATGAATGTTTATCTAAGGAACATCATACCCACTAGTCAAATGAAACTCAAACTTTTATACAGTTACACATCAATGCAATAAAGTAAGCTATCATGCAAATAAAACACATAATTTATGTCCAAGCACAAAATTATGTATATAAACTTTTTCCAAAAATTTTATAATTAAAACTATACTTAATGTGAGAAGCAGGTATGTTTTAATATCCTAGATATGATACCGAGTGAGAATATAAAAAGTAAAAGTGCCTTGGGCCCTTTTCTCTGACTGTGGCCATAGGAAAACTCAGCCACTGCCAGAGCTACCCCAAGGAGGGGAGGGATGAGGTTGGTGAATAGCAACAGCCTGATTTACTCTCTGATCTCCTGCTGGTGCCTTCCACCGGCCAACCCCACTGGCATTCAGTCAGCAAGGGAGTCTGGGTATTGTGATTCCCAGAGAGGTTAAAAAAAAAAAAAGCTTCCTCGGCCGTCTCGTAATAGCTGCAAGGATAACAACAGAGTACATGTTACACAACCCAGACGGTTGATGTGCATTATGAAAGAAGATTTTCTGGAGACAATCTGCAACATAGCAGTATTAGCCCCTTTCTTAGACTGTTAGAAAATAAGTTGGATTAAGGGAGATTTGGGGTAGAGTCTCCTTATTTATACTGTGCAGGACCCACCCAAGGCTAGGGTGCAGCAGGCCTGCCAGCTCTCTTGACCTGAGACATCCCCGGGAGTCAGGAATGAGGAACCGTGCATACTCCCCCACCGCATCCAGAGGAGGTGCACCCCCCAGTGCGCACAGCAGGGACTGGGGGATGACGCTGTCGGCAGGAACAGACTCCTGTCCCTGAGTCCCCCCACTGAAAGAGAGAGAAGGGAGGCGGTGGTCTGTAATCACATCCAGAAGAGGATCCCCAGGCAGCTAGAGTGATGGAAAGTATCATTTAGCTGGGCCCCCTCCCCGACCGAAGGAAAGAAACTGTCCCCAATCAAGGAGACACTCACACTGCGTGAGGTTTGCTGGCGGTTTCCTTCACATTAGCCAGAGGCACGGTGCTTTTCGAATTTGAAGAGGCAAAGGGAGCTACAAGCCAAAAATAAAAATATGGAAGACGTGAGTGAGATGGGGATGGGGAGGAGGAGTACTTAGTCATTTCTGAAATAACAATAAGAAGAAAGTGAGAATGTTTAGAAACGCTTTTTCTTAAATTCTTGTATTTGGGACCAGAATCATATTTGGGGACTTGACTGAGATCCAGGGCAGCGGCATCTGCGGGAAGGCCTGAGGCTAACCCTTGACGTAATATTATCAACAATTTTCTCCTAAAAAGCAGCCAGTTGTGTTAGGGAAAGCTTTTAAGAAAATCACCCACAGGGGCCTGAACTTTCCATCATCTGCTTTCTGTAATGCTTTTTTTGTCTTCTTTACTGGAATAGGAAATAGAAATCATTTCATGACCAGTATTCTTTTCAAAATTTTTTGGCCCTGCTGCGGCCACATGGGATCTTAGTTCCCTTGACCAGGGATCAAACCCACTCCCCACGCATCGGAAGCGTGGAGTCAACCACTGGACCACCAGGGGAGTCCCATCATGGCCACTATTCTTAAGTAAGCTCTTTGCATGTTTCCGACGAGTATGGGGATATATAATACATGAATATTAAGGTGTAATTATGTAACACATGTAAATGATAATAATATGGAATAAATTAGCACATTTGTCTATCTGAAGAACTTGGAGACCTTTCATCTGGGGACCTGCTGGCTGTCCCTCACTTGCCCAGATCCAGGACTTTCTGCAACACTCCCACCCCCAACAATAACATGGCAAAACAACAAATAACATGAACCCCTGGGGGCAGCACTCTGTCCTACTCCCCCTGATGGCCTCAGATGTCACCTCTGAGACCCAGCAGGGCTTGTCGAGCTGAGAACTACTGACGCCACCTGCCAGGCTAGTCTTTGGTGTAAGGGTTGAGCACTGTAGGATGTTTAGCAGCATCCCTGGCTTCTCCCGACTACGTTTCCCACCAGGTGGCAACCAAAAATGTCCCCAGGTGCTGCCGAATGTCTCCTGGGGTAATACTGCCTCTAGTGGAAAATCACTGGGCTATCTGTACTCTCTGCCCACCCCCGATACAAGTGAGGAATGCCAACTCCAGACCCATGATTGTTCGGGCCCCTGAAGATGGCTGGCTTTAAGCACTGGTGTGATAACATAAAATAAATGCATTTTATTTAACTGGGAATAAGAGAGCAAGTGAAACACTTTGATCAACTTTCTGACTCCTAATGTTCTGGTATTTTTGTCTTGTGATTAAAAGAATCAAAGTGAACCTATTCTAAAAAAAAAAAAAAAGGAAAGAAAGGCAGACAAGAAAAACAAAATAAAAGGCAAAGTGAACCTATTCCCAAAGAGAGAAAGAAAAAAAAGGAAAGAAAAGAAAAACAGAAAAGACAAAGTGAACTTAATCCAGAAAAAGGAGGGGGTCACACCTGACCTGGGGCGGAATCACAAAGAAGGAAGCCTTGCCAACCTGTGCCCCTATTTATCATAATAACTATGAAAGCCCAGCCGATGGAACATGAAGACCCTACAGCCTGGCCTCATTCCATCACCTGGACCTCTCTCCTTGGTCCCCACCCAGACCACCTACAATGGCCAAGCTGGTGTCCTCTTCACACCGAAGGTGCCTTGTACCTTCCTTCTCTGCACCCGGACCTCTAGAATAAACAAAATCTGAAATGTTCTTTCTGCTCGGTCAGATCCCACAAACCACAGTTGTCAAAATCCTGCCCCTTTCAAATTACCCCTCACCTTCGAGAAGCCTTCCTTACTTCCCCCCAGAGAGAGGTGATCTTATTCTCTGCAAGTACCCACAACACTGTTTTTGTTGGTTACACAGTACTTAAGAATTTCTTCTTGTAGTTTTGAAGTTAGCATCCATGCCATTCCCTCTGTTGGAAGGGAGATTTCCTGAGAGTGAGGAATTGAGATCAGTTCATCTTTGAAGCCCCCAGAGAGGTGCTTCTCAAACTACTTGTACTGAAGAACCAATTTCTAAAAATCATACTTACAATCCATAATGGACTAGTACTTTGGTAAAATGCATTACAAATGAACTAGTAGAAAAATGATGAAACTCTTGGATGCCACGGCTCTATCTTATTGCTATAAACATTTCGAAATGCTTGCTCTCACTTTCTGCACTCATTTCATTGTACACAAGTAACAGATAATTCAGAGACTGGCACTGGTCCACAGACCGCTCTTTGAGTACCACGGCCCTGGCACAGTGGCTTTCACAATAAAAATCTACTAGAATTGCAGTTCTCAAACGTGAGAGGGCAAAAGAACTTGGAGGGCTGGTAAAAAGTGCAGACAGCTGGATCCCACCCCTAGAATTGTTGATTCGGTAGGTATGTGGTAGGGCCTGAGAATCTTTATTTCTAACAAGCTCTCAGGTGATGCTATTGCCGCTGGTTGGGGACCACACCTTGAGAATCACTAGACAGGACCTAGTGGTAAAGAACCTGCTTGCCAATGCAGGAGATATAAGAGACACATGTTTGATCCCTGGGTTGGGAAGATCCCCTAGAGGAGGGAATGGGAACCCATTCCAACATTCTTGCTGGGAGAATCCCATGGACAGAGGAGCCTGGCAGGTTATGATCCACAGGGTCGCAAACAGTCGGCCACGAATGACGCGACGCACGCACAAACTAAAGGAAAAAACAAAAAGTCGAGTACACTGCCCTCCTGGTGGCCTCTCCTCGTAGCCAGTAGAGCCACTGAAGCTAAGGGCTGACTAACTCCACCAGCGCACCCCTCTAAAGCGATGGCTATAGCTGCCCCATCATTACACCCTTGCCAGTGGGCTCCGGATGTGAGGCAGCTGAGAGAGGCCAGGAGGGTCCATACCTCGAGGCTGTTCTGGGCCCAGTTCCTCCACAGGTGGCTGTGCAGGTGATGCTGAAGAACGTGCCCCCGCAGTGGAAGGCCCCAGGGATGGCCTGGGTGACGCAGATGCCTGGGGGGGTGGGGACTTGGGTGGTGATCCAGTCGGCTGTATCTGCTGTGATGGTGATACAGGGGACAGCCCAGGTGTTGAGCTGGGGAGTAAGGGCTCAGCTGGGAGTGATGCAGATGGCAAGTCAGTTGGAGAACGTGATGGTGATGAGGCTGGTGGCGATGCAGGTGATGAAACCGGTACCTCCACAGGCCAGTCACATGTGGGTTCGGGTGCCTGCATGGGTGGGGACAGAGGTGCACTGCGGCCACCCCTCCCATCCCCTTTGGGAGCCCACTGTGTGTGAAGTTGTCTGGATTCTTCTGGACTGGCCGGCTCTCTTTGGAGGCTTGGTTGACAGCGTTCAGGACACTGGTTGCCAAGGGCGAGTTCTATCTGGCAGTACACTTCTACCCGGGGGAAAATCACTCTCTTGGAAGGAGAATTAAGATAAGCAGCATCTAGGAAGAACAACGGCATGGGGTTACAGGTGGCATTTCCAACCCCTGACATCGGCATGGTGTTTGCAAAAAATGGTTTCCCAAATTATCTTCATAAACAGGATGAGTGCTTGTCACTGTTTCTGTTTTGCTTCTGCCACGTGTCTAGAGGGGTCTCAGTTCCTTGACCAAGGACTGAACCCAGCCCTGGTGGAGAAAGCCCAGAATTCTGACCCTAGGCCACCAGCGAATTCCTGGATTAGTGCTTTTCAATAGCCTTTCTTTACTTACTTGAATTTATATTGAATGATTGTGTATTGATAGAAGGCTGGGGTAGATTTAAATGTTGCTGGTAAGGATCCAGTTGAGAGATAGAGGTTGGAGAGAGAGGGAAATGATGAAAAATTGGAGAATTCTGAGACAGGAATGGGGTCTGAGCCCAGGTGGGTGGGTGAGCTCTAGACATATGCAAAGAAGGGTCAGGGAAAGGTGAGTCTGTATATTTGGTGGCACGAAGTCGAGAGAACTCCCCTCTGACGGCTTTGGTTTCCTCTGTGAAGTAGGAAGCCAGGTAGAATAGAAGACTGGAGGTCAGGAGCAGAAGGTTTAAGGTGGTAATTGCAGAGGATGAGAGAGTAAGTTGACAAGAAAAATACAAAGTGATTGCTTTCAGTGTAGAAATTCACAAGCCATTTAAAAAATTCATATGAAAATGCAAAGGACCTAGAATAACAAATACAACTTTGAAAATGGAACAAAAGCTGGAGAACTAAGACTACCAGGTTTCAAGATTTATTGTAAAGCTACAGTGCTCAAGACAGAATGGTCCTGACATAAAGATGGGTAAATCTATCAGTGGAACAAACAGAAGGTCCAGAAATAGACCCATGACATACATAGACAACTGATTTTAGCCCAAGATGCAAAGTTATTTCAATGGAGAAAGCAAAGTCTTTTCAACAGACAACACTGGAATAACATGATATCCATTCTTTATAAAGAACTTAGATTTATATCTTGTACCTTATAAAAAAATTAACTCAAGATAGATCACAGACATAAACGAAAACCTAAAAAGATGAAAAGCCTCTGGAAGAATGGTGGGGAGTGAGAGAAATGGGTGAAGGGGTCAAAAGGTGCAAACTTCCAGTTATAAAATAAGTCACAGGATGGAATGCACAGCCTGGTGACTAGAGTTACTATTAACAATACTCTATCAAATATTTGAAAGTTGCTAAGAGAGTAGATCTTAAAAGTTCCCATCACAAGAAAAAAAAAAGTTTTTTATAACTCTGTGTAGTGATGGAAGTAACTAGACTTTTTGTGAGGGTCATTTTGCAACATACACAAATTTTTAATCATCATCTATACACCTTGGTGGCTCAGACAGTAAAGCGTCTGCCTGCAATGCGGGCGACCTGGGTTCATTCCCTGGGTTGGGAAGATCCTTTGGAGAAGGAAATGGCAGCCCACTCCAGTATTCTTGCCTGGAAAATTCCATGGACTGAGGAGCCTGGTAGGCTACAGTCCATGGGGTCGCAAAGAGTCAGACACGACTGAGTGACTTCACTTTCACTTTGTACACCTGACACTAATATAATGCTCTGTGTCAATTATATCTCTAAATATATTTCAATTAAAAAATAAAAAGAAATATTGCTCTACTAGGAAGAAAAGAACCAAGTCTTTTGGTGCAAGTGGAGTGACTCTTTGGAGGGCACATATCCTTTTTCACCTAATTATTAAAACACTGAATTTTTAATAAAATTGCAAAAATAGCTCTATTTAATTTGGGGGTCATTTTTTTTGTTTGTTTTGTTTTATAGACTGAACATTTCCTTTTCCCCAGACTCCTTCCAATCACTAATGTCTCTAAGAAATTAATTGCCTATACCTGTTTTTCTTACTGGTAAATGTTAATCTCCTTGTATACTGTAATTGCCTAAAATCATTGAACTGAGTTCACCATGACTCAGTTATTTGATTTTTAATAATAAAACCTTAGTATTTTAAAACATTAAAAATATTCTAGAAGAAAACAAAGGAGAAAGATTTTTTGTAATCTTGACTGAAGCAAAGATTTCTTAGATAAAGACACCAAAAGCGTGATCCACAAAGGATAAAAATTAATATGGATCCTACTGAAATAAAAAATTTCTCCTTTTCAGATGACACTCTTAAGGAGTTGGGTAGAGAAATCATGGACTGGGATAAATTATTTGCAAATAGTATTTCTGAAAAAGGGCATTTATAGATAACACATAAAAGCTTTTAATAAGAAAACAACCAATTCCATTTTGTAAATGGGCAAAGAGCCAATTGAAAGAGCTCCCAGTGGTCAAAAGTGGAACAATTTGACTAACAAAATAAATAAAGTAGGACTGAATAATAACTCACAGTAAAAAATAAGTACTCGAGAGTCCATAGTGATATAAATAGATGATTGAATAGGTAAGTCAATGGGGAAGAAAGAGACAAATCTCTCATGCAGAATTTCCAATAATTTCAGTGGATACTTCGGCCCTTAAAGAAGTGGAAAATAATCTACTCCTTCCATGTGGGCTTTGCATAGTGACTTCCTTCTGAAGAGCACAGCATGGAAAGGAGAAAGAGTAACTTTAGAGTGGAGACACCAGAAACACGACCTCAGCCAGGTGACCAGGGTCAATGTCATCAGTGATATGTCATGTAGGCAGCACGTATCCTCAATACAATGTGACGAGAATGGCACTTTGCATCAGTGGTCTTCCTCCCCCAAATCCACAACCCCAGTCTAACCACGAGAAAAAACATCAAGCAAACCCCAACTGAGGGACATCCTACAAAATATCTGGCCAGTAATTCATTAAAAGTGCTTCCCTGGTAGCTCAGCTGGTAAAGAATCTTTGCAATGCAGGAGACCCTGATTCAATATCTGGGTCAGGAAGATTCGCTGGAGAAGGGATAGGCTACCCACTTAAGTATTCTTGGGCTTCCCTGGTGGCTCAGACAGTAAAGAATCCACCTGCAGTGAGGGAGACCTGGTTTTGAACCCTGGGTTGGGAAGATCCCCTGGAGGAAGGCATGGCAACCCACTCTAGTATTCTTGTGTGGAGAATCCCCATGGATGGAGGAGCCTGGTGGACTACAGTCCGTGGGGTTGCAAAGTGTCCGACATGACTGAGCGACTGAGCAACTAAGCACAGCACGGTTCAGTTCAGTCGCTCAGTCGAGTCCGACTCTGCGACCCCATGGACTGCAGCACGCCAGGCCTCCCTGTCCATCACCAGCTCCCGGAGTTCACTCAAACCATGTCCACTAAGTCGGTGATGCCATCCGATCGTCTCATCCTCTGTCATCCCCTTCTCCTCCTGCCTTCGATTTTTCCCAGCATCAGGGTCTCTTCAAATGAGTCAGTTCTTTGCATCAGGTGGCCAAAGTACACCGGTCATTAAAAACAAGGAGAGTCTGAGCAATGTGACAGACAAAAGGAGCTTGAGGAGACAGAACAGCTAGGTGTGACATGGGATCCCGGATGGGATACTGGGTCAGAAAAAGGACATGAGGCAAAAGCTGAGGAAATCTGAATAAAGAATAGGCTTCAGTCAGTTAGCAGTTTATCAGTGTTGGCTCATTAATTATAAACAATACACCATAGTATGCACTATGTATTATGCTACAGTATCTAACAAGTGTGAGACAAAATAATAGGGAAACCTAGATATGGGGTATATGGAAACTCTCTGCACTGTTTTTACATTTTTCCTGTAAATCTAAAACAATTCAAAAAAATAAAGCTTAACAAATAAAGGTCTAGGGGGAAACTGGGCAAAAGAGTTGAACAGACACTTCACCAAAGAATATACTTGAACAAATAATTAGCAAATGAAAAGATGTTCAACATTATTAGTCATTAAGGAAATGCAGATTAAAATCACAATAAGATACCACAACACACCTACTACAATGGTTAATATTAAAAAGACTGACCAGGGAACTTCCAGCGGCTGGGAATCCAGTGGCTCAGATTCCACACTCCCAGTGCAGGGGGCCCAGGTTCAACCTGTGGTCAGGGAGCTAGAGCCCACATACCACAGCTGAGTTCAAATGCCACAACTAAGAGATTCTACATGCTGCAACTAAGATCCAGTGCAGTCAAATAAATATTATTCAAAAAACACAAAAACTAAAAGAGATTGACCATACCAAGTGTTGGTGAGAACGTGGAGAAACTGGAATCCTCATACACCGTTGGGAATGTAAAACGATACAATCACTTTGGAAGGTAATTTGGCAACTTTTTAAAAAGTCAAACATACATTCTGGGTATGTGTCTCAGTCTATACATATCTAAAAGAATTGAAAACAGGATCTCGAAGAGATATCTGCACACCCATGTTCCTTGCAGTATTATTCACAATAGTCAAGAGGTGGAAGCAACCCAAATGTCCACTGATAAATAAACAGATAAAGAAAACTTGGTCTATATTCATGGTCTATATTACCCAGCCTTAAGGAAGGAAATCCTGTCACATGCTACAACATGCCTGAATCTTGAGGACATTATACATGAAATAAGCCAGTCACAAAAAGACAAATACTGTTACGATTCCACTGACATGAGGTATCTAAAGTATTCAAACTCATAGAAATAGAATGGTGGTTGTCAGGGCCTAGGGGAAGGGGGAAATGGGGAGTTGGTTAATTAGGATAGACCTTTAGTTTTTCAAGATGGGAAAGTTCAGGAGATTGGTTGCACAACAATGTATGTTTAACACTACTGAATTGTACATTTATACTGGTTAAGATGATAAATTTTATGTGTATTTTACTACTATTATATACACACATATTTTATATTAAAATAGTATATATTATACATATATTTGCATACATACATTATATATTAAACATACATCCACCATATGATCTGGTCATTCCACTCCTGTGTATTTACCCAAGAGAAATAAAAGCTTTTGTCCATACAGAAACTCGAGTGTGAAATGTACATGCGTGCATGCTAAGTCGCTTCAGTCATGTCTGACTCTTTGCAACCCTATGGACCATAGCCTGCCAGGTTTCTCTGTCTGTGGGATTCTCTAGGCAAGAATACTGGAGTGGGTTGCCATGCCCTCCTCCAGGGGATCTTCCTGACCCAGGGATTGAACCCATGTCTCTTACATTCTCCCGTATTGGCAGGCAGGTTCTTTACCACTAGCGCTGCCTGGGAAACCCAGGAAATGTACACAGCAACTTTATAAATAACAGCCCCAGTTTGGGTACAACCTCTATGCCCATTAAAGGGTGAATGGATAAATGAACTGTGGTATATTCACACAGTTGATTGGAATGCAAATGGGAATGAACTATTTATACCAAAATAATATATATATTAATATAATATATTTATATCAGAATAATCATGCTGAGTGAAAAAAAGCAGACAAAAAAGAATTCATACTATAAGACTCCATCAAAAAAAAAATCTAAAAATGAAAATTGATGTATAATGACAGAGAGACATCAAGGTTTGCTTGAGGGTGGGGGAATGAAGGAAGGTGGGAGAGATCCCAAAAGGGCATGAGGAAACTGGGGGCTTGATGAGTTGTTCCCAATCCTGACTGTGGTGCTGGTTTCACAGGTGTGTCTGTCTGTCTGTCTGTGTGAAAACCTATCCAATTGTGAGCAGGAGGAAGGGAGGCAGGAGGATCAGTCTGGCCAGGCATGCTTGGATGTGGGATGGATATTTCAAACGTGGCAACTTCTGAGCTCCAGTCTCACTCAGCACCCGTGTCCACGCATCTGTGTAGGGAAGGCAGATTTTCAAGGATGCCAGCAAGCAGCACCCTTTGTTTTGGCAGAAGGTGACTGCCAGGGGAGACCAAGGGTGGAGAGGGAGGCTCACCTGCTGGCAGAAATAATTAAGTCAATGTGAGCCTTTAGGAGAGGGGAGACTGAGGTTGCCAGGATGTGAGCTGAGGAGCTGAGGGTGACACCTTGCGGGTGTGGCTTCCTGCCGGAGCTGACCCCCTTTCAAAAAACAGGCAGGAGGCTGGAGCAGACTTCCGATTTCTGCTCCCAGATGGTAGGTGGGGATTAAGAGAGTGTAGCTCTGGGCACCAACCACAGTTTCTCAGGATATGTCAGTATTTCCTGCCTGCATCTGGTGCCAGGAGAAAACTCCAGGCCCATCAGACCCAAGAGGGTTTAGGTGCTGGAGCTGAAGCTTGCACTGAGAAAGCCATGCACACACTGGCAAATTGGAAGAGGAAGCCAAAACAGCTGGCAGCCAGCATGAGACATTTTCTCCCTTATGAGTTGTGTCTGTTCCTACTTGGAGTGATTCCAGGACCATTGGGGAAAATCTGCCATCCTCCATATACGGTCCCCAGTTCAGGAGTGGATAGCTGCAATGCTACTATTAGAGTTTCATCTTTGGGTTTAAGACCACCATTCACACCTGTGAGAATGTCCCAACCAGCTAAGGGTGGAAGGGGGAAGGGTGAGAAGTCACTGGGTTCCTCCAGAGGGTGAAATATGGGGCTCCTGAGAAACAGGGGAGATGAGAGATGCTTAAAAATCCACTTTGTATCTCTCCCTCGGGCTTGCCCCGAGAGGGAGATGAAGGAAAATTCTAAGGGAGAGACAGGTATGGAGGCAGCCTGGTAGCCAGGCTGTAATCTGAGCTGTAGAGGGATTTCCTGCAGCAGGGAATTGGTGTCTGCTCCAAGATCCAAGAACCAAACAGGGGATCCCCAAGCCCCAAGTCCTCAGTATACACCATCACTGAGGAAAGAATGGAGGGACTCCCCAGCTGGTGGTGGGAAGGAGCCCAGGCCCCAGCCAGACCCTCCTATTCCTGGGGCTCTGGAGGTGAGACCTCATCTCCACTACCAAACACCCTTCAGGTGGTCCTCCTTTTGGATACTTGCGGTTCAGCTTCCCAGCTGTCCCCTGTGCAAATGTGGAGTATGGCGGAGCTGTCAGAAGACAGTCAGGATTAGGAGGCGTCTGTCTGCAGAGAGGTGAGAGGAGGCGTCTGTCTCTGAGGTCAGAGCAGGCAGTGGACCGGATTGACTGTGGCTAGGAGTGGAGATACGGTCCACCACCAGCCACCTTGTACAGATGAGAAACAGATCCCAGGAGGTGAATTACTTACTCAAGGTCACACAGTTGGTGTGTCGAGAACCAGGACCTAAATAAACCCTTCGTACAGATTAGGAACCTAAACTCAGAGAGGTGGAGTGATTTCCTGGAGCTCGCGCAGCTCGGGGGATGCGGGTCCTGGCCCAGGGCCGCTTGCTTCCAGAGTCCACATTCCCTCCATCCTGCTCCCCATCCTCCTAGCTGGGAGAAAGGACCCAGGAGAAAGTAGATTCAGGACAAGGGAAGCTTGGGAAAGCAAGAGGCAATTTTGGAGGAAAAAGTTTTAAAAATACATATATCCTAGGGGGAAGAAAAACCACATTTTAATTTCACTCCTTAAACACATACTTTTTTAAACTACATACAGAAAAAGTTCACCATGATTCCACAGGGCCCTACAGGCTCCTAGGCACAAAGTCTTGCTGTGTCCCCTTCTCTTTGATTATAGGAAACAGCCTTCATTCAGCCTCCTCAACCTTCCCTGAGTTCAAATGGGCAGGTTCAAGCAGTTGTTAATTAGGGAAGGGAGAGAATGGGAGACCAAGGAGAAACAGCCAAGAGCAGCCTAGGGGCAAGGTCGTGTTTCCCATCAAAGGATACACACAAAAATATCTTTGAGGTATTCTGCAGATATCTGCAGAACCATTCAGCTTCAGCTTCTTCGGCATGAATGGTTGGGACATAGACTTGAAGGGTTTGCCTTGCCGAAGAAGCTGAAGTTGAACGGTTCTATGAAGACCTACAAGACCTTCTAGAACTAACACCAAAAAAAGATATCCTTTTCATCATAGGGGACTGGAATGCAAAAATAGGAAGTCAAGAGATACCTGGAGTAACAGGCAAGTTTGGCCTTGAAGCACAAAATGAAGCAGGGCAAAGGCTAATAGAGTTTTGCCAAGAGAACTCACTGGTCATAGAAACACCCTACTCCAGCAACACAAGAGACAACTGTATACATGGATATCACCAGATGGTCAATATTGAAATCAGATTGATTATATTATTTGCAGCCAAAGATGGAGAAGCTCTATACAGTCAGCAAAAACAAGACCGGGAGCTGACTGTGGCTCAGATCATAAACTCCTTACTGCAAAACTCAGACTTAAAATGAAGAAAATAGGGAAAAGCACTAGACCATTCAGGTATGACCTAAATCAAATCCCTTACGATTATACAGTGGAAGTGACAAGTAGATTCAAGGGATTAGATTGGATAGACAGAGTGCCTGAAGAACAATGGATGGAAGTTCAAAACATTGTCCAGGAGGCGGTGATCAAAACTATCCCCAAGAAAAACAAATGCAAAAAGGCAGAATGGTTGTCTGAGGAGACCTTACAAATAGCTGAGAAAATAAAGCTCAACATTCAGAAAACGAAGATCATGGCATCTGGTCCCATCACTTCATGGGAAATAGATGGGGAAACAGTGGAAACAGTGTCAGACTTTATTTTTTTAGGCTCCAAAATCACTGCTGATGGTGACTGCAGCCATGAAATTAGAAGACGCTTACTCCTTGGAAGAAAAGTTATGTCCAACCTAGATAGCATTTTCAAAAGCAGAGACATTACTTTGCCGACTAAGGTCCGTCTAGTCAAGGCTATGGTTTTTCCTGTGGTCATGTATGGATGTGAGAGTTGGACTGTGAAGAAGGCTGATCGCCGAAGAATTGATGCTTTTGAAGTGTGGTGTTGGAGAAGACTCTTGAG
>SJYT01041127.1:772822-830384 GCA_006410635.1 Cephalophus harveyi
GCTTACTCCTTGGAAGAAAAGTTATGTCCAACCTAGATAGCATTTTCAAAAGCAGAGACATTACTTTGCCGACTAAGGTCCGTCTAGTCAAGGCTATGGTTTTTCCTGTGGTCATGTATGGATGTGAGAGTTGGACCATAAAGAAAGCTGAGTGGTGAAGAATTGATGCTTTTGAACTGTGGTGTTGGAGAAGACTCTTGAGAGTCCCTGGGACTGCAAGGAGATCCATCCAGTCCATTCTGAAGGCGATCAGCCCTGAGATTTCTTTGGAAGGAGTGATGCTAAAGCTGAAACTCCAGTACTTTGGCTACCTCATGAGAAGAGTTGACTCATTGGAAAAGACTCTGATACTGGGAGGGATTGGGGGCAGGAGGAGAAGGGGACGACTGAGGATGAGATGGCTGGGGTCGCAGAGAGTCGGACACGACTGAGCGACTGAACTGAACTGAACTGAACTGAATAAACACATGAAAAAATGCTCAACATCTCTTATTGGAGAAGTGCAAATCAAAGCTACAAAGAGATAGCACCTCACACCAATCAGAATGGCCATCTTCAAAAAATCTACAATCAATATATGCTGGAGAGAGCATGGAGAAAAGGGAACACCCTTGCACTGTTGGTGGGAATGTAAATTGATGCAGCCAGTGTGGAAGACAATATGGAGATTTCTTAAAGAAAAACTAAGAATAAAACTACCATATGATCCAACAATCTCACTACTGGGCAGATGCACTGAGGAAATCATAATTAAAAAAAAAAAAAGTAGCACAATGCCCATTGCAGCACTATTTAAAAATTTAAAATAGCTAGGACATGGAAGCAACCTAGATGTCCATTGACAGATGAATGGATACAGAAGTCATGGTACATATACGTGTAATGGGATAATGTTCAGACATTAAAAGGAATGCTTTTGAGTCAGTTCTAATGAGGCAGATGAACTTAGAAGCTATTATACAGAGTGAAGAAAGAAAGAGAAAAACAAATATCACAAATAAATGCATATATATGGAACACAGAAAGATGATACTGATGAACCTATTTGCAGGGAAGCAGCAGGGATACAGATACAGAGAACAGACTTGTGGACACAGGGCAAGAGGGAAGGAGACGGTGGGACAAATGGAGGGAGTGGCATGGAAACATGTTTACTACCATATGTAAACTAGATATGCAGTAGGAATTTGCTGTATGATTCAGGGAACTCAAACAGAGGCTCTGTGACAAATTACAGGTATAAGATGGGGTGGGAGGTGGGAGGGAGTATCAAGAGAGAGGGGATATATGTATACCTATGGCTGATTCATGTTAATATATGGAAGAAATGAACACAGTATTGTAAAGCAATTGTTTTTCAGTAACTCAGTTTTATCCTACTCTTTGTGACCCCATGGACTGTTGCACACCAGGCTTTCCTATCCTTCACTATCTCCCAGAGTTTATGCAATTTCATCTCCATTGAGTTGATAATCCCATGCAACCATCTCAGCCTCTGTCTTCCCTGTCTCTTCCTGCCTTCAATCTTGCCCAGCATTAAGGGGCTTTCCAATGAGTTGGCCGTTCATATAAGGTGCACAAATTATTGGAGCCTCAGCATTGGTCCTTTCAATGAATATTGAGAGCTTATTTCCTTCAGGATTGGCAGGATTGATCTCTTTGAAGTCCAAGAGACTCTCAAGAGTCTTCTCCAACACCACAGTTCAAAGGCATCAGTTCTTCGGTGCTCAGCCTTCTTTTCTTTATGGTCCAACTCTCCCATCCTTACATGACTACTGGAAAAACCATACCTCTGACTATACAGACCTTTGCTGGCAAAGTGATATCTCTGCTTTTTTTTATACACAATCTAAGTTTGTCGCAGCCTTTCCTCCAAGGAGCCAGCATCTATTAATTTCTTGGCTGCAGTCACTGTCCTCAGGGATTCTGGAGTGCAAGAAAATAAAGTCTGTCACCTGTTTCCATTGTTTCCCCAACTATTTGCCATGAAGTGATGGGACTGGATGCCATGATCTTCATTTTTTGAATGCTGAGTTTTAAGGCAGTTTTTTCACTCTCCTCTTCCACCATCATCAAAAGGCTCTTTAGTTCTTCTTCACTTTCTGCCTTTAAGGTGGTATCATCTGCATATCTGAGGTTATAATATTTCTCCTGGCAATTTTGATTACAGTTTGAGCTTCATCCAGCCCAGCATTTCACATGATGTACTCTGCATATAAGTTAAAGAATCAGGGTGACAATATACAGCCTTGAGGTACTCTTTCCCCAATTTTATCTTAGTCAGTTTTTCCTTGTCCAGCTCTCAATTTTCCTTCAATTAAAAATTAAAAAATAACGATGCAATGAAAATTTATTACCAAATTCACCATTTAATTTATCATGTTAATCATGTAAAATTTCTTATGATCATCTTGTAATGAAGTTGCTTGACGTCCACCCAAAATATAAAGCTACTAATTTATTTTCCATGTTCCCATTCTCTTCTGAAAACCATGACAAAATGACACAATAATTTACAGTCATGTTGGTGACAAATTCTTCCATTGTTATATGTATAGTTTATTAGCTTCTTTCTTCAAACAACAATTTTAATAATTATAGAATTAGCCCCAGAAATAACTATTGGCTATTTTTTTTTGTATTGATAACATCTACTTTAAAAAAAAAAGCAGATGTAATAAAATGTCAAAACATGAATATCTCTGTAGGGTCACAGATGTCAATAATTATCTATGTCGTGAGGATTGGACATCTTCCATTCATGCCCTCCTTGATTTTAATTGCCTGTTAACTCTATTCATCTTATATCGCAAACTGGTGAGGGAATTGAAAATGTTGATTGTCTTGATACTAGTTACTTATAAGCAAAAAGAAACAAAAAAAATGAGATAGTCATGAAATGAAAGAATACTCTTTTTCTGAATAGTAATGAAGGACATAAGTATAATGTAATATATAAATGTACCTTGTGTGTAGAGTCAAAAGTAATATTTCTATCTTTTTGACTCTTTCTTTTTTCAAAGTACAGAAACATCTAATCAACTGCTTTCTGCAATAATGAAAATGAATATAGTATAGTTCAAGATATATTTAAACAGACATCTGAAAAAACTTTTGTGGGATAAATTGCATTTATTTTTTAATTTCAAATAAGAGGAAAGTGAGGCTTAAGAGTATCCATTTTATTCAGAAACTCACATAGTAAGTGTAAAACTCATATATAAACTTCAAAACCCATTCAATTTCCAGTATATTATGAAACAGAGTGATGCCCCTGAAATGATGGATTAGTCAGAAAATACAAATCCACAATTCAGATTTCACAAATGGAGCAGGTTAAGGTCTTTGCAAGTGTCTTGGCAACTATATTGCTAAAATGGAGTGGAGAGGAGTTTAACGTTGTTGAGTGTGAATCTGAGTTATGCAAGAAAGTCTGAAAATTGGGGATTAGGAGGTGTTACAGCTCATCACTTGAAAATAGCTGATACTTGTGACTGATTTAAAGGAAAAGTGGTTTTCTGGGGGATGTATAGGCAGAGGAGGAGACTGAAAAGCAAGCGCCTGATAAGAAAAATAAATGAATGTATTCACATAATGCTAAGGTGGAGGTAGATATAGGAATTTGAGAAGAGTCAACCTTAAGGAAAGTTATAAAGAAATCAGAACAAAATGATTGTGAAGTAGTAAATAAACAAGAAGCATTTTAGAATGTTGCAATTCAAGATTTAATGTTTGGGTCATGTTTACCAAAGAAGATACTGAATGTTGCATGTTTCATTATTACAATATATATTTTCCACTTCTAGACATAAACCTCATTCAGAGGACATATTGTGTACCATATGAAAATCAGCAAACTTTCATGATATGAAATAACACATGATTAAATAGACATATGAATGGCTTTAAATTTATTACTAAGTAAAGTGTATTATTTTAAAGCAGGTAGCTTAAATGGATATTGAATATTAAGAAAGTGTTAGTATGAAAAACATACTATACTTTTTCAAAACAGAAACTCATTTTGGTAATCTTTGAGCTTATCACCATATAAATGCTTTATATATATATATATATATATATATAAACTGCAATACTATTGTCATCAAGACAGTATAGTACTGGCACAAAGACAGAAATATAGACAAATGGAACAGGATAGAAAGACCAGAGAGAAATGTACACATTAATGGACACCTTGTCTTTGACAAAGAGGGAAAAATTTACAATGGAGAAAAGATAGTCTTCAACAAGTGGTGCTGGGAAAACTGGTCAACTATGTTCAAAAGAATGAAATTAGAGCAAAGCTAAAGAAAGATATGTAAAGAGTGGGCTCTTGTATAAAATAATTTCTATATAGTTTAAGTAGCTTTACTTTAAGTTTGACCCCAGTATAAGTTGCTATAGCACTTGAAAGAACAAAATTTAAAAACAGAAATGTTGAGAAATTAAAAGTGATGGAATTTATATAGTGAGGTTCATGGTGATTTGGCAGTATTCTTGACTGCTGTTAAATTGATAGACCTAATACTTTTTCTGTGAGTCATGTCCAACTCTGCAACCCCAAGGACTGTAGCCCTCCAGCCTCCCCTGTCCATAGAAGCTTCACATAATTTGCCTGGACTTCAGGTCAATAGGTATGCATTTTTCCTCCTTAGTTTTATGTTAATTACATGTTTCTCCAAGTACAATATGCTTATGATGTGACATAAAAATGACAAAAGAAATTACAATGAAAAGTCAATATCAGGTCTTTTTTGGTTCCCACAGAGTGATTCATTAGAATCTACCTCTTTTAACTCTTTTCAGTTATTTCCTCGTGCTTATCTCAATAACTCTGTAAAATAGTTATACCTATTAACAACTGTGTTCTGTAAAATATTTGTACCTAACTTTTGATTTAACAAGTGTATTATTGTGATTCATAAATAAATATATAGATAGATAGATACAAATATAGATATAGATATAGATATGGGGTTTTCATCTGTGTTTCTGGCACAGAGAGACTAAAGCCCTTGGGATTTCCTAAATGATTAAAGCTATTATGTTGTCCTTTGTCATGAAGTGAGCTTTGGGCCACACCTAAGGATAGGTGCCCATTGCCCAGGGACCCAGTCATGGCAATGGATTGGCACTTTCATTTGTACCCCATGAGCTTCTGGGAGGGGAGAGGGGCTGGGAATTGGATTAATCATCAGTAACCATTGATTTAATCAATCAATCATGACTATGTAATTGAGTTTCCATGAAAACTAAAAAGGATGGGATTTGGAGAGCTTCCCGGTTGGTGAACCCAAGGACACTTGGAGAGAGTGGTGCATTCAGAAAAGGTACGGAATCTCCTTGCCTTTTCCCCATACTTTGCCCTAAGTGAACTTCCATGTGGTTATTTCTGAATTGAGTAAAATATTTCTCTGAGTTCTGTAAACAAATTTATGGAACTCAAAGAGGAGGTCATTGTAATCTCCAATCCATAACCAGGTGGTACAGAAGCACAGGTAACAACCTGGACTTGCACTTGGTATCCAAAGTGGAGGTAAAGGTCAGACTTGTAGGACTGAGCCCTTAACTGATGGATCTGATGCTATCTTCAGGTAGATAGTGTCAAAATTAGGCTGGATTTTTGGACACTCAACTGGTGACTAAGATTTTCTGAGTGGTGTGGAGAAACCCCCTCCCCACATATACTGGAATGAGTCAAATTAAGCGCACAATCTTAATGACTTTAGACAAAGTTTGTTAAAGTTAGTTAAGTCGCTCAGTCGTGTCCAACTCTTTTTGACCCCGTGGACTGTAGCCCACCAGGCTTCTCCGTCCATGGGATTCTCCAGGCAAGAATACTAGAGTGGGTTGCCATCTCCTTTTCCAGGGGATCTTCCCAACCCAGGGATTGAACCCAGGTCTCCCTCATTGCAGGCAGATGCTTTAACCTCTGAGCCACCAGTACATGCTAATGACTTTAGACAGTGAGGCATTAAATGATGCCTCATTTTATTTACCTAATAAATAAATTATTAGTTCTTTTAGTTGTATTTCTGATGAGTTATAACATTGTTTTATTGAAGATTATATTCAAGCATGTTTTTAAGCAATAAACATTTAACATATCTCATAACTCTCCACATTTTAAGATATATATATATGCCATCCTGTATTTGTCTTATATTTTCTTCTCTTCTCTTAAAATTTGCTAAGTGTTACACTTATAATTTTCATCTTTAGTTCACTAACATATACATTTTCCGTAAAACCATAATAAAATAAAAGTAGGAACTTTGATATTACTGTCCCATTTTCTACCACCACCCAATTTTGCTCCTGGAAAGTGTTGAGAAGATTACTGTGCACAGATCACTGGTCCCAGAAGAGAACTCTAAACACTTTTGCCCACTGCACCTTGGTATGAGATTCATTAAGAAGAACTCAACACAGTCAAGCAGTGGATGGAACGATGCTTATTGATACAGAGAAGAGACAAAGACCATCTTCAGGAGTGTACATAGGAGCCTCAAGGCCAGCAGATTTCTCTTGGAGAACAACATAGGGCAATTTGTCTATATGAGCCCTCCTTGTTAAATGCAGATAGAACTGTTGGTCAGGGATCATATGTAGTGCATACTTCAAGCAAAGAAAAAAGACCATTCTTTTAGCCTGAAACAGACTAAGATATTCCCGCCTAAAGTGATAATCTCAGAATAGGCTTCATGGGTTTTTAGCTTTTGAAAAGAAAGTGTTGCAAGCCCAAGGCCCAGTATTAACTGGCCCATTGGGTGCCAAAACATGAACAAGGTATATGAACAAGGAAACTGCTATTCCCAGCAGAAAGTCTGACTTAAATTCCCTTTTCTTTTGTAAATGACTTTGTTTTATACTATTCAATGACTTTTTAAGATCCCTTTATTGTTGATGTTTAAAATTTAATGAGAGATTTCGAGACAGTTTGCTTTTCATTTTGACTATTGAGTATAACCTTTAGAAACAAATATGTGGTTTTCATATCTAAACATTTTTTCTATTATTTCTTTTTTATTTATTATTATTATTTTTTTACTTTATTTTGCTTTACAATACTGTATTGGTTTTGCCATACATTGACATGAATCAGCCACGGGTGTACATGAGTTCCTAATCCTGAACCCCTTTTTTTTTTTTTTTTTTTTACCTTCTGAAGCACCAGGGAAATCCATGAATGCTGGAGTGGGTAGCCTATCCCTTCTCCAGTGGATCTTCCTGACTCAGAAATTGAACCAGGGTCTTCTGCATTGCAGGAAGATTCTTTTTACCAGCTGAGCTATCAGGGAATCCCAGATATGTTATGCCATAGTTTAATTTATATTTGTCTCACAAATAATAATACAGTTCTAGAACTTTTCTAAGGTCAGATATATGGTTATTAAACACACAGGGTCATCTTTTTTTTGAACTGCTTCATAGCATATCACCAAAACTGTCAGAAGATGACAGATTTAGTGTGATTAACTGTTTTTTACTAGACATGCAAATGTAAATATGGTTTATTTTGCATCTGCTCAATTACTTAGACTACTACCAGTTTTCTAATATTGTCATGTCAGAATGTAGTTATGGCAGCAATGCAACATTTAGAATAAGAAGAACTAGGTTTTTGTTCACAGTTTTTGTTCTTTATTTAGATCTTTGTAATTTAACTTTTTAAGTGCATTGTAGATTTTTCTGATAATAGCATGTGCTTGGTCTATCTACCTCTGTTAGCTTAAGAAATAACTAAAAAAAAAATCTTTGAAATGATTCTGTGCACTAGGGGAAATCATTATAAATATTACTTGTGGAGTTTGGTATCACAGTAATTGTATAAAAATTTTTGAAATGAAACAATTTACTGAAAACCCATGAACAAGTTCACTGAAATAAAATGGAATTCATTACAAGAACTGCAGAGTCACTCTTTTTTCCTATACTACCTTTCATTTGCCTCTTGTCATTTTCATTTTCTAGTCTTATCCCTAAAGAAAAACAGAGATTTCAATTCATCTACTGATAACAAGGACTGGTTGTATCTAGCGAAATGTATTACTGCTTTGATTTTTCCATAGTTCCTTTAAACTCTGCTAGTTGTTGTCCTCTTGGCATGTCCATTTTTCCTCTGGAGTCAGGATCACTATGATCTGTACTTTGATTTCATATTCATTTTCTTGCTGCCCCTTGCACTCTATATAATGACATGGATGTCTATCATGTTGAAGAAAGAAGATATTTTTTTGGTGTACTTTAAAATAAGTGAATTTAGAGTTTTGCTGATGCACATGTAAAAATAATATATCATGGAGAGTAAAATTAGTTTTGGTTAAATGGAAATTTTAAGTAATAAAAAGTTAATAATTAGTGTAAAAGTTAATAATTAGTGTAAAGTTAATAATTAGTGAAAGGAAAAAGTCAGAGACAAGAAAAAAAAAGATTTAAAAAAAAGAGATTTAAATCTGTGTTTTTTCTTGTTGGTGGTTTCCCTCAGTGGTTATAAAAACATCCCAATACATCTCATATGTACTATTTATTCATTGTGCACATGCTTCAAATTGTTTATGTCTATAAAAAGTTAATTATATACATATCCTTTTATCTGTGTAAGGTATGCATCAATAATTTATCCTAATACGATTTTAGGACATCTAAGATATTTGCTTGCCTTATTAAACTTATTGAGCAAGGTAATTTAATAGTTGTGTTATTATTCAAGTTGACGTGTTCTCTTACAATGTAGTTTTTCATGAGCTAGACACAATAAGGGGCAGCAGAAGAAGACATAGTTAACATGACTCAATGGACATGAATTTGAGCAAACTCAGGGAGAACTGTCTCTTATACACATCTATATATATAGACAGATGTTTATTATAAGCATGCTTATATGTGTGCATATTTCAGTACTTTTTTATACACACATACATTATTGTGAATATAAATTTTTCAACAGTAAAAACAACTTAGATCCCATCACTTGACAAGTAAATAAATTATATCTCATGTCCATACATTCCACAAACATATATCATCATACATCAAATTTAAGAAACTAATTTTGAGTGAGAAAATGCAAAATGAGACATATAGAAATATTAAAAAGATGCATTGTCTAGGAACAGAAAAAAATACTATATATAGATATAAATAAGTTTTATATATTTATAATAGTACCTCTTGGAGTAGGAAATGGTATCCCACTCCAGTATTCTTGCCTGGAAAATCTCATGGATGGAGGAGCCTCGTGGGCTACAGTTCACATTGTTGCAAAGGGTTGGATATGATTGAGTGACTAACATACACACACACATACACATGTATGTACCACGAAATATGTATGTATATTACAATGATGGTTATCTATGTAATGAAAGAGAATGGAAGAAAAGAATAACTTGTGAAGGAAAAAATGTCATGAAATTAAAAAAAAAAATGTATTTTCAGAGTTCAGTGTTGAAGATTTTCTCTTTCTGTGATTCAAATAACAAAATTCACCCAACTAATACATCGTGGTCAACAAAAGAGTCCTAAATGCAGTACTTGGGTGCAATCTCAAAAATGACAGAATGATCTCTGTTCGTTTCCAAGGCAAACCATTCGATATCATGGTGATCCAAGCCTATGCCCAACCAGGAATGCTGAAGAAGCTGAAGTTGAAAGGTGCTATGAAGACTTACAAGACCTTTTAGAACTAACACCCAAAAAAGATGTCATTTACATTATAAGGGACTGGAATGCAAAAGTAGTAAGTAAAGAAACACCTAGAGTAACAGGCAAATTTGGTCTTGGAGTACAGAATGAAGCAGGGCAAAGTCTAATAGAGTTTTGCAAAGAGTACATACTGGTCATAGCAAACACCCTCTTTCAACAACACAAGAGAAGACTCTACACATGAAGATCACAAGATGGTTAACACCAAATTCAGACTGATTATATTCTTTGCAGCCAAAGATGGAGAAGCTGTATACAGTCAGCAAAAACAAGACCAGGAGCTGACTGTGGCTCAGATCATGAACTCCTTATTGCCAAATGGAGACTTAAATTGAAGAAAGTGGGGAAAACCACTATATCATTCAGGTATGACCTAAATCAAATCCCTTATGATTATACAGTGGAAGTGAGAAATAGATTTAAGGGACTACATCTGATAGACAGAGTGCCTGATGAACTATGGACTGAGGTTCGTGACATTGTACAAGACACAGGGATCAAGACCATCCCCAGGGAAAAGAAATGCAAAAAAGCAAAATGGCTGTCTGAGCAGGCCTTATGAACAGCTGTGAAAAGAAGACAAGTGAAATGCAAAGGAGAAAAGGAAAGATATAAACATTTGAATGCAGAGTTCCAAAGAAAAAAGGAGAGATAAGAAAGCCATCCTCAGCGATCAATGCAATGAAATAGAGGAAAACAACAGAATGGGTAGGACTAGCTGCTGCTGCTGCTGCTGCTAAGTCACTTCAGTTGTGTCCGACTCTGTGTGACCCCATAGACGGTAGCCCACCAGGCTCCCCCGTCCCTGGGATTCTCCAGGCAAGAACACTGGAGTGGGTTGCCATTTCCTTCTCCAATGCATGAAAGTGAGAAGTGAAAGTGAAGTCGCTCAGTCGTGTCCGACTCAGCGACCCCATGGACTGCAGCCCACCAGGCTCCTCCGTCCATGGGATTTTCCAGGCAAGAGTACTGGAGTGGGGTGCCATTGCCTTCTCCGGGGTAGGACTAGAGATCTCCAAAAAAATTAGAGATACCAAAGGAACATGTCATTCAAAGATGGGCTCAATAAAGGACAAAAATGGTATGGACCTAACAGAAGTAGAAAATATTAATAAGAAGTGGCAAGAATACACAGAAGAACTGTACAAAAAAGATCTTCATGACCCAGATAATCACGATGGTGTGATCACTCACCTAGAGCCAGACATCCTGGAATGTGGGCCTTAGAGAGCATCACTACGAACAAAGCTAGCGGAGGTGATGGAATTCCTATTGCGTTATTTCAAATCCTGAAAGATGATGCTGTGAAAGTGCTGCACTCAATATGCCAGCAAATTTGGAAAACTCAGCAGTGGCCACTGGAAAAGATCAGTTTTCATTCCAATCCCAAAGAAAGGCAATGATGAAGAAGGCTCAAATTACCACACAATTGCACTCATCTCACATGCTAGTAAAGTAATGTTCCAAATTTTGCAAGCCGGGCTTCAGGATATGTGAACCATGAAATTTCAGATGTTCAAGCTGGATTTAGAAAGGGCAGAGGAACCAGAGATCAAATTGCCAACATTTGCTGGATCATCAAAAAAGCAAGAGAGTTCCTGGAAAACAATTATTTCTGCTCTATTGACTATGCCAAAGCCTTTTATTATTGGATCACAATAAACTGTGGAAAATTCTGAAAGAGATGGCAATATTGGACGACCTGACCTGCCTCTTGAAAAACCTATATGCAGGTCAGGAAGCAACAGTTAGAACTGGACATGGAACAGCAGACTGGTTCCAAATAGGAAAAGGAGTATGTCAAGGCTGTATATTGGAACCGTGCTTATTTAACTTATATGCAGAGTACATCATGAGAAACACTGGGCTGGAGGAAGCACAAGCTGGAGTCAAGGTTGCCGGGAGAAATATCAATAACCTCAGATATGCAGATGACACCACCCTTACGGTAGAAAGTGAAGAGGAACTAAAAATCCTCTTGATGAAAATGAAAGGAGAAGAGTGAAAAAGTTTGCTTAAAACTCAACATTCAGAAAACTAAGATCATGGCCTCTGGTCCCATCACTTCATGGCAGATAGTTGGGGAAACAGTGGAAACAGTGTCAAACTTTATTCTTGGGGTCCAAAATCACTGCAGATGGGGATTGCAGCCATGGAATTAAAAGACGCTTACTCTTTGGAAGGAAAGTTATGACCAACCTAGATAGCATATTGAAAAGCAAAGATATTACTTTGCCAACAAAGGTCCATCTAGTCAAGGCTATGTTTTTTCCAGTGGTCACGTATGGATGTGAGAGTTGGACTGTGAAGAAGGCTCATTACCGAAGAACTGATGCTTTTGAATACTGTGGTGTTGGAGAAGACTCTTGTGAGTCCCTTGGACTGCAAGGGGATCCAACCAGTTCATCCTAAAGGAGATCAGTCCTGGGTGTTCACGGAAGGACTAATGCTAAAGCTGAAACTTCAATACTTTGGCCACCTCATGCGAAGAGTAGACTCATTGGAAAAGACCCTGATGCTGGGAGGGATTGGGGGCAGGAGAAGAAGGGGACAACAGAGGATGAGATGGCTGGATGGCATCACTGACTTGATGCACATGAGTTTGAGTGAACTCTGGGAGTTGGTGAAGGACAGGGTGGCCTGGCGTGCTGCGATTCATGGGGTTGCAAAAAGTCAGAGATGACTGAGCGACTGAACTGATATAAATACATATTAATTTGTATTCATTAAATTTGTCATCATTGTTACAGAGCAAGGACTTGAGCTGTCTGACCTGCATAGAAGCCATTTTGCAGTACTGGATTTTTGTAGAAACAGCTCTATTCAGAAGGTGACCATCAAGGAGACAAGAGGTAGGGCTTAAATACAAAATCCAAATTGTTCCTAGTAGTAACTCAACAGAATGCCATCATTTCATTCGGTGGATTCTCTGATGTTCTAAATGGGAACTATTTTGAGGGAAAAAAAAAAAAAAACAAAACAAGCACATGCCAGTGTTTGCTTCAGCAGCATATATACAAAAGCTGTAATGATAAAAGAATCTTAACATGGTATCCGCGCAAGAATAACATGTTATTATGTGAAGCCGTCTCTATTTTTTATTGTTTATTCAGTCCATAGTTTTTGTTAAAGTAATGAAAAATTTTAGGAATAGATAGTGGTGATTGCTGCACAATGTAATGAATGGAATTTGTACCACAAAATTTATTAAATTTTGTTAAGATAGCTAAGTATATATATATGCAAAATTTTTAAAATAGCTAAGTACATATATATGCAAAATAAGCTTACAAAAAATACATTCAGTTTGTAGAGATTTCATTATATCGCATCATTGTTCCCCATTCTCTTTAACTTTTTGTAAGAGAAAACTGGAAAATAATTAGAAGGACAAGATATAATATATTATTATTTGATTTTTTTCTTGTTTTAAAGTTGAGCAAGTATAATAGATTAATATATGGACTATACTGAAAAATAAATAAGCTGTCTGTGAAAACCATGGTAGGATTTTTTTTTTTTTTTAATCTCACAGGATCATTTCTAAGAATGCATTTCTTGTTTATAGAGAAATTATCTTCCAGTTTTAAATGCTGGTACATTCTAAATTTATTTCTGAGTCTCTTGCCTTTTTGCTAGAACTGTCTCCTCCCCAGTTTCAATCTTCTTTTGCTAAAGAACCAAAATATTTTAGTTCTGTATTTACAAGAAGTGATGTTTGACATGTTATGAAAGTGAAAGTTGCTCAGTCATGTCCAACTCTTTGCAACTCCATGTTCTATACAGTCCATGGAATTCTCCAGGCCAGAATACTGGAGTGGGTAGCCTTTCCCTTCTTCAGAAGATCTTCCCAATCCAGGAATTGAATTCAGATCTCCTGCATTGCAGGGAGATTTTTTTTTTTTTTTTTTTTTTCCCTCCTGAAGCACCAGGGAAATCCATGAATGCTGGAGTGGGTAGCCTATCCCTTCTCCAGTGGATCTTCCTGACTCAGAAATTGAACCAGGGTCTTCTGCATTGCAGGAAGATTCTTTTTACCAGCTGAGCTATCAGGGAATCCCAGATATGTTATGCCATAGTTTAATTTATATTTGTCTCACAAATAATAATACAGTTCTAGAACTTTTCTAAGGTCAGATATATGGTTATTAAACACACAGGGTCATCTTTTTTTTGAACTGCTTCATAGCATATCACCAAAACTGTCAGAAGATGACAGATTTAGTGTGATTAACTGTTTTTTACTAGACATGCAAATGTAAATATGGTTTATTTTGCATCTGCTCAATTACTTAGACTACTACCAGTTTTCTAATATTGTCATGTCAGAATGTAGTTATGGCAGCAATGCAACATTTAGAATAAGAAGAACTAGGTTTTTGTTCACAGTTTTTGTTCTTTATTTAGATCTTTGTAATTTAACTTTTTAAGTGCATTGTAGATTTTTCTGATAATAGCATGTGCTTGGTCTATCTACCTCTGTTAGCTTAAGAAATAACTAAAAAAAAAATCTTTGAAATGATTCTGTGCACTAGGGGAAATCATTATAAATATTACTTGTGGAGTTTGGTATCACAGTAATTGTATAAAAATTTTTGAAATGAAACAATTTACTGAAAACCCATGAACAAGTTCACTGAAATAAAATGGAATTCATTACAAGAACTGCAGAGTCACTCTTTTTTCCTATACTACCTTTCATTTGCCTCTTGTCATTTTCATTTTCTAGTCTTATCCCTAAAGAAAAACAGAGATTTCAATTCATCTACTGATAACAAGGACTGGTTGTATCTAGCGAAATGTATTACTGCTTTGATTTTTCCATAGTTCCTTTAAACTCTGCTAGTTGTTGTCCTCTTGGCATGTCCATTTTTCCTCTGGAGTCAGGATCACTATGATCTGTACTTTGATTTCATATTCATTTTCTTGCTGCCCCTTGCACTCTATATAATGACATGGATGTCTATCATGTTGAAGAAAGAAGATATTTTTTTGGTGTACTTTAAAATAAGTGAATTTAGAGTTTTGCTGATGCACATGTAAAAATAATATATCATGGAGAGTAAAATTAGTTTTGGTTAAATGGAAATTTTAAGTAATAAAAAGTTAATAATTAGTGTAAAAGTTAATAATTAGTGTAAAGTTAATAATTAGTGAAAGGAAAAAGTCAGAGACAAGAAAAAAAAAGATTTAAAAAAAAGAGATTTAAATCTGTGTTTTTTCTTGTTGGTGGTTTCCCTCAGTGGTTATAAAAACATCCCAATACATCTCATATGTACTATTTATTCATTGTGCACATGCTTCAAATTGTTTATGTCTATAAAAAGTTAATTATATACATATCCTTTTATCTGTGTAAGGTATGCATCAATAATTTATCCTAATACGATTTTAGGACATCTAAGATATTTGCTTGCCTTATTAAACTTATTGAGCAAGGTAATTTAATAGTTGTGTTATTATTCAAGTTGACGTGTTCTCTTACAATGTAGTTTTTCATGAGCTAGACACAATAAGGGGCAGCAGAAGAAGACATAGTTAACATGACTCAATGGACATGAATTTGAGCAAACTCAGGGAGAAAGTGGAGAACAGAGAAGTCCCATGTAATCTATGGGGTTTCAAAAAGTTAGAGATGACTTACCAATTGAACCACAACTGAACACTTACTTTGTGCTGAGCACAAATGATCACATTTGGATTTCTGGGAGAATTTCAAAGATCTTCCTGTGATCAAGGGGATTTTACAATTTCACGCAATCCTATTAACACTTGGAATTATAAAGTACTCTAATTAGACAGTAATTGAGGTATAAAATGATATTCCAGGTTTGCTTTAATCACTATTTCTAAATGCCAATGATTTTGAGCACTTTTTCATATGCTTAGTGACTCCTTTGGTTTCTTATTCTGTAAAGGGCCTGTATACACTGTTTATTCACTTTCTATTATACTTTTGGTGTCTTTGCTGTTAATTTTAAGAATTTTTTGTATATTCTAAGTAATTTTTTTCTGTTAGACATATTCAATTCTGTTGCCTATGTTTTAAACTTATGTAAATTTTATGGAGTTCTAATTTCAATAATTTTTCTTTTTGAGAAACTTGAAAATTGTTAATAAATATATAGAGAAGTTTAAAAATACACAAAGATGTATAAAACAGACTTTGTGGGAGAGAGAGAGGGTGGGATGATTTGGGAGAATGTCATTGAAACATGTATAATATCATGTAAGAACTGAATCGCCAGTCTTGGTTCGATGCAGGATACAGGATACCTGGGGCTGGTGCACTGGGATGACCCAGAGAGATGGTATGAGGAGGGAGGTGGGAGGGGGGTTCAGGATTGGGAACTCATGTACACCTGTGGTGGATTCATGTTGGTATACGGCAAAACAGCATTGTAAAGTAAAATAAAGTAAAATTAAAAAAAAAAAAAAAAGAAAGTCTCCAAACTTTCCTGGTGGTCCAGTTGTTAATACTTCACCTTCCACTGTAAAGTGTGTGGGTTCAATCTCTGGTCAAGGAGCCAAGATCTGGCATGCTTTGTGGCTAAAATAGCAAAACATAGAACAGAAGCACTTCTGTAGCAAATTCAACAAAGACTTTTAAAAAATGGAAAATAAATAAATAAATAAAAATACACAAAGAGCCCAGTAGATATTTTAAAAAGAAGATAATGTAAGACATGCTATAGTAGATTATAGCATGCCGTATGTTTTAAACTTTAGCATGTTTGACAACACACTGAAAAAACCAATTGAAAGAATAAAAAGCTGAAAACCGACCATTTATAGATAGCTTTCTCGTATACATTAAAGTATTCCCATAAATCATTTAAGAAAGAGAATTTCAGTAGATTGCGTCAGGAAACCTAGCTTTTTGTATAGAGAAAAAGAAACTTAATCAAATGTGTCACACAAGGATGGAACCTAGATTGACTGAATATTTAATTTTGAAGGCTAAACCACAAAGTTAATAAAGAAAATTAAGAAAAACTTTAGTGTCCTACAGGCAGAAAAGAAACTTCTTGCATAAAACTTTTACAGAACAAATGACAAGGCAAAACAATACATTTAGTTACATCGAAATTAAAAATTTCTTCTTATAAAGGACATTATTGTCATTTTCAAATTTATTCATTACTAATAAAGAATCAGTTCAGTTCAGTCGCTCAGTCGTGTCCAACTCCTTGCAACCCCATGAATCGCAGCACGCCAGGCCTTCCTGTCATGTATGGATGTGAGAGTTGGACTGTGAAGAAGGCAGAGCGCCAAAGAATTGATGCTTTTGAACTGTAGTGTTGGAGAAGACTCTTGAGAGTCCCTTGGACTGCAAGGAGGTCCAATCAGTCCATTCTGAAGGAGATCAATCCTGGGATTTCTTTGGAAGGAATGATGTTAGAGCTGAAACTCCAGTACTTTGGCCACCTCATGCGAAGAGTTGACTCATTGGAAAAGACTCTGATGCTGGAAGGGATTGAGGGCAGGAGGAGAAAGGGACGACAGAGGATGAGATGGTTGGATGGCACCACTGACTCGATGGACGTGAGTCTGAGTGAACCCCGGGAGTTGGTGATGGACAGGGAGGCCTGGCGTGCTGCGATTCATGCGGTCGTAAAGAGTCGGACACAACTGAGCGATTGAACTGAGCTGAACTGAATAAAAAATAAATATTTTTAAAATGATACCAGTAATAACAAAAATATAGTGTCTATAAATAAATATGTGCAAGAAATTTACATAATGGTGGACTCAACATTTTAAAGTTCTTTTTTTCTTTTCAACTTATCTCTAGATTCATGTCAATGAAATTCATGATCAACAAACTTTTTCCAGTGAACTTACACCCAAGAATGTGTAAATTATTAAGATTTTTACATGAAGGTAGAGTTTTCAAGATAGCATATGTTTTTGGACAGAGATAGCAAAATTAAATAATTCTATAGAGAGAAGGTCCTAGAAACTATCCCCTACATATACAGAAACTTGATTAATAAGAGAACTGGAGTGACCAGAACTGGAATAGGAAAATTGTTATAATTTCAAAAATACATGCTACTTTAATAGTATACACCAATTTATGAAACCACTTTCTTTAGTATTGGCATATAGAGCCAGAATTCAGTAGCCAGTGGATGCATTCTGTGGTTCCTCAGGACTGTATACTTATTAAATTGCTATATGTATCAATCACTGTGGACGGTGACTGCTGCCATTAAATTAAAGATGCTTGCCCCTTGCAAGAAAAGCTGTGACAAATCTAGACTGTGTATGAAAAAGCAGAGACAACACTTTGCCAGCAAATGTCTGTATAGTCAAAGTTATGGTTTTTTCAGTAGTCATATTATAGATGTGAGAGTTTGACCATTAAGAAAACTAAGCATTAAAGAATTGATGCTTTTGAACTGTGGTGTTAGAGAAGACTCTTGAGTGTCCCTTGGACTGCAAGGAGATCAAATTTGTCAATCCTTACAGAAATCAGTCCTGAATATTCACTGGAAAGTTTGATGTTGAAGCTAAAGCTCCAATACTTTGGCCACATGAAGCAAAGAGCTGACTCACTAGAAAAGACCCTTATGCTGGGAAAGATTGAGGGCAGGAGGAGAAGAGGATGACAGAGGATGAGATGGTTGGATGGCATCATAGACTCAATAGATATGAGTCTGAGCAAGCTCCGGAAGTTGGTGAAGGACAGAGAAACCTGGTGTGCGACAACCCATTCGGTTGCAAAGAGTTGGGCACGTCTGAATGACTGAACAAAAACAACAATCCGCAAACTGATAGTAAAAAATTTGTTTAAGTCTTCTTTCTTTATTTTTTTTTTATTTTACTTTATTTTACTTTACAATACTGTATTGGTTTTGCCATACATCAACATGAATCCGCCACGGGTGTACATAAGTTCCCAAACTTGAACCCCACTCCCACTTCCCTCCCCATATCATCTCTCTGGGTAAATCTTCTTCTTTTAAGTAATCTCAGAGAATTGAAGGAAAGATTGAGGTAGAGCTGATGAACTCTTGTGTTGTATATATCTTCATTTAGACAAGAAGCAAAATATTATCCACCGTATTTAATGTGGCTCAGATGTTTCAAAAGGACATGCTAATTTCCAGGCCATTCTTTGCTCTGTACCTATTGCCAATCAGATTTTCTTTGGAAAATAATCCTTATGTCATTAGCAAGTGACCCTTCTATAAATTATAAGCTTGATATGTTAAGACCTCACAGTCTACTTCCTTATCAGGATACCAAATTTGGGACACCTTATGAGTATACATTAATATGCAATGATCGTGCCATTCCTCATTTTAAGCAACAAGGAAAAATCAAAATCACTGCATCCTTGAGTGAGGATGTATTCTAGTTGGTGAAGTGATAATCAACCTAAGTGTCAACAGTTATCTGTAGAATTAATTATGCCAAAGAAAATTACTTAAATTATTTCTATTGCACAGTATCTGTGGGTCACAAATTCAGTTGAAGTTACTCAGGATGCTTCTGACTTGAAATCTTTCATAAGGCAGATAACAACTTCTCATTCCCAGCAACAATCAGAAAATTCAATAGCAAGATCCTTCACAGAACTATTGGCTGTTGGCTGGAGGCATCTTTCCTTGCCATATAAACCAGACCACTGGGTGATTCACAAAATATCAGCTTGCTTTCCCCTAAAAGGAAGAGGTGGAAGCTACCAATTTTGGGGAAATAATGTCCAAAGCTACATTCCATTGGTTCTTATATTTTCTTTGTTAGGAATGAATCATTAAATCCTGCCTACATGGAAAGGAGAGATTACACCAGGTAAAGAATACCAGGATGCAGGGCATCTTTGGGGGCCACTTTAGAAGCTGCTTTCTGTAGTAGGTAAATGAATAGTGATCAGGACTGAGAAGAAAAGTAATGCAGAGAAGGAGATAATAAGTTTCCAGGGGAAACACTGAAATTTTATACAGGATGAAAAGACAGCACTGGCAATGAAATTTGACACAAGTAAAGGGGGATGACACATGTGAGGATGTGAGCCAAGACCATTCGAGACTAAGAAAAGTGGCAAATAAAAAGATCTTGATATGTTACAAATCAGTAATGAGAAAATTAAAATTAGCATATACTGATAAAGTTATAATTGGCTCTCTCACTCGTCAGGCTAGGATAACAGACAAGGCCAGCTCAAAGTTAACATGAAACAGTATGTCTCCGAGGATAGCTGCAGCTGTAAAGTGTCATAACAACTACCTTCTTTAGTGACTACTGATTTCTTAATTATTGAGAAATGCTGTCCCCTGGAAATCATGCCATCAGAAACACTGCGGTTTGGAAGCATATAAGAGTGAGACATGCCACTCCTGCCTGGGTATCTACATCATCTACTACCGAGTCCAGCCTCAATTTTCAATCCAGGTCCTGAGATGCAGATAATAGTATTCTGGACAATTTGGTTATTTCCATGAAAACAGGATCTTGCATTTACTTTCCAATCTAGACGTCACATTGACCATGTTACACAAAGTCCATTTCTGTTTTCAGCTTATCAAACCCAGCTTCAGTTAGATTTCACCTACTTACCACTTTTCCCAAATTCTATAACTTTCTTCATTCCTTTATGGAAATATCCCACGGTTCCCCCAGTATATAGTCTTTTTCACTGAATTAGGTCCATAAGCATGAATTTGTAGAACTACAAGTGTGTCCCCACTGATTGTAGACTGATTGTGATAGAAAGGCGAGACATATTGAGAGAACTAAGAATCACTAGCAAAGGAAGACAGAGAAATACATTTTCCCTCCTTCAAGGTAATAAAACAGCTACTCAAATGAGGAATACTGTTATATTGTTGGCACTGCAATACCTAGTATCATTCATCTCTTTGGAGACATCTGAACAAACTAATTGAAGAACATGGATAGAGATATTTTGGATGGATAATAATAGATTTTCAACCTTGAATGCATGATGTAATTGGAATTAATGTGCTCTGTGTTTTCTGGAGAAAGGTTCTACTCTGCCTTCTTTGGGAACCAGCATAATTACATATGAAGCCATAGTTTTTGTTTTGAAAGCAGCCAAGATGGAGTTTTGGGTTTTTTTGCTCCCAAAGGTAATAGCCAAATGCTGGATGATCAAAATTTTTAACCAGCAGGTAAAAGCATTCAATACTTAGTGTGGATGTGGTCATGGATATTTACTGTGAGTAGTATTTCTAATCACTTCTCTGTGTTCTGCTTTCCTGATTACTGACTGTGAGCACATAGGCTATCCCACCCAACTCCTACTGGGACCCAGCGACTGTTTTGGGTAAAGATGTCTGCAGAGAAAATTAAAACTGACTCTCAGGAACTCTGTTTCAATGTTTAAACTTTTTGGAGGGTGAAATGGGGCAGAGTATGTTAGCCAAGTCCATTTTCCAGCATAGTTTTCTCATATAACCAAGCAAAACTTTACCAATAATATGTTTCACAATAATTATGATTCCATTTGTTTGACTTCTGTGTCTATCTCTGAATTGATTTTGAATTTATGTGGGAAGCACATTATGGATGAACACTATAAAGCTTCAATCGTCTGCTCCAGCCGCCATCCTAATTTCCTGTTCTTCATCTTATCCAAACATCTGGACAATACTATCTACACTTTCTCATTTATTTAGCAAGGAATTCCAAGATGACTTTCATTACCAAAACTCTACTGAATTCCTTTTCAAGTTGGCAATGATTTCCATGTTGCTAAATATCCTTGTCCAAATCAGTATTTGGAAAGTTTGGCCATTCTCTCTTTCATTATATATCCCTTTTCTTAGCTTGCATATACCTCACCAACAGTTTCTTTTATTGATATTTCATCCTTTACTCCACCTGTAAAATCTAACATCTGAGAACCTCAGGGAGGGTTGCTTCACAATCCATGTCTTATTCTCTCCTCCTTATAGAGAACTTCATCTGTTCTTAAGATCTTAATCATAAATGTAGTTAATACACACACAACACACACACACACACACACTCACACCATGGTTCCCAAGATATTTTGTTCAGACATGGTATATTTCATAAGCTCTTTCAGACCCCAGATCAGTGAAGTATCTACCTGTCACCTTTATCTAAATAACTAACAAGCTCCTCAGAGCTTATTGGTGGGTCAGTGGTAAAGAATTGGTCTGCATTGTAGGAGACTAGGGTTTTATCCTTGAGTTGAGAAGATCCTCTGGCATAGGAAATGGCAACCCGCTCCAGTGTTCTTGGTTGGAAAGTTCCATGGAGAGAGGATCCTGGTGGCTAGAGTCCATGGGGTGCACAAGATTTGGACATGACTTGGTGACTAAACAACAAAACAAGTACCTCAGATTAATGATTCCAAACTTTACTACCCTCATGCTCTCGAAAGCTGTTCATAACTACTTTTGCCATTCATAATAAACAGTATTGCAGTCCACTCATATCTTCCATTTCAAACTAACAATCATCCTTATTAGCTGCCCTAGTGTCCCACTACCCTCAGTTAAGTAAGGTCAGTTCAGTTCAGTTGCTCAGTCGTGCCGACTCTTTGCGACCTCATAAATTCCAGCACGCCAGGCTTCCCTGTCTATCACCAACTCCTGGAGTTCACCCAGACTCATGTGCATCAAGTCGGTGATGCCACCCAGCCTTCTCATCCTCTATTCCACCGTTCTTCTCCTGCCTCCAATCCCTCCCAGCATCAGAGTCTTTTCCAGTGAGTCAACTCTTCACATGAGGTGGCCAAAGTATTGGAGTTTCAGCTTCAACATCAGTCCGTCCAATGAACACCCAGGACTGGTCTCCTTTAGGATGGACTGGTTGGATCTCCTTGCAGTACAAGGGACTCGCAAGAGTCTTCTCCAACACCACAGTTCAAAAGCATCAATTCTTCGGTGATCAGTTTTCTTCACAGTCCAACTCCCATATCAATACATGACCACTGGAAAAACCATAGCCTTGAGTAGATGGACCTTTGTTGGCACTAGCTTCAATTCAGTTCAGTCGCTCAGTCGTGTCCGACTCTTTGCGACCCCATGAATCGCAGCACGCCAGGCCTCTCTGTCCATCACCAACTCCCAGAGTTCACTCAGACTCACGTTCATCGAATCCGTGATGCCATCCAGCCATCTCATCCTCTGTCGTCCCCTTCTCTTCCTGCCCCCAATCCTTCCCAGCATCAGAGTCTTTTCCAATGAGTCAACTCTTCGCATGAGCTTAAGCACATGTAATTCTTGTGCATAGGTTCTATAAATTCACTACAAACTGTAATTATCTGTATCTTGAACACAATGCATTAAACATCTATCAGTCTCTTTTTGATGGTTCTTATTTCCCTCCAAGTAATTCTATTTTAAAGGCTTATTTTTTCTGATCTAATATGGTCATATTATTTATATGAAAATTCTTTAAGCCCATCCCTTTTTACCTATAGCCCATTTTTTATAATTTTTTTAAGAAAGGAAATAAGCCTCACCATCCTCTTTTCAAAATTATTCCATAACATCCCATTATGAATGGATACTTTTGATAATTTTAGCATTGGACTTAAAAAATCATGTAAGAGGGCACAGCTTTTATTGCATCCACTTCTCAATCTCTATCAGTAACTGGACTGCTCACTGCTGTCACAAATAAGCTGTACCATTTCTAGTGCTGTGTTTTAGAACCTCTGATATCCTATCTCAATGAGGAGAAATCTAAACCAAATACTTCAAGGTCTATGTCAAATGATAACTCTTCAATAAAGTCTTATTTTACTTTGGTCTTTCATGAGCTCAACATTCAGAAAACAAAGATCATGGCATCTGGTCCCATCACTTCATGGGAAATAGATGGGCAAACAGTGGAAACAGTGTCAGACTTTATTTTTTTGGACTCCAAAAATCACTGCAGATGGTGACTGCAGCCATGAAATTAAAAGATGCTTACTCCTTGGAAGAAAAGTTATAACCAACCTAGACAGCATATTCAAAAGCAGAGATATTACTTTGCCGACTAAGGTCCGTCTAGTCAAGGCTATGGTTTTTCCTGTGGTCATGTATGGATGTGAGAGTTGGACTGTGAAGAAAGCTGAGCCCCAAAGAATTGATGTGTTTGAACTGTGGTGTTGGAGAAGACTCTTGAGAGTCCCTTGGACTGCAAGGAGATCCAACCAGTCCATTCTGAAGGAGATCAGCCCTAGGATTTCTTTGGAAGGAATGATGCTAAAGCTGAAACTCCAATACTTTGGTCACCTCATGCGAAGAGTTGACTCATTAGAAAAGACTCTGATGCTGGGAGGGATTGGAGGCAGGAGGAGAAGAGGACAACAGAGGATGAGATGGCTGGATGGCATCACTGACTCGATGGACGTGAGTCTGAGTGAACCCCGGGAGTTGGTGATGGACAGGGAGGCCTGGCATGATGCGATTCATGGGGTTGCAAGCAGTTGGACATGACTGAGCGACTGAACTGAACTGAACTGATCTCTTTGTGGATATTTTTGAAGCACATGTAATTTATAAATAGAAGAGTAGGTATCTCCATTTTCTAGTTGTTTTAGACCCACAGAGTTTAAGACTTATTAACCATATCCTCAAATCCTACCACACACTGCCTAGTCCAAGGGGAATAGTTCAGAAATAGTGATTGAATCATATTGAGATAGTACTAGTTATCAACTAATAAGTGATTTATAAAGTTGGATAATTTAGCTGTGAGATTTTTCTACTCAATAAATGTCATTATCAACTCTTTTCTCTTTTTTCCTTTGAATATTTGTGCCCCAAAATGCTACTTTTATAAAATAAGCAACCAAAATCTATGTTTTTGCACACATTAGACAACAACTATGAAATCATTTTCATAGATTTTTTTAATGTATTCAATAGTGTAGCTATCATTAATATAGAAGAAACTTGAAATAGTACTATTTATTTCCTGCATAGGCAAAATATGTCAAATTTGGTCTTAGTCTCTGTTACTTAGCACCATGATAGACATGAAGTCAAACTGTACATGAATAAGGCATAGATTTCTTAGAATTCAAGAAATAAGCACATGCTATTGTTAATATTAATATTGTTATTATTAGTCCCAGTAGAATGTCCCATCGTGTTACTTAGTCTGCAGAATATAGTTGAAATAGGCTACAAATTTCCATTCCCTAGTTCTGTGTAACGTATAGAGAAACTACACATCTCCAACTCATTACCTAAATAAACTGGGTATACTTAAGAAACTAGGAGGAATTCCTCTGTAACACATGGACTGGTTAGCATGCATAAGTTGCACAATCATGATTATGCTAATGAAATAAAACAAAATAAGAAAAACAAATAAATTATGCATTTGTACCTGTTAAAAGTTTAATAATAATAATATGATGCTCTAGGGTGAGCCAAAAGAAAAGAGGAATCTGTATAGTTAGAAAGACAAGATTTCCCCACACATTCAATGGCCTGAGGGCTGTACTTAAAATATGTCACTTAACCAGTAACCCCTGAAGTGTCTTACTGCTTAATCATGTAATAGTCACAGTTTGTGTGGCAGACAGCCCACTGCCAACTAAACTTAAGTGCTTAGATTATTTTTCTCTCTCGTTTCCATTTTTTAAAATAATCTCTTATCCTATAAATAATATGTGTGACTTGACCCCCAGTATAAAACACGATTCCCCCAAAGTGGTTCTCCGTAAGGCTTGGTCAAAACATGATTTGTGAGAGAGATTTTGAATATATTTTATAACACTAAGTTGAATCCTAAAGGAAAAAAGCTAGGAAAAAATCCACAAGGATTTCATTCAGCTCACTTTTAAACTTGATCCATAATTTGATTGAATGCTCTTGGGCACTATTAAATAGTAATAATGAACTTCACCTAAAGCCCTTAGTAATTTTGTTCCACATTTCCTTCTCTAATTATCCACTATTCCCTATTTATTACTACTTCATTCTCTGCCTTCAGGCTGTCTAAAAATACTAAGAATGATAAATTAAACAATACATTTGGCATGAAGTTAACCAGTGGGGAGGGTTATAATTTAATGGGTTGTCTTCTGAATTAATTATTTCTGGATTATTTAATTGCAGTTTCTAAACAAATTTCTTAAAATATATGACATTAGAACTTGCAGTATATTTCTCATAAAATTATTACGACAAGATCACAGGTTATCATAATCATCTATTTAAGATTAATTTTATGGTAATTTTACTGCACATATATAGAGATTTACTAGTCATATTTTTCTAAGTGTTGTCTTCTATAGAATTTAACAATATTTTCCTTAGTATCTCGCCAGTGCAGATGTCTAATTGCTGGCATTTGAAACCAGTGCCTTTCCCCCCCTAAGTAATAATAACCATTGACTTTTATATTAAAGTCATGAGACTTACTATATGTTTATAGTTTTTAGATTAAGTAGTAGAGAACATGATGATACTCTGTATACTATTTATTTACCCCCCTCAGTCTCATTAGAGTTCTGTGATAATCAGTTCCTGATTCTCTGAGCTAAAAATCTCATTTTATCTAAAGAAGCAATCATTTAGAAGAATCCACATTGCTAAATGACAAACAAACTATTTGTGGTGTGAAATTTAACTCATATTGTGCATTTTTTTTAGTATTTTTCTTATAAAAAAGACTAGAAAATTTTTCTTAGAAAAATTTTTTCTTAGAAAAGCAGAACTTTTATGAAGTTTCTTACAAAGCCAATAAACAAAAACTTCTCAACCATTCATCAGCAGTCAGCAAGTCCAGAGGAAGTGGAATAGCTCATCTGGTCTTAACCTCTGGAATCTCCCCAAATTAATTCCCTATTACATCCAGCCCACAAAAGCCTTCTCAGATTTCATGTGTGAATGGCTGCAGTGGTGATCCAAAGCTCTTTACAACTTCCTTCAATCCTGTGAACTTCTGGGCAACTGCTTTTTTAATGCTTTGCAAAGCTCGGTGGTAGGAAGTTTTCACTAAGTATTAGGGTGTCATTCAACTGTAAAGTCTTGCATTTTAAAAATATATCAGGTACTTATATATATATATTTTTCTTTTAAATATTTTTCAATCTTACTACAGAAGTAGATGAAGCTTACTAGGTACTGATAAACACAGACTAGTTATATTCTTGGCACCGAGAATGAAATAGATCCTGTAAGACTCGAAAATACCTATAACTGTCTCAGAAAGAAATATTTAGTAAGATAAATACATTTCAAAAAGAAAGTAAAATTCTTATACAGTATGAATATGAAGTACAAATTACTACAAGGACTTTGGAATACTATTTGACATAATTAAATTGAAACATGCATGCACCCAAATGACTCAGTAATTTTGTAAAAGGATACACAAGTGCACCAACAAATTTGGATAAAAATATTCATAGAAAAATATTGCATAAAATGCTCAAATTGATAATATGGATCAATAGTAAATCAGGAAAGTATCTTGCAGATGGGAATACCAGACCACCTGACCTGCCTCTTGAGAAAACTATATGCAGGTCAGGAATCAATAGTTAGAACTAGACATGGAACAACAGACTGGTTCCAAATAGAAAAAGGAGTATGTCAAGGCTGCATATTGTTACCCTGCTTATTTAACTTATATGCAGAGTACATCATGAGAAACGCTGGGCTGGAAGAAGCACAAGATGGAATCAAGATTGCCAGCAGAAATATCAAGGACCTCAGATATGCAGATGGCACCACCCTTATGGCAGAAAGTGAAGAGGAACTAAAAAGCCTCTTGATGAAAGTGAGAGGAGAGTGAAAAAGTTGACTTAAAGCTCAACATTCAGAAAATGAAGATCATGGCATTTGGTCCCATCACTTCATGGGAAATAGATGGGGAAACAGTGGAAACAGTGTCAGACTCTATTTTTTTGGGCTCCAAAATCACTGCAGATGGTGACTGCAGCCATGAAATTAAAAGGCACTTACTCCTTGGAAGGAAAGTTATGACCAACCTAGATAGCATAGTGAAAAGCAGAGACATTACTTTGCCAACAAAGGTCCGTCTAGTCAAGGCAATGGTTTTTCCAGTGGTCATGTATAGATGTGAGTGTTGGACTGAACAAAGCTGAGCACCAAAGAATTGATGCTTTTGAACTGTGGTGTTGGAGAAGACTCTTGAGAGTCCCTTGGACTGCAAGGAGGTCCAACCAGACCATCCTAAAGGAGATCAGTCCTGGGTGCTCATTGGAAGGACTGATGCTGAAACTGAAACTCCCATACTTTGGCCATCTCATGTGAAGAACTGACTCATTGGAAAAGGCCCTGGTGCTGGGAGGGATTGGGGACAGGAGAAGGGGATGACAGAGGATGAGATGGCTGGATGGCATTACCAACTCAATGGATGTGTGTTTGAGTGAACTCCGGGAGTTAGTGATGGACAGGGTGGCCTGGCATGCTGCGATTCATGGGGTTGCAAAGAGTTGGACATAACTGAGGGACTGAACTGAACTGAATTGAACTGATCTTGCAGTATCTATCTACTGTGGGGATACTACATAATGATAAAAAAATAAATAACTATAGTTACCTGTAACAATATGGCTGAATCTTATTAACATAATATTGATTGAAATAAGCCAAACACAAATTATATATTCATTCATTTATATAATGTTCAGTAACAGGCAAATCAGGCTGTAGAATTGAAGTCAGGACAGTGGTTACTTCCAGGGAAAAAGAAGATATTGTTAATTGGTGTGGCCAGAAGCCTGGGTAGTTTGACAATTTTACTTGAGCAAGGTGGCAAACAAATGTGTTTGCTCATTCAATGGTATACTTACGATTTGCGCATTTCTCGATACGTCCATGTGGTGGTGGTAATTTAGTCACTAAGTCGCGTCCAACTCTTGTGACCCCATGGGACTGTAGCCTGCCAGGCTCCTCTGTCCATGGAATTCTCCAGGAAAGAACACTGAAGTGAGTTGACATTTCTTTCTCTACTAAACAGGTCTCAATTGCAGCGACCTCACTGGACCATGGTGGAAAAGGCAATGGCACCCCACTCCAGTCCTCTTGCCTGGAAAATCCCATGGATGGAGGAGCCTGGTAGGCTGAGGTCCATGGGGTCACTTAGAGTCGGACACGACTAGCGACCTCACTTTCACTTTTCACTTTCATACATTGGAGAATGAAATGGCAACCCACTCCAGTGTTCTTGCCTGGAAAATCCCAGGGATGGGGGAGCTTGGTGGGTTGCTGTCCATGGGGTCACACAGAGTCGGACACGACTAAAGTGACTTTGCAGCAGCAGCACCAGAAGCAGCACTGGACCATGAAGAGGCTCAAGAGAGACAAAGACCTCTAAAGTTCTTGACTCAAGGCTTGGTACCCTGAAAGTTTTCCACACAAAGTTCACTGTGAATAATGATGGGGCTTCCCTGGTGGCTCAGAGGTTAAAGCGTATGCCTCCAATGCGGGAGACCCGGGTTCGATCCCTGGGTCGGGAGGATCCCCTGGAGAAGGAAATGGCAATCCACTCCAGTATTCTTGCCTGGAGAATCCCATGGACAGAGGAGCCTAGTAAGTTACAGTCCATGGGGTCGCAAAGAGTCGGACACGACTGAGAGATTTCACCTCACCTCACCTCAATGATGAAGAACACTCCTGGTGGTTCAATTAAAAAGTTAAAAAAATAATTTGATGTATTTGAATATGAACATCAATTGTTTTTTGGCCCATTATCACCACGGTTTCCACAGTGAGCTACCTTATAGACTTCAATTTGATTCATTTCTTTCTCTCGTTTCCCAATTCAAACTACAATGAATTATTTAATTTGGGGTTTTGAGAAATGTTTTCCAATTGTCCTCCACATGATTCAATTTGATGTTCATGTCCATTACTGTTCTCCTAATGGAGATTCTCCCCATTTCAAGTTTAAACAAACTCCCTCAGATAGATCTGACTTAAATTACTTTTAACTGTCTTAGATAATTTTCTGGAACCACTGCTTTTAGAATTTGACACTTATGATTGAATAGTTTCTTTAGTGAATTTGATCACTTACCAGAAAATGATTAAACTATTTTGCTTTGCTTTAGAGGCCTTGCATTGTCAGATATTTACAATTTTATTATTATTTACCCAGGTTTTCTGTACAAAGTGGCTTCTTTAGAAGGAATTCCATTCTCCAAATATTATGGAAGAGATATTCTTGTTACAGTTTCTTTCTTCTGCTATATGTTCATTCATTTCACATATTTTTTGTTTACTCATATTTCAACTGTTTTCCAAAGTTGTCTTTGTTTCAGTTATTTCATGAAGTTTTATTTGATTATACCAGATTGAATGATCTCCCCTTCTTTTGTATCACTTTAATAATGTTTACAAAATGCACAGTATGATGATTAATTACACTCCCACTTACCTACAAAGATTCTATTAATATTATGTGTCAGGTATGCATATATACAGATGTAATAATATGTATGGGGGAGTGTAGAAGTGTCTCATACTCTGTTCTACAAAATCACACAGCCATGCACAAATAAAAGGAAGAAAGCACATAACTAGAGTATACTGGAATATTCAACCTAGTAATTTTTCTTAATTTATAAGATATTTTATAAAACACATATCACAAGAATATATTGTATTGTTTTTAAAAATAGAAAAAATCACTTGTAACAGATCTTAAGCAAGGAATAGCTATCCCAGCATGTGCTTCAGCTTCTTGAAATGACTGTGGAATTTGCGATCCCTAAGGTAAATTTGTGAGAGAAAGCATAAAAAGTAAACATAAAAAAATGAAAATACTTGTTTAAATATCTGCTTTAACTTTTTTCAACAAACTGATGACATTTCTAAGTAAAAGCAAAAAGCTTTCAAATTAAGTAAATGTTTATAAACATTCTTCAGGTAATAGAAATTTTCAAATGCCCATGCATTTTTTTGTATAGCATAGTTTAAACTGATTTTCATTTAACAAAATAAGAAAATAACAGTGTGACAGTTGCAGATAACTATGCCTGACTTGCTGTGTTAATTTTGTAAAGATATTAATAATTATTTTATGTTAATTGTGTTTGAAATAGAATGACATATATATATATATATATATATATATATATATGTATAAATATTTATGGTCCATGTGGGCATAACACAGAGTCAGAAAACTGTAATGGTAACCATATTCACATTAAGGCATCTGTGTGTGTATGTCTGTATGTATGTATAAAGTCTTGACTGTGCATGTGCTTAGTTGCTAAGTCATGGCAGACACTCTGTGGTCCCTTGCACTATAGCCTGATGGGCTCCTTTATCCGTGATATTTTCCAGGCAAGAATGCTGGAGTGAGTTGCCAGTTTCTAATCCAGGGGATCTTCCAGATGCAGAGATTGAACATGGGTCTCTTGTGTTTCCTGCATTGGCAGGCAGATTCTTTACCACTAGGTATTTACCTGGGAAACCTAAATCTTTCATACTTTAGGACAATAAACATATCTCAATTTATATCCAAAAAAATTTGGCATTTATTAGGTGGCTCAATAAAGAAACATACTGGAAATCCTCTTATTCTAGGTTGCTTAATCTAAAAAATGAAATTAATGCTGTTATGAGAATTAAAAAGAAAAACCTAACACATATAAAGTGCTTTGAATGCATTTGAATATGTCATTATCACTCAAAAAATTGTGGGACAATGCATATGAAAATGTTAAAATCTATAAGTGGATGCAATATACTGTTTGAAATAAACATGTTAATTTCCTAATATCTAATATTTAATTGTTACATAAGAAATACAAATGAAAACATTTACTTCAAAATAGTAGATATTTATGTGTAAGTATGGACTTCCCTGGTGGCTCAGACGGTAAAGCGTCTGTCTACAATGCGGGAGACCTGGGTTCGAGCCCTGGGTTGGGAAGATCCCCTGGAGAAGGAAATGGCAATCCACTCCAGTACTACTGCCTGGAAAATCCCATGGAGAGAAGAGCCTGGTAGGCTACAGTCTATGGGGTCTCAAAGAGTCGGACACGACTGAGCAACTTCACTCACTCACTCACATGTGTAAGTATAAAATTCATATATTTTAATAAGTATATATATGCTAAAATATCTTTAATAATAATTTTATTTTAATTCAATAAATAGAATAATAAAATTAAGATGACTTTTATAATACACCTCATCTCTACTAATTTAAAATTAAATATATAAAGACAACACTTCTTGGGAAACATTTTTGATATAGATTGTACTTCTTTATATTATGCATCAATTCCAACCTCTTTTTCTTCTCTATTATAATATACATGCAGAAGATTTTTAATTGTCTTAATTCATTAGTTATAGCTTTTCAGTGCCAATCAAACAAGAAATTTTGAAAATCACAAGCAGAACAATTTTATGAATCATAGTAGTTTATATCTTTCATTGCTGCTACTCTCTATGCCATTGTCATACTTGACTTTTTGAACATCAACACAAATTATTTTTTGTATAGTTTAAAATGTAAAGCCAAAAAATGAGAGTGTACATGAAATTATCCAAGTTATTTTATGTCTCAGATCTTCATAATGTTCACCATTTGTATCACTACAATCATTTAATTCCAAATTTACACCATTCTTAAAAAGTTGCAAGTTAGTGAGAAATAAAATATTAATGCATAAATATGTATAATGTGAGATGGAATAAGAAAATGCCTAAGAGGAATGAAAAAAAAGTATTTAAAATGTTGAGGGGATAGAGGCATTGAAAATGGAGTGTAATATGAGAACAATATTTTTAGGAAATTATCCTTTTAATACAGATGCTAAATAATTCTAAATAAGAGTTTCAGAACTTGGATCAAGGTAGATGAGTAGAAGATGGAACTCACCTCCTCCAAACAAAACATCAAAAAAATAAATCTCCATGTATGGAGCAATTCTCACCAAAAGCTAACTGGAGACTGGCATAAAGACTCTTATTCAAACATGCTGGCAAAAATATCTGGAAGTGAGTGAAATGGAAGTAGAAGGGAAGGAAGAGCAATTGGGCTGAAACTTATGCCCCTGAGAAGGATGCAGAGGAGAAAGGAGATAACAAAGGTGGGATGGAGCATCTCTTTGGAGAATGAGTTGTTCAAGCGGCCTATTGGTCTCCCCAAGTCCTTGAGAGGGATACAGGGAAAACAAGTCACCTTGTCTGAATGGGCTGGTGGGTCTAATAGGCGGGTGTATAAGAAGCCTGGACTAAGGGCTTCTTGCTGAAGTGCATGTCCCTGCCTGTGAGGGAAGGCTCCAGTCCTGCTTGCCTCACATCACAGCTTTACACTGGAGTGAGGGCTGCCACAGCTGAGGATAGATCTCAGCCATGAGATGATGAGGTGGCTCAAAGTGAAAGCCTGAGCAAGGATGGGGCAGATATTGCTGGCGCTTACATGGCTGGTGGTTCACAAAAAGTCCAGATATTTGTCAGTGGTTAAATAGCCAAAATTCAAACCCTGGCCCTTGCCAAGTGCCCACATCAGCCCTATTGGTCCAGCATTGCTCCATTCTGGGGCAAAGGAGTTGATGCTGCAAAGGAAGGGAATTCTTACACTCAAGCAAAACTGAACCAGATCACACCCAACCTCAGGTTTTCTGCTCCAGCAGCTTGGTAACTGACACTACCCTCAACAGGTCATCACCTGACTCATAACCACTGAGCAGAGGAGAAGCTCCTCATATGTGACTCTGGCCTAAACCCTCCATTTCCAACCCCACCTCTTCCCAAGGTGATAACTGACAGTAAGGCCTGATGAAAATTATAGCATGCATTCATGTTAGATCTAGTTCTCCCACTGGGTTTGTATAGACTGTACAGGGATGCTTCCAGGCAAGGACACCCATTCAAGACTGCAATAGGTAACTGTTTCACTTAATTTTTTTCAGTTCAGCTCAGTTCAGTCTTTCAGTCGTGTCCGACTCTGTGACCCCATGGACTGCAGCACACCAGGCCTCTCTGTCCATCACTAACTCGCAGAGTTTACTCAGACTCATGTCCATTGAGTTGGTGATGCCATCCAACCATCTCATCTTCTGTAGTCCCCTTCTCCTGCCTTCAATCTTTCCCAGCAAGAAGGTCTTTCCAGTGAGTCAGTTCGTCTCATCAGGTGACCAAAGTATTGGAGTTTCAGCTTCAACATCAATCCTTCCAATGAACACTCAGTACTGATTTTCTTTAGGGTGGACTGGTTGGATTTCCATGCAGTCCAAGGGACTTTTAAGAGTCTTCTCCAACATCACAGTTCAAAAGCATCAATTCTTCAGCGCTCAGCTTTCTTTATAGTCTAACTTTCACATCCACACATGACCACTGGAAAAACCATAGCCCTCACAAGACAGACCTTTGTTGGCAAAGTAATATCTCTGCTTTTTAATATGCTATCTAGGTTTGTTATAAGTTTCCTTTTAAGGAGTAAGTGTCTTTTAATTTCATAGCTGCACTCACCACTGCAGAGATTTTAGTGCTTTACCACTGTAGAAAAAGAAAGGGTGAAGTACAAGAATTCATTAGTAACAAAGTTAGCCTCCTTTGTTTTAGAAATTTGAAATAAGACACATATTTGTGTATTTTACTTTATTACTTGAACATAGATAAGTGTGTCACAGATCATTCCTACTGAAACTATTTTTCTATAAATTATTACCCATTACAAGACAGGCTTATATGACATTATAAAGGAAAGAGTGACAGTAACTTATTTGTTTTTTTGTATTGATGCCCTGGATTAATAGATTTTTCCTAGAGATGTATGCATAATGATGGGAATATGAGAAATTCAATAACAGTGCCAGGCAAACAAATAGAAGTAACTCAGATCATGTCCTTGCACTATTATGTGGAACTATGTGTCATGCTAGCTTGTGGTTTCCACTTGTCCCTTCTTTCTTCACTTTAAGAAATAATGGTCTAGATATATGAATGTCACACTTTTTTAGAATATTTCCATTTTTGCTCATCACTCTTTTCTATATGCTAAAGCTCAAAACAAAGATTTTGAGAAAGAGCTATCACGCAAACTACATCACTTCCCAGCATACCCAATAGATGATGTTCTACATCAGCTTGGCAAATGCTTACATGGGGCACACTTGTTTCCTAACAGTTTGATTTATGAAAAAATTGCATATAGTGTTATATCTTATGCTTACTATGCTGCTGCTGCTGCTAAGTCACTTCAGTCATATCCGACTCTGTGCGACCCCATAGACAGCAGCCCACCAGGCTCCCCTGTCCCTGGGATTCTTCAGGCAAGAACACTGGAGTGGGTTGCCATTTCCTTCTCCAATGCATGAAAGTGAAAAGTGAAAGTGAAGTCGCTCAGTCGTGTCTGACTCTTAGCGACCCCATGGACTGCAGCCTACCAGGCTCTTCCATCCATGGGATTTTCCAGGCAAGAGTACTGGAGTGGGTTGCCATTGCCTTCTCCTATGTTAACTATAGCTATAAATAAATAAAAGAGAAAACTTGATTGTTAACAGTAAACATGACTGTGACTGAGAAATGTATTGGAGAAAGCAGCATCTGTTTAGAAAAGGCTGATTCTCAATCTCTTTTTGCTTTTTTAAGGATAAACTAAGCAACCCTGCTGTAGCACTGAGCATTTTCTGAACAAAAGACATTCTTGAAATTTGTATATAGTAAGTGGAGCAGACTGGTTCCAAATAGGAAAAGGAGTATGCAAGGCTGTATATTGTCACCCTGCTTATTTAACTTATATGTAAAGTACATCCTGAGAAATGCTGGGCTGGAAGAAGCAGAAGTTGGAATCAAGATTGCCAGGAGAAATATCAATATCCTCAGATATGCAAATGACACCACTCTTACGGCAGAAAGTGAAGAGGAACTAAAAAGCCTCTTGATGAAAGTGAAAGAGGAGAGTGAAAAAGTTGGCTTAAAACACAGCATTCAGAAAACGAAGATCATGGCGTCTGGTCCCATCACTTCATGGGAAATAGATGGGGAAACAGTGGAAACAGTGTCAGACTTTATTTTGGGGGGCTCAAAAATCACTGTAGATGGTGATTGCAGCCATGAAATTAAAAGACGCTTACTGCTTGGAAGGAAAGTTATGACCAATCTAGATAGCATATTCAAAAGCAGAGACATTACTTTGCCAACAAAGGTCCATCTAGTCAAGGCTATGGTTTTTTCAATGGTCATATATGGATGTGAGAGTTGGACTGTGAAGAAAGCTGAGTGCCAAAGAATTTATGCTTTTGAACTGTGGTGTTGGAGAAGACTCTTGAGAGTCCCTTGGACTGCAAGGAGATCCAACCAGTCCATTCTAAAGGAGATCAGTCCTGGGTGTTCTTTGGAAGGAATGATGCTAAAGCTGAAACTCCACTGCTTTGGCCACCTCATGCAAAGAGTTGACACATTGGAAAAGACTCTGATGCTGGGAGGGATTGGGGGCAGGAGGAAAAGGAGATGACAGAGGATGAGATGGCTGGATGGCATCACTGACTCAATGGCCCTGAGTTTGAGTGAACTCCGGAAGTTGGTGATGGACAGGGAAGCCTGGCATGCTGTGATTCATGGGATCACAAAGAGTCAGATATGACTGAATGACTGAACTGAACTGAACTGAGACATATATAAAAAACTATCAGTCATAACTGGGGAATATTATAACTGAAATGAAAAACACATTGGAAGGAATAAACAGCAGAACAGATGATACAGAAAAATGCATAAGTGATCTGAAAGATGAAATGACGCCAATGATTCAATCAAAATAGAAAAAATAAAAACAAATTTAAAAAGTGAGAATAGTTTGAGGAATGTTTGGGATAACACCATTGTGTACCATCACCCCTATAATTAGAGGTCTCAAAGGAGATAAAAGAGAAAAGGGGTCAAAAATCTAATTTACAGAATTATGACAAAACAATTCTTAAGCTGTTAGAAGGAAAGAGTTATTTAGGTACAGGAATCAAAGATCGTCCTAAACAACATGAACCAAAACAGCTTCACACTAAAGACACATCGCAATTAAAACTTAAAGAGACAAATCCCTCTGTCTTCTCGTTTTTATATACCTAACAATAATTACTTTAAATTTCAATATACTAAATTCTGCAAACAAGAAACATAGAATGTCTCACTGGAAAAAAAAAAAAAAAAAAACTCTTTCATATATATATGTTCAGTTGCTTCAGTCGTGTCTGATTCTTTGCGACCCTATGTACTGCAGGCCACCAGGCTCCTCTGCCCATAGAATTTTCCAGGCAGAATGCTGGAGTGGGGTGCCATTTCCTTCTCCAGGGGATCTTCCTGACCGAGGGATCAAACCACATCTCCTGCATCTCCTGCATTGCAGGTGGATTCTTTTCCACTTAGTCACAGGGGAAGTCCCATGTATACATGCACACACACACACACACACACACAGAGTTTCCCAAGTGGCTCAGACAGTAAAGAGTATAATATATATTATGCATATAAAGATAATATACATGTCTATATAGATATATTGCTTACAAGAGACTCACTTCAGAAATAAAGACACACACAGACTGAAAATGAGGAGATGGAAACTATTTTATGTAAAAAGAAACAACCAGAAAGTCTTGGTAGCAATATTCATATCATGCAAAATAGACTTTAAAAGAGAGTTTATAGCAAAAGACAAAGAAAGTTATTATATAATGATAAGGTGATTAGTACAAGCAGTGGGCATTACACTCATTAATGCATATACATCCAATAAAGGAACATTTAAATATACACAGCAGATGTTAACAGATATAAAGAGAGAAATTGACAACAGTACAATAATAGTAAGGGATTTTAACACCTCATATACATTAATGGACAGAACTTCCAGATGAAAAATAAATAAGACAACAGTGGTTTTAAATTATATTGACTACTCAGACAGTTGAATATTAAAAACAAACTTAAATTATATTAACTACTCAGACAGCTGAATATTAAAAACAAACAAACAAACAACAACAACAAAAATAAAAATAAAAAAAGGGGGCAGAAGATATAATTAGATATTTCACCAAAGAAGATATATGGAGAGCTAATAGACTCTGATGCTGGGAGGGATTGGGGGCAGGAGAACGGGACAACCGAGGATGAGATGGCTGGATGGCATCACTGACTCAATGGACGTGAGTCTGAGTGAACTCCGGGAGTTGGTGATGGACAGGGAGGCCTGGCGCTCTGCGATTCATGGGGTTGCAAAGAGTCAGACATGACTGAGCGACTGAACTGAACTGAACTGAATAGAAACAACTAGACATGGAACAATGGACTGGATGAAAACTGGGAAAGGAGTACCTCAAGGTTGTATATTGTCACCTGCTTATTTAAGTTATATGCAGAGTACATCATGAAAAATGCTAGGCTATGAACTGCAAGCTGGAATCAATATTACTGTGAGAAATATCAATAACTTCACATATGCAGATGATACCACTCTAATGGCAGAGAGTGAAGAATTAATGGGCCCCTCGATGAAGGTGAAAGAGGAGAGTGAAAAAGCTAGCTTAAAACTCAACATTCAAAAAACTAAGATCATGGCATCCGGTCCCATCACTTCATGGCAAATAGAAGGGGAAAACATGGAAATGATGTCAGATTTTATTTTCTTGGGCTCCAAAATCAACATGAATGGTGAATGCAGTCACAAAATTAAAAAGAGGAGAGTGAAAAAGCTAGCTTAAAACTCAACATTCAAAAAACTAAGATCATGGCATCCGGTCCCATCACTTCATGGCAAATAGAAGGGGAAAACATGGAAATGATGTCAGATTTTATTTTCTTGGGCTCCAAAATCAACATGAATGGTGAATGCAGTCACAAAATTAAAAAACACTTGCTCCTTAGAAGAATAACTATATCAAAGCTAGACATTGTTTTAAAAAGCAGAGACATCCCTTTGCCAACAAAGGTCCATATAGTCAAAGCTATGATTTTTGCAGTAGTCATATATGGATGTGAGAATTGGATCAAAAAGAAGGCTGAGAACCGATGAATTGATACTTTCAAACTGTGGTGTTGGAGAAAACTCTTAAGAGTCCCTTGGACTGCATGGAGATCCAACGTGTCAATCCTAAAGGAAATCAGTCTGGAATATTCACTGGAAGGACTGATGCTGATGCTGAAGCTGAAGCTCCAATACTTTGGCCACCTGATGTGAACAGCTGATTCTTTTGAAAAGACCCTGATTCTGAGAAAAATTGAAGGCAGAAGGAGAAGGGGATGACAGAGGATGAGATGGTTGGATGGCATCACCAACTGGTTGGACATGAGTTTGAGCAAGCTACAGGAGTTGGTGATGGACAGGGCAGCCTGGCATGCTGCATTTCATGGGATTGCAAAGAGTGGGACATGACTTTGTGACTGAACATCAATAGCAACAAATAGACACATGAAAAGATGCTAAGTAAGCTCTGAGAGCTGGCGATGGATGAGGAAGCCTGGCATGCTGCAGTCCATGGGGTCGCAAACAGCTGGACACAATTGAGTTACTGAACTGAACTGAAAATTCTAAACATGGCTAATTACTAGGAAAATGCAAATCAAAACTGCAATGAGGTAACAGCTCACACCTTTCAGAATGACCATCATTAATAGGTCTACAAATAATAAATGCTGAAAAGGGTGTAGTGAAAAGGGAACTCTCTTGTACTGCTGGTGGAAATGTAAATTGACACAAACTTTAGAGAACAGTATGGAGGTTCTTTAAAAACGAAACCTAGAACTACTATATGATCCAGCAATCCCACTACTGGGCATATACCTTGAGAAAATCATAATTCAAAAAGACTCATGTACCTCAATGTTCACTGAAGCATTATTTACAATATCCAGGACATGGAAACAACCCAGATGTCCATCAACAGATGAAAGGATGAAGAAGTGGTACAATGAAATATTACTCAGCACATAAAGGAAAGAAGTCGGGTCACTTTTAGTGATATTGAAGGACCTAGAGCCTGTCACACAGAGTGAAGTAAGTCAGAAAGATAAAAATAAATATCACATTATCTATGCATATATATGGAACCTAGAAAAATGGTCCTGATGAACTTATTTGCAGGGCAGGAATAGAGACTCAGATCTAGAGAGTGGTCTTGTGGACACAGGATCAGGGAGAGAAGGGTGAGGTGAATTCAGAGATCAATGGTCTTGTGTATATCAAATGGTCTCTGATCCATCAAAATATGTACATAGTGAGAGCCATTAATACTTTGTTGTTACACATTCGTGGTCTATATATAACTTCATATTAAGAGCTAAAACAAAGAAAGTGTTCAAAAGATCAAAACCTTGAGTAAGTAGAAATGTATATGATAAATGCAATAATACAGAAAATAATTTATTACAACAAAAGCACTTCTAAGTCAAGATATACATTACCTTTGTTTACGTTTAACTTTTCTTTACTGATTACCACTTCATGTGTGGCACACACATATAATAAAGATAGAAATCTGGCTCTTCATATATATTCCAATGTCACAACAGAAACATTAGAATACAAATATATTTTCAATGTAGATTAATTACCTGCAGTAGCAAATTTGAAATACATTTACATAAAGAGGAAGTAAAAGCTTGAGCATATTCTAAAAGATGCTGGCTAAGTGGAGTAACAAATGAAATGAGTATATGTTTTCATCCTAAATTTCCAAGAATTACACTTCTGTTCTCTATTTTATATCTTCTATAGAAATAATTTATGTTATCAAGAGATTCAATTTATATCATTTCACTAATGGCTCAGGATAAGAGATAGATGTAATCAATTTTTATAAACAGCAATGTTTACATATCTATATAATTCTATTTTGCTAAGCTTTACAAAATAATCATAGTATTTTTTTTTGCAAAGAGAGATTTTATATTAATCATAGCATTGTAATGCAATAGATTACACCTTTAAAGGAAGAAAAGGAGAGAAGCATAAAGCATTTGTTTGGCAGCAGAGTTAGAGTAGATAAGCCTAGAAGAAAAGAACATGCATTTCATATTACTTTAACTTTACTACTGCACATTCTGTGCACAATAATCACACTGAGGAGATGCAAGTATCTGTGTCTCAGTGAAGGTACATTAAAGTTATGCTGTGATTTACAGAGAGTTGGTTATGCTCTACTCCAAAAACTGCTTTATGACTGATCATTTTTTTTTTCTTACCTACAGAATATGTGATTTCTATTGGACCTTGCTTTTATATCTTAGTGTTAGGCTACTGTGTCCTATAGTTACCAACAATTTAAAGTGGCCCTTTGTTCACATTTCCATAATGTTTTATTTGCAAATGACAAAAATATTACAGTTATTAATATTGATGATTTTGTGAAGTGAAGTGAAGTTGCTCAGTCGTGTCTGACTCTTTGCGATCCTGTGGACTGTTAGCTCACCAAGCACCTCTGTCCATGGGGTTCTCCAGGCAAGAANTTCACATTTCCATAATGTTTTATTTGCAAATGACAAAAATATTACAGTTATTAATATTGATGATTTTGTGAAGTGAAGTGAAGTTGCTCAGTCGTGTCTGACTCTTTGCGATCCTGTGGACTGTTAGCTCACCAAGCACCTCTGTCCATGGGGTTCTCCAGGCAAGAATACTGGAGTGGGTTGCCATTTCCTTCTCCAGGGGATCTTCCTGACCCAGGGATCGAACCCAGGTCTCCCGCATTGCAGGCAGAGGCTTTAATCTTTGAGCCACAAGGGAAGCCCCAAGTGAAAGGGAAAGTGTTAATTGTCAGTAGTGTCCGACTCTTTGCGACCACATAGACTGTACCCCACCAGGCTCCTCTGTTCATTGGATTCTCCAGGAAGAATACTGGAATGGGTTGTCATGCCCTCTTCCAGGGGATCTTCCTGACCCAGGGATTAAACCTGGGTCTCTCGAATTGCAGGCAGATTTTTTACTGTCTGAGCCACCAGGGGAGCTGAAATTAATTTCTCTTACATATAATGTAAATACAGGTGAAAAACACATAATGAAGATTTTCATACTCAAATTTATGGCTGAATTATTTCTCAGGAAATCCTCACCAGTCCATTAGCTGATGCTAAAGCTCGTTGCTGAACACCACATGCAAAATCTATTACTCTCTTTCCTTCTTCACTATTTTGTTGTTTGCAAGCTAACAGACCATGATTTCATTTCCCAGAGAACAAGAATCTTTTTCTAGGGAGCCTTCTAAACTCCAGCAAGCCTCATCAAAAAACTGATAATCAATGAAGTGTGTACACATGAAAATCTCTAAAGAATTCTGATGAAGTAGTGTATTTTTACAGCTTGCCTGTCTTCAGAGAAGCTTTACAAATGAAGCCAATTGCTTTCTCCACTGGGAATTCTAGATGGTAGAGATCAAGGAAGAGGCTAATATTTACCATTTCACAAATTAAAGACTACATGGTAAGTCTAGTGTCAGACAGCTTTAATTATTTTCCCTGCTTTGTAGTTTGGATAGTTTAATCTGGGTTTCCCTGCAGCTGACAACTTAGAGTGAAAAACCAAGCAGAATGTCAGCATTTACTGAAGCAGATAATGTAGCTCAAAAATGCAGACATTTTCCTGGGATACAAGACAATGTTTTGCATAGCTCTAGCCATTCAGCTGAGTGAACATTCCTATATTTATTTAATGCAGAAAACATGGGTAATGATATGGTTTTCAACACATTTGATTGAGGTAAAAAAAAAGTGAAAATATCTTGATGTAAAATATAGGATTTTGTTAAGATTATATCATTTATACTAAAGTTACAGTGTATACAAGGAATCAACATATATTTTTAATGCAGCAATCAGAAAACATTTTTCATTTATTATATGTCATTTACGGGCTATTTTCATGCCTATTATTTTTACTATTATGGTTCACAAATAATAACAGACAATTCAGGGAAATGAAAAAGGAAATCAGGATGATGTTCTTCTGATGCTAAGAAACAGGTATTTTAAAGCTTTCAAGTTTAATTGGGTGTTGTACAATTTCAAATCTAAAGGCCTAATTGTTTAAGAAAACCTGAAGCAGCCTCATGAGGGATATACCATTCCTGTAGCAGAGGGAAATTGCAAGAATCTTTCTATCCTTTCTAATAGTCTCTCATTATACCCATAAGTTAGATTTATGATCTCTTAATTTCATTCTTGTATTTTTTCCTGTATGTAGTCTCAAAAAATTTTCCTTGAGACTCATATGATCCATGGGGGTATTCATTTTTTTAGTGAATCTCCAGTACCTGACATAATGTACCTATTTCTGGATGGGTCATTTATTCAATAATCATTCATTCACTCATTCATTCATCAATCCGTCAGTCAGTGGATAATTACTGATTACTGAATATGTGTTATGCTTCATATTAGACCTTGAGAATTCAATATAAATTAAATTCAGTCACTACCCTAGAGAAGCTTATGGTGGAATACTTGCTACTCATCTTAAATTGCTTATTGATTGACTTTCAGAACATACAAGAGCAACTTTAACAAGTCTTACTGTATCAGTCAGCTCTGCAGTAGAGAGAAGTCTCAGCGCCTCATGACAGAAAAGTTCTGTTCCTTGCTGGTGTACCAGCTGGGGCTCTGCTCTTACTGTGTGTGATGTTTTCATGTCTGGATCCAGGAGGTGCCAGACTGAAGAAAGAGCAGCCACTTGGTCATGAAGTTCATAGAGTAGAGAGTACCAAATTGAAGAGAATTGGGAGAAACATACATGGCTTAAGAGTCTTCTCCGAAAATGAATGTGAAAGTCAATCAGTCAAGTCCGACATTTTGCAACCCCATAGACTATACAATTCATGGAATTCTACAGGCCAGAATACTAGAGTGCGTAGCCTTTCCCTTCTGTAGGGGATCCTCCCAACCCAGGGAACTGAAATAAATTACTTCCTCTCCTGTTTATTGGCTAGGGAATGTCATATGGAAAAACTAGACAATAGGGTAAGGAGTCTGAGTCATGTGGGAATTTTCAATAAATAAGAAGGGACAAATCCCTCCAGCAAAGGGGGTAAAGGACCTGGCGTAATCATAGAACCAGCCAGTTTATCTGTGTTCTTATGGTGAGAGGAGATTTTGACATTTCATAATGGAATTTCTATTTAGGCTGTGATCAATACTTATTTTAATTATTTCAATCCATGGCATTTTATTCTTTGGGTAACTTTAAGCTAAATCCCTCACCTAGTCTTCATACATTGTATCATAAATATTAAATTATCAGGAGATGAATGAACTGTTTAATAGTTTTATTATGAAAGAGCACATAAGAATTAGCCAGTAACATTTTGCTATTTTGCCTGGAAAAGAAGTCAGATACTACTCCACATAATTCTCTCCATATTAAAAGGATCATTACACATGCTAAAATCTGTGTAGCATCCTGTTAAAAAAATTTTTGCTAAGGTGCTTAACTATCTTAAAAGAAAAATGTTTATTTTTTGAATATATCTATACATATAGATAACTTTATTCAGTGAAAATTAGATTTTCTGTCTCAGAGAAGCTTATTTTCTACATTCCCCTCTGCTAGTTAGAAGCCTGAGGAAGAGAAGGATTCTATGAGCAGAATGTTTTAGGTGAAATACAGCTGCAGGTTTGAAATTTCATTATGATTCTATTCTATTTCCATCACCCCACAGGAACACCTAGACTTAATTCATCAGAGCCCCGTTATTATCTGCGCAACACCCTCAACATCCATATCTACTCCAAACCCATTAACATGGCCAGTTATAACATTTACAAAGGAAATCAGCCTTTGAAATACAACAGTCCTGGCAGCATGTCCTGTATGCTTCTAAAACATATACAGAAAACTTCACAGCAGGATTTTTCTCAAAAGAATAACAATAGTCTCTTTATACACCTAAAATAGGAAGCATATGTTCATGCTGATACATTTAAGTGGATTTGATTCCCATTCATAAGGTGATCGATTGATTTAAAGATGAAATATAGAAGTTCCTCATTTGGAAGAAATCATCTCCACTACCAGCTATTGTAAAATACTCTGCCTTGTGTAGGTATAATCCAGTCACTCAAAAACAATTTTAAATTTGCTTGGAAAAAAAACATGCAACATAGAGAAAATGTTATGCTTCACCATATACTCTCTTGACATTAACCTACATACATACTTTTTTCTTTTTTTTTTATTTTCCAAATTTAAGAAAGATATTCATCCCTCTAGTCATGTGTATTAGGTATAAATACTTTCATTTTATAAGCTCATTTATGACTACAGGTTTTTCTCATGTGACTTCTTTAGTCTTAAATAACCCTTTCTATTTTCTTTCTTACATAATCTGTCTTTATTATTTCTTTCCTTCTTTCTTTTTGCTCCCTGAATTCCTCTCTTGCTTTTACTCAGTCTCCTTTGGGTCTTTTCCTATGCTTTTTCTGTAAATGACATTATATAACCAACTATTTTCCTTTTGCAATTTTATCTGTAGCAGTACTGCTAATAGAATAGTAAGAATCAATGTTCACAGAACACTTGCTTTGAACTTGAAATTTTTCAATGCCCTTTATGTGTAACTATCTACCATAACTGTAAAAGATAGAAATTTACATATGAGTGAGACAAAACAATGTTATATTACTTGTCCTAGAACATTCATCTAGAATGAAGTGCTCCAGGTTTCAATTCCAGGAAACATAATTCTAAGGATAAGTTATTAAGTACTACAAGCTTCTCATACCACAGGCTCCATCTGAACATAGCCTGAGGCTGCTAATTCCCAAATGTACATTTCCAACTCAGATTTTTCACATGAGCTTAAAATTCATGGATCTAACTCCCTGCAAGAAGTGTCTACTCATACCACTAACTGAAATGCAGCAGTTTGAATATTAAATTGTTTTATTTACTCCCATGTTAGGTCCTCTGTGGTGTTCCTGTCTAAGATAGACACATCACTAATTCCCCATTGACTTAGTCACAGACTTGACTTTGGCTCACTCATTGCTCCCAATCTAAAAATAAGTCCTATCAATATAGTTTCCAAAATATATCTCAAATCATTCACATCATTCTGTCTCTATGAACACCACCACTTTGCTGCAGGGATCTAAAATATCTTCTTTTATTTATAAGTTCATACCATTTTCCACAATTTGACCAGAGTTGATTTTTCAAAAATTCAAAACTGTGTCATTTCTCTGCTTAAAACCTTTCAATGTCCCTCATTGTCTTTATGAGGTTTAAAAATCTTAATATAATAAACAGCTTCTTTCCAGAATTTTCTTTTGGCACACCCTCAGTCCCTCAATGTCACAACCACATTGAACTGCATTCTTGGGTTTCCTCCTCTCAACCGCCTTGTTTTCTCCTCTTGCCCACCTCTTTGTTCATCAAGCTGGCTTGACATTTCTTCTAAGTATAATAACTATGTCAACTGTATGCCATCCACTTCTGGGGAGGTATCTAAGAGAAAAAATATATATGTTCCCCAGAAGACTTGTATAATAATCTTCCTAGAAGCTTTAGTAATAATAGGCGAGGAGTGAAAATAGCCCACATTTTCATTAGTGGAGTGATGTGGTAGTTTTTCCCCAAAGAGAACTGCCCAACTAACCATACCTCCTGTTAGTCACTTCCTTATGTTGTCCCCTCTGTTGAATTTGTGTTGCTCTTGTAATTTCTCATTGACTGTTGGAATACATCAGTTGTGAAACTGTGGTTGCTGATGCTGGTTCATAACACTTGCAGCTTATTCTTCAGCATTTTGGAACATTCTCTCTTGATACACAGTCATGGTGATATAAGAAGAACCCAGTCATGGTGATATAAGAAGCCTAAGTTAACTACACGAAAAAACCATCTGTTGACACCGGTTGACACTCCCAGCTAATAATCCAGCCAATATCCAGCATCAGCTGCCAATCATGGGACTGAGCCATCTGGGGAGTCCAGCCCCAGCTTCAACCTGTGATTGCAGGAGAAACCCTGATTGATCACTGCCCAACCAAACACGGTAAGCCCTCAGCACTGTTAGAAATAGTATTTATAGTTTTGTGAAAGTCACAGAAATAGGGAACCAGGACAAAATGATAAGCGGAAATTATAGATTCATGTAATGTTACTCTACACAGAAACAAAAATGAATACTCTTGTGTGCAAAAAGTTCTTAACACAAAATAGTACATGTGATATGGCTCAATATAAAATGTAAGTTAAAAAAATAATACCATCTCATCTAATTAGAACAGTCATTTAACAGTGGTCATGATGTACTCTTCTGGCATATGGAAAATGTTCTGTACCTTGATAAATGGGTTTGGTACATGAGTGTAAAACTCAAATCGTACACTTGAGGTGAGGTGAAGTCACTCAGTCGTGTCCGACTCTTTGCGACCCTGTGAACTGTAATCTACTAGGCTTCTATGTTCATGGGATTCTCCAGGCAAGAATACTGGAGTGGATTGCCATTTCCTTCTCCAGGGGATCTTCCCGACCCAGGGATCGAACCCGGGGCTCCCACATTGGAGGCAGACTCTTTAACCTCTGAGCCACCATTTCACACTATGTAAATTGTACTGAAAAGTTGTCACTAAGCCAAAAGCAGTATTTTCATAACAATAGTGACTGGTCAGCCCTGGATAAGTTATTAAAAGCTGTTTTTCCCTATATCAATAAAGTAACTATTATCATATTTAAAATGTGTATTATATAGTCTCAAGATCTTCCATTTTATCACTTCAGTACAGTGTGTTTAATTTCTCATATGACATATTTTCAAGAACTTTTAGTAATTGTATGTTTTCCTGTTATTTGCCAATAAATATTAATGACCAAGGACTGATCATAAAATTCCAAAAGAAAGGACCATTGTGTAAAAGCATGAAATTGTTATCTTCATTATGGTCTGGTATAAACTAAGATAGTTTTAGTTTTGGCAAACTCATGCTGTCCACAATAAATAAAATCTGAGGGTCTTTTTTACATTTATTAACTGTTCTAATACTTTTTATTCTCCCTCTTGAAATAAGTGGTTCATTTTACACAGCGGTTCTCAAGTCAGTTTTTTATGCCCATATTTGCCAACATCCTAAGCCATGTCATATCCCATGCTTTGAGCTCCTGTAGTATCATGAGCTCCATTACCACTTCTGTAATTGAAGTTATCACGTTGTGATGAATTGATTCAGAAAAGAATAGTGTTGACATACTTTTAATCCTCAGCATTTAATATAATCTTAAAATCTCCTCTTCACAAAAAAAAAAATTGTTACTGCAATTTTAATTTTTAGATATTCCTTACAAGCTATAATGATCAAAATTATGCCATCATGTATACAGACAGATTCTGGCCAGTAGGTCAGCTAGAAGCATTAACCCAGGCTGTGGATCATTTCAGGATTTCTCAGGTGGCACTAGTGGTAAAGAACACAACTACCAATACAGGAGACAAAAGAGATGTAGGTTTGATCCCTGAGTCGGGAAGATCCCCTGGAGGAGGGCGTGGCACCCCCCTCCAGTATTTCTTGCTTGGAGAATCTCATAGATACAGAAGACTGGAAGGAGAATCCCATAGATATAGGAGTCCTTAGGGTCACAAGAGTTGGATATGACTGAAGAAACTTAGCAAGTGGATCAATTCAGTTTTATTTTTTTAGAAATATGTGATCTACAAAACATAAAACATATACACTGGAACACAAGAATAATAAAAACATCATAACAACACATTCAAATTTCCTCACAGGTCCTCAAGGGGATTTATTGGCATTATCTACAAAAAGCCCTTCAGATAATCACAAAGACTTGAAATAAATATATGGAGAAAAGTGCTTCAATGAATTAAAACACATTTATCAGATTTAGAGATTGACTATTTACATTCCTATGATGTGCAGTTTCATAGTTAATGACAGGTTACTGGTAAGTGATTTTTTTTTCTCAACAGCTGATATAAATGAGTATTATTTGTTTCACGGAAGTTTTGAATCCTCTCTTTTATATTTGTCACCATTCTTGTTTTCTTTTTGTCTCAACAGTCATGTTCATATTAGTGTCTTTAGTTCAGTATTCATTCCTCACTTACTATTTAAATGATAGATAAGGCATCATCATTGATAAGAGGAGCAATATCATTGAAACATTAAACTATTTATAAAATGGACTTGAAAATATAAAATAAAAATTTGCCTCTGAATGACATAATCATAAAATACCATTATCTCTCAAGGTACCATTTGAGCACATGACATTAATGGAACACTACATGTAGAATTAAATTTAAAAAATAACATGGAGAATGAAGGAAATATGTAATATCAAACCAAAATTGCAAGATCTCTACCATTACACTTTAATATGTATGTTATAGCTAAGTAAATGCAACAGTTTAAGCAACAAAAGACTTCCAAAACAAAAGACACACTCAGTGCAATCATTTGGTTTGGCAATATAGAATTTTCCATGAAGCTCACTCAATCCTTATGTCTCCATTGCTCACGAGGATCAGTTAGCATAATAAGGATTCCATGACATATTTTATCTTTTGCTCCCTTAATTCTGATTACATACAGAAAATAGAAAAAGAGAGTGTTGAAATAATGAATAAAGGATGAAAACAAAGAAAAATAAAGCCTGATGTCTATCTACACAGACATTTATTTGTATATCTAAGTGACAAACATAAACTAGGCTGTTCTGGAATTGGGCTAATTATTTTTCTATATTATGAGAGTTTCTTGTAATTTTATATTATTATTCATTTGATCAATTAATTCACCAGATGATTTTAAGCAAGAATATTCTGATCTCCAGTTTAACATATACAGTAAGTTACCTATATAGCAAACTTCAAGCTGTGAACTTTTGAAAATGCAAATGTGAGTTCACATGTCCAATCACTTAGGTTAATTCTTATTTCTGGCATACGTTGTCACAAGTGAGGTTTCTTTACAAGTGGTTGTGCTTTTGTGGACAGTTCAGTTCAGTTCAGTCGCTCAGTCGTGTCCGACTCTTTGCGACCCCATGAATCGCAGCACTAAAACCATAGCCTTGACTAGACGGACCTTAGTCGGCAAAGTAATGTCTCTGCTTTTGAAAATGCTATCTAGGTTGGACATAACTTTTCTTCCAAGGAGTAAGCGTCTTCTAATTTCATGGCTGCAGTCACCATCAGCAGTGATTTTGGAGCCTAAAAAAATAAAGTCTGGCACTGTTTCCACTGTTTCTCCATCTATTTCCCATGAAGTGATGGGACCAGATGCCATGATCTTCGTTTTCTGAATGTTGAGCTTTAAGCCAACTTTTTCGCTCTCCTCTTTCACTTTCATCAAGAGGCTTTTTAGCTCCTCTTCACTTTCTGCCATAAGGGTGGTGTCATCTGCATATAAATCTGCAAGAGGACAACTTCACTGAACTCCCTGGTGTGGGACACAGGAGCTTACAATGAAGACCTGATGGAATTGGAGGCCCAGAGAAAGAATGAAGAGACAAGGGGAAGAAGAAATAAACAAAGACCCAAAGAGACTTATGATGTAGGAGATGGCAAGGAGATTTTATTTGAGGAAGCATTGTTAGCTTTTGAGGCCCAGGATCCTAACATAGACTGCTATATGAAGGTTGAGACAATGGCTCAGAACTCAATCCAGTGCTAAGGTGTCACTTAAAGATAAAAAGAGCTGCTACCTAGATATCACTGGATAATTTTTTCAAGGTGGTAGATAGAATTGAATCCAGGAAGAAACCAAAACCTGTGTCATTAGCATCAGGCATGAGTGAAATTGCAGTTTGCACTCCATCTCTAATTGCTGATGATCCTTCAGCTCTTCCATTTTCTATTTCCTGTATCTCCTCCAGTCAGTAACTGTTCTTGCCAGCTCTTGAATGTCAGCTGAAGTACTGTACTATTGTACTTTTCAAAGTCCTGTTTTGGTTCAGTTGCTAAGTCATGTTCAACTCCTAGTGACTCTATGGATTGAAGTATATCAGGCTCCTCTGTGTTCCAATATTTCCTGGAGTTTGTTCAAATTCATGCCCATTGAATCAGTGATGCCATGCAATCATCTCATCATCTGTCACCACCTTCTCATTCTGCCATTGGTCTTTCCCAGCATCAAGGTCTTTTACAATGAAGTTAGCTCTTCCCATAAGGGGGCCAAAGTATTGGAGCTTAACCAACAGTCCATCCAATGAATATTCAGGGGAGATTTACTTAGGGGTTGATTGGATTAATCTCCTTGTGGTCCAAGGGACTCTCAAGAGTATTTTCCAGCACCATAAATTAAAAGTATCAATTTTTCAGCAGCCAGGCTTCTTTATAGTCCAACGATCCCATCTGTACAAATGACAACTGGAAAAAAACATAGCTTTGACTATATGAACCTTTGTAGGCATGGTGATGTCTCTGCTCTTTAATAGGCTGTCTAGGTTTGTCATAGCTTTCCTTTCAAGTAGCAAGTGTCTTTTAATTTCATGGCTGCAGTCAGTTAATGAATCATTGATTCATTCAATGATTGATTCATTCAATCAATGATTAAAAAATCAATCACTAATGATTTTGGAGCCCAAGAAAATAAAAGCCGTCACTGCTTTCAGTTTACCACCTTCTATTTGCCATGAACTGATGAGACCAGATGCTATAATCCTAGATAGATATATATATATACATGTATTTTATTGTTGAGTTTCAAGTCAGCTTTTTCACTCTCCTCTTTCACCTTCCATAGGCTCTTTATTTTCTCTTCACTTTCTTCCATTGGGCTTCCCTGGTGGCTCAGAGGTTAAAGCCTCTGCCTGCAATGCGGGAGACCTGAGTTCAATCCCTGGGTCAGGAAGATCCCCTGGAGAAGGAAATGGCAGCCCACTCCAGTATTCTTGCCTGGAGAATCCTATGGACGGAGGAGCCTGGTGGGCTACAGTCCACGGGGTCGCAAAGAGTCGGACACGACTGAGCAACTTCACTTTCTTCTATTAGAGTGCTATCATCTGCATATCTGAGATTGCCAATATTTCTTCCAGAAATCTGGATTCTAACTTGTAATTCATTCAGCCTGGCATTTTGCATGGTATACTCTTCATTTAAGCTAAATAAGCAGGGCGACAACATACAGCCTTGTCATACTCCCTTCTCACTTTTGAACCAATCATATTTTTTCCACATCTGGTTCTAATTATTGCTTCTTGACCTGCATTCAGGCTTCTCAGAAGGCAAGTAATGTGGTCTGACACTCCCAATCCTTTTAAGAATTTTCTACCATTTGTGGTGATCCACATAGTTAAAAACTTTAGCATGGTCAATGAAGCAGAAGTAGATTTTTTTTTTTTTCCTTGAACTCCCTGTTTTCTCAATGATCCAGTGAATTTTGGCAATTTGATCTCTGGTTCCTCTGCCTTTTCTAAAGCCAGCTTGTACATCTGGAAGTTCACATACTGCTGAAGCCTAACTTGAAGGATTTTGAGCATAATCTTGCTAGCATGTGAAATGAGTTCAATTGTGTGGTAGTTTAAACATTCTTTGGTATCACCCTTATCTAAAATTGGAATGAAAACAGACCTTATCCAGTCCTGTGGTCACTACTTAGCTGTCCAAATTAGCTGACATATTGAGTGTAGCACTTTAATAGCATCATATTTTAGGATTTTAAATGGTCAATTGTAATGCTGTCTCCTTCACTAACTTTGTTCATAGTAATGTTTCCTAAGGGCCCAAAGACTTCATGCTTCAGAATGTGTAGGTCTATGTGAGTGACCACCCCATCGTGGTTATCCAGGTCATTAAAGACCTTTCTTGTATAGTTTTCTGTATATTCTTAATCTCTTTTGCTTCTCTTAGCTCTTTACCATTTCTGTCCATTATTGTGCTCATCCTTAAATAAAATGTCCCCTTGATCTCTCCAATTTTCTTGAAGAGATCTCCAGTCTTTCCCATTCTATTGTCTTCCTCTTACTTTACAGTGCTCATTTAAGAATGCTTTTTTATTTTTCCTTCTTAATTTCTGGCATTCTGCCTTAAGTAGTATATATCTTTCCCCTTTTCCTAGCTTTTCACTTCTCTTCTTTCCTCAGCTATTTGTAAACCCTCCTCAAATAACCATTTTGTCTTCTTGCATTTCTTTTTTTGGGGGATAGTTCTGGTCACTCCCTCCTATATAATGTAATGAATCTCTCTCAGTTCTTTAAGCACTTTGTTTACCATATCTAATCCCTTGAATCTCCACTGTATAATCATAAGGGATTTGATTTAGGTCATACTTGAATGGCCTAGTTGTTTCCCTTTCTTCAATTTAAGTCTGAATTTTGCAGTAAGGAGCTCATAATCTGAGCCACAGTCACCTCTAGGTCTTGTTTTACTGACTGTATAGTGCTTCTTCATGTTTGGCTGCAAAGAACATAATCAATCTGATTTCAGTAGTGACAATCTGGTGATGGCTGTGTGTAGATGTCCATGTCTTCAGCTGTTAGAAAAGAGTGCTTGCTATGTCCAGCATGTTTTATTAATAAACTCTGCTAGCATTTGCCCTGATTTATTTTGTACTCCAAGGCTAAACTTGTCTGTTATTCTGAGTATGTCTTGACTTTCTTCTTTTGCATTCCAATCCCCTATAATGTAAAGGACATATTTTTGTTTGTTTGTTTTGGTGTTCTAGAAAGTTTTATAAGTCTTTGTAGAGCTGGTCAACTTCACCTTCTTCCACATCGGTGATTGGGGCACAGACAAATTACTGTGATGTTGAATGATTTGCTTTGGAAATGAGATAAAATTATTCTTTCTCTTTTGAGACTGCACCCAGTAACTGCATTTTGGACTCTTTTGTTGACAATAAGGGCTCCTCCATTTCTTCTAATGGATTCTTGCCCAAACATGAGCAATATAAAATGATCATATGAATTAAATTTTCCCATTCTCATCCATTTTAGTTGCTAAGATATTGATGTTTACTCTTGCCATCTCCTTCTAGACCTTGTTGAAATTACTTTGATTGAATGTACCTAACATTTCAGGTTCCTATGCAATGTTGTTCTTTACAGCATCACACTTTACTTTCTACAATAGGCACATTCACAACTGAAAGTCATTCCTCCTCTGGCCTAGCCACTTCTTTCTTATTGGAGCTATCAGTAATTGTTCTCTGTTCTTCCCCAGTAACATGCTGGACACCTTCCAACCTGGAGGGGGGGGGGTCATGTTTAGGCTCAATTTTCTATCTTTTTGCCTTTCCCTACTGTCCATGGGCTCCTCCAGGCAAGGAGGCTGGAGTGGGTTGCCATTTCCTTCTCCAGTGGATCATATTTTGTCAGAACTCTTCACTATGACCCATCTTTCTGAGTGGCCTTGCACAGCATGACTCATAGCTTCATTGAGTTATGAAAGCCCCTTTGTCAGAACAAGACTATGATCCATGAAGGGAAGATAAGTATAGCAATAATATTATTTATATATATATATGTACACACACACACAGTCTAGTAATATTCAGTTATAAAAAGAAGAAAATCCTGACACTTGCAAAAACATGGATGGACCTTGAGGACACTATGCTAAGTGTACCATAAGATTAAAAATCTTCAATTTTTTGTTTTTATGTAATATTTGTGTGAGAAATCTTCTAAGCCTTTTACAATACAGTACTATTAATACATAAGTAATTGTCTTAGTTGGGTACCTGAGCTAACTTTGTTGGAATTATTAGCAATTGGACTTATAAATGCACGCTCAGGACAGAATTCATTCATATGTTGAGGGCTGACTGAACTCAATAAGTCATTTGAAATCAAATTCAGTTAATTTCTTTCCCATGCTTTCCAAATCTATTTCTTTCACCAAATTTTCCATTTCCTTGAGGCACACAGTATTCTATTCACCCCTTAAGAAATCATTCTCAATATCTTTTCTACATTTTTTGTCAAACCTGGTGCAAATTAGTCTGTAATTCATCTCCTAAATATTATGCAGTGTCAGTGGTTATAATCTGAGGTACTACCACTAATCTAATAATTTTATACGTACCAATTGGTCTTCTGAAGTTTATACTTTAAAATCAAGGTGAGACTTTGATATTTCTCTCTCAAAAATTCTTGATGATTCTATATTATATTCATGATAAATATCTAAATCACTTCACATGTCATAATGTTCCCTTGACTTGTGTCATCTCTTTCTTCAGTCCATCTCACAAAAAAGTTGTTATTTGATTTAACTTGGTATGCAACCCTTTCCTCTTTCTGATGAATTACCATACATGCATCGTCACTCACTTTTCCTTACATGGCTAGATCTTAGTTATTCAACTATCAATTCTAATTACTTCTTAAGAGAGCATTCCCTAGCAGCTGCTGGCTGAATTAGAATACTTTTGTAATTCTTTCTTAGTCCTTAGTGTCTTTAGTTGCATAATCTCATCAAAATGTATGGTAACATCTTGTGTAATTTCTTTCTATGACAATTAACTTTAAAGTTGTTGAGAAAAGATGTAATGAATTCTATTTCTGAATTTCTAGCATCTGCTTCTATACTACATTAAAAACAAAAAGGCTGAAAAGTATTTTTGAATTAATAAAGAAATTATCAAATGGTTGAGATTCAATAAATAAAATTTTGTATTAAAATCAATTAAGGAATAATTAAATTTTAGATATTAACAAATAATTATATATAAATTTGATCATCCTTCTACTGAAGATTACCAAGCCAAGACAACAGAGGAACAGAGGTTGACATTAATAAATCTGACATTTATAACTATTACTATCATCTGGAGGTTTTCCAATGTAAAACAAAATTGTTTTAGAAAAAGATATTAAAAATGGTAAGATAATAAACCCAGACTATAATCTACAAAAATAGAGTAATTTTGAATGAAATGATGCATAACTCAAAATAAGAAATCAATAAGTTCTTCTAATTACTTGTTTGAGTTGTAAAGAGAATTAATAGTGGAAGATAAACTAGAGAGCATATTAAAAACAGAGACATCATTTTGCCAACAAAAGTTCATATAGTCAAAGCTATGATTTTTCCAGTAGTCATGTGTGGATGTGAAAGTTGAATCATATAGAAGGCTGACTGCTGAAGAACTGATACTTTTGAACTGTGGTGTTGGACAAGACTCTTGAGTCCCTTGGACTTCAAGGAGATCCAACAAGTCGATCCAAAAGGAAATCACCCCTGAATTTTATTGGAAGGACTGAGGCTGAAACTGAAACTCCAACACTTTGACCACCTGATGTGAAGAGCCAACGGATTGGAAATGACCTTGATGCTGGGAAAGATGCAGGACCCCCGATTCAGGAGGAGAAGGGGGTGACAGAGGAAGAGATAATTGGATGACATCATCAAGTCAATGGAGATGATTTTGAGCAAACTCCAGAAGGTAGTGAAGGATAGGGAAGCCAGGTGTATTGCAGTTCATGGGGTCACAAAGAGTCAGATACAGCTTAGTGACTGAATAACAAATAGTGGGAGATAGGTCATAGTGAATGATTAAGATCAATCACAGAGCAACATATGAAGAAAATATATAAATGTATAATATAAAAAGTTTAAAGAAACAAAAAGAAAGCATAATATACATGCAATTCAAGCTCCAAGAGGAGAGGAGAGAAAGTGGAAGAAACTATATCAAGACTGTTCTAAAACTGATGAGATAGTTTCATGAAGAAAGCAGTGGGTTAGATAGTCATCATCTCAGTAATAATTATTGAACTCAGAAGGTAAGTTTTAAAGAAAATAACTGGAAAATTGTAATTCAATACACAGCAAAATATTCTTTAGTATCAAAAATAATACAAATATATTTTCTGAATAAAACACAACTGATATAATTTGTCAAATGTAGGCCTGGATAATAATAATAATAAAGGCAGTGTTTCATTTATGGGAATAATGACATACATAAATAGAGAAATAAAGAAAAACTGAACATGATGAAAAATATACTTGATAATGGTGAACTTGTTGGTCCAGACTAACTCTTCTACTGAGAATGAGTAGCAAAGCTTTATAAATATAGAAATATTGTCCTATAAATTTCAGTGAGCCAACAGCAAAAATATGAGGGTTTATGGGGCTGTGAGAAGAATAAAAACTAAGGAAGTTAGACCAATATTAGGGTGTGCATTAGCAGTATCTGACAATTCTGAGTAAAGCAGCAAGAGTGGTAGAATGTCTATTTAGAAAATATTGAAAGAATCATGTTCCTAAGATAAAAATCTGATATCAAATCCCATGATTTAAATTCAGTTTCCATAGTAATACACTGTGAAGGTAAGGTAAACAAAAGGAAAAAATAAAATAAAAAAATAAATATTCATAGGGACCAAATTCTAGCTTTGGATTATTATTTCATTAAATTTCTGAATGAATTAAATAATATTAGCATCTCTAGCCCAATATCTGCCAGAAGCAAAGCATAGATTCCAAATATTGATGCAATCATTAAAATAAAATGTATGACAGTCAAAAATAATGCACAGTGCTAAGATATAACCATATATGAGTGAAAGTCACTCAGTCATATCTGACTGTTTGCGGCCACATGGACTATATAGTCCATGGAATTATCCAGGCCAGAATAATGGAGTGAGTGGCCTATCTCTTCTCCAGGGGATCTTTCTAACCCATGGATCAAACCCAGGTCCCCACATTGCAGGTGGATTTTTTACCAGCTGAGCAACAAAGGAAGCCCAACCATATATATGTATACATATGTACACATAAAGGCAAAAGTGTGATTTGAAAATAAGAAAAATGAGCATCAGTTGAAACAGATATACAAGAGAGTCAACGAAATTATTAAACTGAAATAAAAAATTTGCATTAAATTAAATTTCATTAAATGCATGCATACAGGAAGATTGTAAGCAATATAAATTAATTAAATATCTATCCCATCTCAAGGATAAAAGACTATTAAATTGAATAAAAGTAGAAAAAATAATA
>SJYT01041127.1:830706-862087 GCA_006410635.1 Cephalophus harveyi
GGAAGAAAGTGGGTGGGAAATATGCCTGTCTCTTATACACATCTTCCATAAGAATTGAAACTCATAAGAATAAATAGAAAGCATGAATATTTTAAAAAACTACTAAATAAAGCTGAATTTATATTAAACTCCTCCCTACAATTGAACTCCATGCCCAGATGGTTTTTCCTTTGAATCTTTCCAAATATTCTAGGAAAAATTACATAAATTAAAGATTAACTGGCAGAGAATAATAAAAAAGAATATACCAAGCCAGTACAGCTTTGATAGTAAAACAGAAGAAGGAAATGACAGGGATTAAAGCTATGGTCTTGTTTCAGTAATACCACTACTTCAGAAGTTCTAAAACACAATTAAGATAATTCAAAGACTAAATAGATGGAAGGTATCACATATTTATTAATGAAAACACTATAAAAATGAATTTTTGGCAAATTTATTTATAAAGATCTCTAATCTCTCAAGAAAACTGTTTATCAAGTTGATTGTAACATTTATATGAAAACATAAAAGGACTAGAGTAGACAAAAACCTTGAAGAGGAAAAGTATACTATACAGTATCTCAGAATATATCATAAAGATACAACTATTGAGACAGTTTGATATTGGCTCAAACTTAATGAGCAATTAAATAAAAAAAAATCCAGCAATATATCCTCAAATATATTTATATTTATGGAGAAGGCAATGGCACCCCACTCCAGTACTCTTGCCTGGAAAATCCCATGGATGGAGGAGCCTGGTTGGCTGCAGTCCATGGGGTCGCTAAGAGATGGACACGACTGAGCGACTTCACTTTCACTTTTCACTCTCATGCATTGAAGGAAATGGCAACCCACTCCAGTGTTCTTGCCTTAAGAATCCCAGGGACAGAGGAGTCTGGTAGGCTGCCATCTCTAGGGTCTCACAGAGTCGGACACAACTGAAGCAACTTAGCAGCAGTAACAGCAACATATTTATATTTAATTATAGTATGATAGAACAAGTGACAAATGAATCATTTTTTAATTAATGGTGGTAACTTAACTGACATCTACAAATAATATATTTATTATATTATCCAAACTTGAGTCCCACCCCATACTTAAAAATAGATTCAAGTTGAACTGTAGATCATGATATTAAAAGCAGAAAAAATCATAGAAGGTGACATAGAGCTATATCTTCATGTCTTAGAGAATTTGTAAATAGTACACAGATATAAAAATTTGATAGACTATAGCAAATTTAAGAATTTATGGTCATATACTAGTCAGATCTAATAAAGCACTAAATGAAAAAAAGGTATTAAAAATAAATGACAAAAATTTTACTGCAGCAAAAAAGATCTAAAAAATACTTCTTAGCAACTTTTGATTTCTGATTTCAGCACATAGAAGTTGCCAATACATCTTAGTAATAATGAAAAATCTAAGCAAACTGAAAAATGTACCTGAGAGATCAAGAAGGGAAGTGAAACCATAAGTCATATCATTATCTCCCAAATTGGAATGACAGACAGGCAAACACAGAGAATCAAAAATTACTGAGGAGGTTACTGGAGGTTCAGGAAAGACAATTCTGAGATATTAGCAGTTCCACGGGGACCCAGTCATGGTTGCTGGAGCCCACATGAGTTTTTAACTTTTCTCTCCAGAGTGCTACCAGTTTCTCAGAATAAATATCAGATAAAAATTCCCTCATGTTTCCTGCAAGGGTGAGGGAAGGGAGACATCTTGAAATATACCAAGGCATTCTGTGCTCCTTAAATCTATCCTCAAGTGAGACTATTTAAATAGAGTCAAATCTGTAGGATTTTATCAGAGTCTAACTGATTGTAGCTCAGTTCAGTTGCTCAGTCCTGTCCGACTCTTTGCAACCCTCTGGACTGCAGCACGACAGGCCTCCCTGTCCATCACCAACTCCCAGAGTTTACTCAAACTCATGTCCATCAAGTCGGTGATGCCATCCAACCATCTCATCCTCTGTTGTCCCGTTNTGCTCAGTCCTGTCCGACTCTTTGCAACCCTCTGGACTGCAGCACGACAGGCCTCCCTGTCCATCACCAACTCCCAGAGTTTACTCAAACTCATGTCCATCAAGTCGGTGATGCCATCCAACCATCTCATCCTCTGTTGTCCCGTTCCCCTCCCGCCTACAATCTTTCCCAGCATCAGGGTCTTTTCAAATGAGCCAGTTCTTTGCATCAGGTGGCCAAAGTATTGGTGTTTCAGCCATCAGTCCTTCCAGTGAATATTCAGGATTGATTTCATTAGGGATGGATTGGATATATCTCTTTGCAGTCCAAGGGACTCTCAAGAGTATTCTCAACACCACAGCTCAAAAGCATCAGTTTTTCGGTGCTCTGCTTTCTTTATAGTCCGATTTTTACATCTGTACATGACTACTGGAAAAACTATAGCTTGGACTAGACAGACCTTTGCCAGCAAAATAAAGTCTCTTCTTTTTAATATGCTGCATAGGTTGGTCATAACTTCTCTTCCAAGGAGCAAGTGTCTTTTCATTTCATGGCTGCATTCGCCATTTGCAGTGATTTTGGAGCTTCCCCTCCAAATAAAAATAAAGTCTGTCACTGTTTACATTGTTTCCCCATCTATTTGCCATGAAGTGATGGGACCAGATGCCATGATCTTCTTTTAAAGAATGTTGAGTTTTAAGTCAACTTTTTCAGTCTCCTCTTTTACTTTCACTAAGAGGCTCTTTAGTTTGTCTTCACTTTCTGCCATAAGTGTGGTGTCATCTGCATATCTTAGGTTATTGATGTTTCTCCCGGCAGTCTTGACTCCAGGTTGTACTTCATTCATTCCAACATTTCTCATGATGTACTCTGCATACAAGTTGCATAAGCAGGATGACTATATACAGCCTTGTGGTACTCCTTTCCTGATTTGGAACCAGTCTGTTGTTCCCTGTCTAGTTCTAACTGTTGCTTCTTGACCTGCATACAGATTCTCAAGAGGCAGATCAGGTGGTCTGGTATTCCCATCTTGTTAAGAATTTTCCACAGTTTGTTGTGCTCCATAGAGTCAAAGGCTTTGGCATAAGGAAAAGTAAACACACAATTTAGTTGATGCTGGCATTCCATGCAGAGCAAGGGATATACCCAATTTCAACTCCCTCTAGCCCTCTACATGGAAGAAAGAAAATACCCATTCCAGTCTACTCTAGCCATCCTGTCCCAGATAAGAGGGAGAGGGTATAGAAAAGCACTTCTGAAATTAACACTCCAGAAACACAGACTCCCTGACCCATTGCTATCACATTACTTAAGTCATAATTAAACAGTTCTTTTACCCAGTTTATCTGTCTGATTATGAAGAAAAAGTATAAGGTGAACTAAAGATCAAAAAATAGTTTGAAGAGGCAGAGCAAGCATCATATGTAGTTAGATATGCCAGTGGAGTTGGAATTATCAAACTGGAAATTTAAACAACCATGATTCATATGCTAATGCTCTTGTGCAAAAGTAGACAGAATACAAGAACAGATGGGTAAGTAAGCAGACAGATAAGAATTCTAAGAAAAAGCCAAAATGAAATGTTAGAGATAAAAACCATTATAACTGAAATTTCCTTAATAGCTATTAATAATTAATGTTAATAATGGGCTTATTAAACTGAACACAGCTGAGGAAAGAATCTCTGAGACTGAAGATATCGCAATATAAACTGTCAAAACTGAAAGTCAAAAAGAAAAAGGACAGAGAAGGAAAGAAAACAAAATATATAAGAACTGTGAGACAACTACTAAAGGAATAACATACATCTAATGGGAACGTCGGAAAGAAATTCAGCAAGAAAGAAAAAAAGAAATATTTGATATAATAGCACTGAGAATTTTCCCAAATAATGTCAGACAATAAACTACAGATCAGAAAACACAAAGCAGAATAAATGTAAAAAAAAAAAATAAAACTACCACTGGGCATATCATAATCAAACTATAGAAAATCAAATTTAAAAATTCTGATAAAAGTCAGATGAAGAAGCACTTTACCCATAGAGATGTGTATAAGAGACAGATTCTATTCACCCCTTAAGAAATCATTCTCAATATCTTTTCTACATTTTTTGTCAAACCTGGTGCAAATTAGTCTGTAATTCATCTCCTAAATATTATGCAGTGTCAGTGGTTATAATCTGAGGTACTACCACTAATCTAATAATTTTATACGTACCAATTGGTCTTCTGAAGTTTATACTTTAAAATCAAGGTGAGACTTTGATATTTCTCTCTCAAAAATTCTTGATGATTCTATATTATATTCATGATAAATATCTAAATCACTTCACATGTCATAATGTTCCCTTGACTTGTGTCATCTCTTTCTTCAGTCCATCTCACAAAAAAGTTGTTATTTGATTTAACTTGGTATGCAACCCTTTCCTCTTTCTGATGAATTACCATACATGCATCGTCACTCACTTTTCCTTACATGGCTAGATCTTAGTTATTCAACTATCAATTCTAATTACTTCTTAAGAGAGCATTCCCTAGCAGCTGCTGGCTGAATTAGAATACTTTTGTAATTCTTTCTTAGTCCTTAGTGTCTTTAGTTGCATAATCTCATCAAAATGTATGGTAACATCTTGTGTAATTTCTTTCTATGACAATTAACTTTAAAGTTGTTGAGAAAAGATGTAATGAATTCTATTTCTGAATTTCTAGCATCTGCTTCTATACTACATTAAAAACAAAAAGGCTGAAAAGTATTTTTGAATTAATAAAGAAATTATCAAATGGTTGAGATTCAATAAATAAAATTTTGTATTAAAATCAATTAAGGAATAATTAAATTTTAGATATTAACAAATAATTATATATAAATTTGATCATCCTTCTACTGAAGATTACCAAGCCAAGACAACAGAGGAACAGAGGTTGACATTAATAAATCTGACATTTATAACTATTACTATCATCTGGAGGTTTTCCAATGTAAAACAAAATTGTTTTAGAAAAAGATATTAAAAATGGTAAGATAATAAACCCAGACTATAAAGAAACTCCAGTACTTTGGCCACCTCATGCGAAGAGTTGACTCATTGGAAAAGACTCTGATGCTGGGAGGGATTGGGGGCAGGAGGAGAAGGGGACGACCGAGGATGAGATGGCTGGATGGCATCACTGACTCGATGGATGTGAGTCTGAGTGATCTCCGAGAGATGGTGATGAACAGGGAGGCCTGGCGTGCTGCAATTCATGGGGTCGCAAAGAGTCGGACACGACTGAGCGTTTGAACTGACTGACTGACTGACTGATTGTGACTAAAGCTGATAGTTTGAATTAAGTTAATAAACTAATTATTAACTTGCAATGAATAAAATTCTATTGAATTTGGTACTTTTTCCCAAACTATTTTCTAGAATTAGATATAGACAAAATTAAAACTGATGTACTTAGAAACAAATAATTCAACTGTAGTAATTTTTTTTCTATGAAATTTGGACTAAGAGTAAGTGACAGGTGATACAATGGAGGTAGTTTAATGAATAAATCAATGGACTACTTCTTGTTTAAAATGGAGTGGAGTGAAATATACAAAATAAGTAACAGGATAATTTCAAGTAGATTTGTATTGTAAATAATTAGCCTACAGGTTGTCCCTTCCACACCATTTCCAACATGACACTTCTATCTCAGGTTACAAGGCACACACCACTCTTAGAATCTCAGGGAAGGAAAGCATCAGAAGAAATGTCAAGGGGAAATCCAGAATCAATTCTTAATATCAATTTCAAAAGGAATATGTCAAAACTTCTGACAGAGGTAAAATGCTTATATTTTGCATTGGCAAAGGCTAAGCTTTTTGAAGTCCACTTCTGAAAATCCCAGGTTCTAACAAACTTTAAAAGGGGGAAAACTACAAGATAATGTAAATCAGACTCTCTATTATAAGTAAAATAAAATTAATTAAGTGGGAGGATGAAGAAGAAGTCCAGAAAAATGAAGGCGTTAGGGCAAGTTTAAGGAGTTAGGGAGACAAGACCTTGTCTCTAGGATTTAGATTAGAAGAACAATAAATCATCATGTTTGCTACCTTCCAAGGCACTCCCTCTACCTCCATGTGTGTGTGTGCTCAGTTGCTTCAGTCATGTCCAACTCTGTAACCCTATGACTGTAGCCCTACAGGCTCCTCAGTCCATGGGATTGTCCAGGCAAGAATACTATAGTTGATTAACATGCCCTCCTCCAGGGGAATCTTCCTGATCCAGGAATCAAAGCTGCATCTCCTGAACTGCACGAGGATTCTTGACCCACTGAGCCACCTGAGAACTATGCTATGCATTTCTCCTCTCCACAAATCTACAGGAATTTAGATCAACAGTGGGAAGAAAGTGGGTGGGAAATATGCACACTGAGTAATAAAGAATCCATATGACTTGATTTCTCCTTCATTGTACTGAAATTATCTCTCCTTAGCACAGTTAAGCTTGTGATAGAAATCAAGTAGTAATCATTAGACAAAATTACCATTCAGGAACAGCTGAGTTTATAATCTGAAACTTATACTCAATTAACAGCTAAAGAAATGTGATATTTGCTTTCAGAGAAATATATTGTGTATTAGAATAGAGAGTACCTGGGGAGACAGACCTATGTTAGCTATGTAGGTTAGAAGAATCAGAATTCTTCATAGTAAAACAACAGAAGCCGACTTTTAGAAAAAGAATATTGGCTGGCTCAGAATTTTTGGAAGAGTGAAAAACTAGCTTGAGGCTAAGTTTTCAGCATCAAAACAAAACATTTCAAGAAACCATGGAAAAGAGATCTAAGGAAGAGATGGAGAATGCCAAGCCAGAACTAAACTTGACTGTTTCAGCAACAAGCATCAAAGCTCTTTTGTGCAATAAACAGTACTGGGACAGCATTTCTTAAGAAATGGGATAGCTCAACTACCCCTTTAGAAAACAAAGAGCAAAGCAATAAACATACAAAATCCCTCAAAAAATAAAAGTAAAAGGAGCCTAAAAAGCACTTTTTGTGTTCTCAATTTACTCTTATCTACACTTAAGAATGAGCTTCCCTGGTGGCTCAGTGGTAAAGAAACTGCCTTTCAATGCAGGAGACAAGGGTTTGATCCCTTAGTCAGAAATCCCCTGGAGGAGGAAATGACAATCTACTCCAGTATCTTTCCCTGGGAAAGCCCATGGACAGAGGAGCCTGGTGGGCTAAAGTCCACAGGGTCATGAAGAGTCACATACGACTGAGTGACTGAGCATATGGCTGATAGAGGATGATTTTTAGATTAATGTAAATTGAAGTTGGAGAGAGGGGATTTTATTTTATTTTTCATTAAACTTTTTATTTTGTATTGGAGTGTAGCCTATTAACAATCTTGTGGTAGTTTCAGCTGAATAATAAAGGGATTCAGCCATACACATACATGTATCCATCCTCCCCCAAACTCCCCTCCCAGCCAACCTGCTACATAGCACTAAACAGAGTTCCCTGTGTTATACAGTCGGTCTTTGTTGTTCATTCATTTTTAAATATAACAGCATGTACCTAGACAAGATACCTTAGGCTAGGGTAAGGAATATAAATGTATTCTAAGATAAGTTTCAAGTCAATAAAACTTTCTTTAGGAGTGACATGATCACATTTGTCCTTTACAATAATCACTCAAATGTAGGGGGTTGGAGGAGAGTGAGAATGGATTATTGAGGAACAAGAGGATAAGTGGAAAAACCAGATGGATGAATACCACAATAATCTTGGTGAGATGTGATACCAAATTATTTCTGCACAACAAAACAGGGCTCAGGGAACGTGTTTAAAAATATAATACAAGTCCTCTGGCATTGTATTTGAATCTTTAATTCACAGTGTTCAGCTCAAATAATTTTATTCAGTGCTCTTAATTGGTTGATAGCTACACATGAATCTGAAAAACAAACAAGAACAAAAACACATACTGAGTGCTTCTATTGCGCGGGGTACTATCACTCAAATTCTGTTATTTAACTCTGAAAGTGTGGGATTTCTATGTCCATTTTAGAGAGAAATAAACAGAAAAACACTACTTACTCAAGGCCTTTAGTTGGTGTGTAGTAGGCCAGTTAAATGAGTGGAATACTTCAAAGAATTCAGTATGAAATCAAATGTCTTCAAGTTCAACACCCTTTTCAGGGAAACACACATTTCAATAAAAGTGATTTTCTATCTACCTATGTTGAAAGTATTTTTAGCAGTTAATAATTCCATTCCCTTCCTGCTGATATTGACAGGGATAATAATTTTATTATGATTAAAACATATAAAAATGTAATTATAATAGCAAAAGTAATTAATGCATTCATATATATTTATTGTTAATATATTTACTACTTATGTTAAACCAGTATGCAGCATATAAAGATGTGTATAAGAGACAGATTTCAAGTAGATTTGTATTGTAAATAATTAGCCTACAGGTTGTCCCTTCCACACCATTTCCAACATGACACTTCTATCTCAGGTTACAAGGCACACACCACTCTTAGAATCTCAGGGAAGGAAAGCATCAGAAGAAATGTCAAGGGGAAATCCAGAATCAATTCTTAATATCAATTTCAAAAGGAATATGTCAAAACTTCTGACAGAGGTAAAATGCTTATATTTTGCATTGGCAAAGGCTAAGCTTTTTGAAGTCCACTTCTGAAAATCCCAGGTTCTAACAAACTTTAAAAGGGGGAAAACTACAAGATAATGTAAATCAGACTCTCTATTATAAGTAAAATAAAATTAATTAAGTGGGAGGATGAAGAAGAAGTCCAGAAAAATGAAGGCGTTAGGGCAAGTTTAAGGAGTTAGGGAGACAAGACCTTGTCTCTAGGATTTAGATTAGAAGAACAATAAATCATCATGTTTGCTACCTTCCAAGGCACTCCCTCTACCTCCATGTGTGTGTGTGCTCAGTTGCTTCAGTCATGTCCAACTCTGTAACCCTATGACTGTAGCCCTACAGGCTCCTCAGTCCATGGGATTGTCCAGGCAAGAATATCTGGTTTAGTAGATTTCCTTTATCAGAAGAGGATATTATAATTTGGGAAAATGGAAAACATTTACCAGCTTTTGTAAAGTGTAACATATTTATTCATTTGTTCAATTCATCTTTATCATCCACTAAGAAAAACAAAAAGTGATCAGTCATATTTAAGACAATAAATCATATGCATTAGATAAATTAATAACTAATTAAAATCAAGGATTCCCAAAAGTGATAAGTTCTAGGGAAGAAAGCGAAGCTGAATAATGTACTGGAGAACAGAGTAAAACACGTCTCACTGGACCATTTAGATACTGTTGTCTGAAATTCCAATCAATTAGATGAAAATTGATCAAAGTCATAAGCTATGCTTCATAATGATCTGGGTGAAGATTGTTTTGGGATGTGGAAAGAACCCACAAGAGCTGCAAAAGAGGGATTTTACGTTGGGCAAGGTTAAGAAATAGCAAAGAAGTGCACAGGGTTAGAGAACAGTATGAGGATTAGAGTAAAAGATGAAATTGGAGAATTAAGAGAATGGAGACCACATTAAAGAAAACATTTGAATTATATTAATGCGTTATCCGAAATCCTTTGGCAAGCTTTTAAGCAGAAGAATGGCAGATGTGATTTATGTGTTTAAAAGCATATTATGGCTGCTCTGTGGAGTGTGGGAGCAGAGCAACAATTTAGGTGACTCCTGGAATTGTCCTTATAGAAAGGTGGGAGTCAGAGGCTGGGGCAACAATGATAGCTTTAAATCATATAGAAAGATACTAGGCAAAGAATAGGCTTAGGCCTAGAGGGAGTTGTAGGTGAGAGGGAGGTAGGAATGCACTTCAAATGATCAATTGATATTAATGCTATTTCGGCTGAAAACTGTAATTAAATTATGTGACTGGCTGTCATAAATGACTGAAATAATTGTATGCCATTTTTAACACAAAGTAGGCACCCATGCATAAAACAGATTATATTAACACTTAATCCATATTTCCAGTACAAACCATTCACAATATATGAGCATTACATTGTACTCCTTTTGCACATTACTTGCACTCAGTCAGTTCAGTTCAGTTCAGTCACTCAGTCGTGTCCGACTCTTTGCGACCCCATGAATCGCAGCACGCCAGGCCTCCCTGTCCATCATCATCTTCCGGAGTTCACTCAGACTCACGTCCATCGAGTCAGTGATGCCATCCAGCCATCTCATCCTCTGTCGTCCCCTTCTGCTCCTGTCCCCAATCTCTCCCAGCATCAGAGTCTTTTCCAATGAGTCAATTCTTCACATGAGGTGGCCAAAGTACCGGAGTTTCAGCTTTAGCATCATTCCCTCCAAAGAAATCCCAGGGTTGATCTCCTTCAGAATGGACTGGTTGGATCCCCTCGCAGTCCAAGGGACTCTCAAGAGTCTTCTCCAACACCACAGTTCAAAAGCATCAATTCTTCAGTGCTCAGCTTTCTTCACAGTCCAACTCTCACATCCATATGTGACCACTGGAAAAACCATAGCCTTGACTAGATGGACCTTAGTTGGCAAAGTAATGCCTCTGTTTTTCAATATGCTATCTAGGTTGGTCATAACTTTTCTTCCAAGGAGTAAGCGTCTTCTAATTTCATGGCTGCAGTCACCATCTGCAGTGATTTTTGAGTCCCCCAAAATAAAGCCTGACGGTGTTTCCACTGTTTCCCCATCTATTTCCCATGAAGTGATGGGACCAGATGCCATAATCTTCGTTTTCTGAATGTTGAGCTTTAAGCCAACTTTTTCACTCTCCTCTTTCACTTTCATCAAGAGGCTTTTTAGTTCCTCTTCACTTTCTGCCATAAGGGTGGTGTAATCTGCCTGTCTGAGGTTATTGATATTTCTCCCAGCAATCTTGATTCCAGCTTGTGCTTTTTCCAGCCCAGCATTTCTCATGATGTACTCTGCGTATAAGTTAAATAAGCAGGGTGACAATATACGACCTTGACGTACTCCTTTTCCTATTTGGAACCAGTCTGTTGTTCCATGTCCAGTTTTAACTGTTGCTTCCTGACCTGCATATAAGTTTCTCAAGAGGCCGGTGAGGTGGTCTGGTATTCCCATCTCTTTCAGAATTTTCTGCAGTTTATTGTGATCCACAGAGTCAAAGGCTTTAGCATAGTCAATAAAGCAGAAATAGATGCTTTCCTGGAACTCTGCTGCTTTTTCCATGATCCAGAAGATGTTGGCAATTTGATCTCTGGTTCCTCTGCCTTTTCTAAAACTAGCTTGAACATCTGGAAATTCATGGTTCAAGTATTGTTGAAGCCTGGCTTGGAGAATTTTGAGCTTTACTTTACTAGCGTGTGAGATGAGTGCAATTGTGTGGTAGTTTGAGCATTCTTTGGCATTGCCTTTCTTTGGGATTGGAATGAAAACTGACCTTTTCCAGTCCTGTGGCTACTGCTGAGTTTTCCAAATTTGTTGGCATATTGAGTGCAGCACTTTCACAGCATCATCTTTGAGGATTTGAAATAACTCAACTGGAATTCAACTGAATTTGTGTGCATTTACTTGAACTAAATGCACACAAATGACAAATGCATAATCACCAATAAGACTCTAATCCTTTGCCCCACTGTTATGTGAGGCATTAGCCTATTGTATCCTTGAAATGGAATTATCATCAGTGCCAAAAGGCTTGCAGGTATATTCAGCATATCAATTCTCCATAACTAAATAGAGTTCAGAGGAGGTATTTTAAAAATATAATACAAATTCCTTTGCATCAGTATTTATATACCCCACATTAATGTAGAATGTCTTTCTATTCACAATGTGTAGCTCAAGTAATTTTATTCTGAAATCCTAAATTAAGAGTTGCCCCAAGACCTTGTCTTTTGCTGGAAATTACATATTTAATATAATTTACAAAGAAAATTTACTTGGCTAAATGGATTTTAAAGACTTTGCTACACAAATAGTTTTCTGTCTTTGATATTACAGTAATTCTCCCACATATGAATGAGTTTCATCCTGAGGGAGTATTTGTAACTATGATTTGTTCAGTAGTCCAGCAAAGTTAGCTTAGTTACCCAAATAACACAGTCCGCTATATGGTACTGTAATGTAGGATATACTACTGCTGCTGCTGCTAAGTCACTTCAGTGTGTGACCCCATAGACAGCAGCCCACCAGGCTCCCCCGCCCCTGGGATTCTCCAGGCAAGAACACTGGAGTGGGTGTACTTTTCACACAATGAATACACAGCAAATAAAAACAAATAATCTCATAGTACAGTACCTTAAAAGTACAGTAGTATAGTACAGCAGCTGTCAAGCAGGAGCTGACGAGTAGAGTTACTGACTGAAAGTGGGAGAAGAGGTGGGAGGAGGTAGACCTGAAGAACTGTCAGTAGAAGATGGGAGGCAAGCTGTAATTTCACTTGCATCTGGTGATGGAGTGTGCGTTCAGTCTTAGAAATTTCTCAACTTGAAGGTTTGTACATAGAGAACATTGTACTGTAATATGGAATAGCACACGAAACTATTGGTTTTTTTTTTTAATATAGAAAACTATTACTACTCTATAAATTCAGTAACAAGTCTAAACTTATCTGGATATTTTAAAATTGTTATTTATTTCATGGATTTTTTAAACTCATAATATCTAAGTAAATGTATATTCTGTTCCTAACTTCTATATTACATAAGTGTTTTTCCTTTTTCTTTAAAGGAATAAAAGTATCAATTTACTTAACATATGAGTTCCCAACTAGGATTTTAGATTCTAATTTTTGCTCTTATATCATGAGTGTTTGAGACAGTCTTAGTGACACCATTGGGCTTCCCAGGTGGTGTTAGTGGTAAATAACCCATCTGCCAATGCAGGAGATGTAGAAGATGCAGGTTTGATTCCTGGTTTGGGAAGATCCCCTGAGGAGGACATGACAACCCACTTCAGTATTCCTGCCTGGAGAATAGCCATGGACAGAGGAACCTGGCAGGCTACAGTCCATATGGTCACACAGAGCCAGACACAACTGAAGTGACATACCACATAGCCATAATGACATCAGAATAATAAATTCTACCATCATTTTCTATAATGGGAAATTTTAAGCAAGCCATTTAACAGAAATAAAATTTCACATCAATTAGAATTTTTCAAGGTAATTATTATAATGGTAGTTATTTTTCACTTAAAATGTATACCTTTGGGTGTAAAATTTTACCAGATTCTTTGTTCCTTATGTCTACAATATCTTTGATATTTATTTTGCTGAATAGTCAAGATTATTTATTACCTTTTACGAATAGCCTCAGTTCAGTTCAGTTCAGTCGCTCAGTTGTGTCTGACCCTTTGAGACCCATGAACCGCAGCACCCCAAGCCTCTCTGTCCATCACCAACTCCCGGAGTCCACCCAAATCCATGTCCATCGAGTCGATGATGCCATTCAACCATCTCATCCTCCGTCGCCCCTTCTCCTGCCCTCAATCTTTCCCAGCATCAGGGTCTTTTGAAATGAGTCAGCTCTTCGCATCAGGTGACCAAAGTATGGAGTTTCAGCTTCAGCATCAGTCCCTCCACTGAATATTCAGGACTGATCTCCTTTAGGATGGACTAGTTGAATCTCTTTGCAGTCCAAGGGACTCTCAAGAGTCTTCTCCAACATCACAGTTCAAAAGCATCAATTCTTTGGTGCTCAGCTTTCTTTATAGTCCAACTCTCACATCTATACATGACCAGTGGAAAAACCATAGTCTTGACTAGATGGACCTTTGTTGACAAAGAATAGCCTCACTTATCACTGTATTTATGAATTCTTAATCCCTTAAAATAAAATTTCCTACTTTCTCCCTGTTAGTACTCCCTGTACCAACAAAATTTCTATTTTAAAGCCTACAACAATTAACTATATTTGGTCAATCATATGATTTTCTTCATAGGCAACCTGTATGCTCTTTGAGAGTAATGCATATCACTTGTTCATATCTCTGTTTCCAAAAAAAAATCCCTTCTCATAGATGACCATTGAATGAACAAAAATCTTATATTTATGACTGTAGTTATTGTGACTAAACATAACATACATATTAGAATGATGGAGGTTTTTTACAATTTTATGTGTCAATAAATGATGGACAAAGAATATTGACTTTTTTTGTATGTGTTATTTATTTTTTGTTTTTTCTATATATAACTCCAACTGTACTTTAATGACAACAGCTTTTTTTTTTTCTTTAATTGGGAATTCAGGGGAAAGAAAACAGAAAAACTATGTTTGTACATTGTGATTATGTATTCCCACTGAGTGTGATTCCGTGAGAGACTGTGACCATCATCACTGAAGCCTAATTTTACTGCATTTAATATACACTTGTATCTTCAGAGATCTTGTGGAATCTATGTACATCTTGGCTGATTCAACTGGGTGTTTTTTGTTTGTTTGATTCAGGAGCTGTGATTGTAACAGTACTGATCAGTTAAAATGAATAGGCTAAGTGTGATCCCAATAGTTATATATGTAAAATCTATACAATGCACAAAACCGACCTATTTAGGTCTTTAAAATATTTAATTCTTTAACACTTTGGGCTTTATTCTGAAAACGTGACTTATTCCAAGGCTATTGTTTGAGACTGACTAGAAATCATTGTCATGTCCTTAATAATCATAGGCCTTCTATAGCTCAGGACATTTTACTTGCTAAATTAAACCTCTTATGCATCTTCTAGACTCAATTGCATCACAATTATTATGATCATAATAAAATAACAGTTGTGGAAGGAAATAGGACTTTCAGAGAATGTGGTCATTTTTGGTATACTTAATTGCCTCTTTTATTTAGTTTTAAGCTTCTAAACTTTTCTCTCCTTTGTGTTCTTCCCAATAAAAATACTTTGGCATTATGATTAATTGAAATATATGCTTCAGAAATTGATTTTGTAAACTGCAGCATAATAATCTGTTAATGAGAGAATCTAATTGGTGACTCAATGGGTAAAAAAAATAATCTGTCTGAAATGTGGAAGACCTGAGTTCAATCCCTATGTCCAGATGATCACCTGGAGAAGGGCATGGCAACCCACTCCAGTATTCTTGCCTGGAGAAGTCCATGGACAGAGGAGCCTGACAGTCCATGGGTTGGCAAAGAGTCAGACACGACTCAGCAACTAACATCCTTAACTTACTATGGTAAAAACATTTTCATCAAATGTTTATATTCTATAATTATGGAAATATGTCTTCTTCTAAAAGGCAGTATTATTTGAATTAGATAGCTTCATGAATGGCTTGCTTCAGATTAAAAATTTGGGGGTGAATGGGAGATTGGGATTTATATATGTACACTAATATATATAAAATAAATAACTAATGAGAATCTACAGTATAGCTCAGAGAACTCTACTCAGTTCTCTATTATGACCTGAACAGGAAGAAATCCAGAAAAGAGGGAAAAAATATATATATATACATATGTACATATATATGTATATAGCTGATAAATTTTTCTGTACAATATAAATATAAATATTTCTATAAATATTTATATAAGAGGAGAGGCTGTCTCTTATACACATCTAGATGTGTATAAGAGACAGATAGAAACACAGCATTGTAAAGCAACTCTATTTCAGTAAAAACTAATAAAAATTTCATTAATAAAATTTAATTAGTTTCCATACTAGAAATTAATATTTCGTGAGAATTTATGCTAGTATCTCTTCTAAGTATTTTTACATATACAATTTTATTTAGTCCCATTAATCAAACAAACAAAATCAAAGCATCTATGATTTGGACCCAACTATTATTGGACAGTCAGATAAAAATACTGAAGTATAAAAATATAAGGGATGCTGGGAGGGATTGGGGGCAGGAGGAGAAGGGGACGACCGAGAATGAGATGGCTGAATGGCATCACGGACTCGATGGACGTGAGTCTGAGTGAACTCCGGGAGATGGTGATGAACAGGGAGGCCTGGCGTGCTGCGATTCATGGGGTCGCAAAGAGTCGGACACGACTGAGCGACTGAACTGAACTGAACTGATTAGTCATAAAATAGAAAGAAATCATGCTATTTTCAGTAACATGGATGGACCTACAGCTTATCATACTAAATCAAGTAAGTTATTGCTTATATGTGGAATGTTAAAAATTATACAAATAAACTCACATATAAACCAGAAATAGATTCACAGACATAGGAGACAAGCTATGGTTACCAAAGGGGAAAAGAGAGGGGAGGATAATCTATGAAGTTTTGATTAACATATCAACACTACTGTATATTAATAGATAATCAATAAAGACCTACTGCATAACACATGAGACTGTACTCAATATGTTGTAACAACATATAAGGGAAATAAATCTGAAAAATATAGATATATACACATGTATAACTGAATCACTTTGATGTAATACATCTGAAACAAACAACATTATAAATCAACAATATTTCAATTAAATGTTTAAAAAAAAAAACTGGAGCATAAAGAGGATTAAGTGTACCCAGTGTTTAAAGGCTAAGCACTGAAGAATTGATGCTTCAGTGAACTGTGGTGTTGGAAAAGACTTTTGAGAGTCCCTTGGACTGAAAGATAAAATCAGTCAATCTAGATGTAAGTGTTGGACCATAAATGCCAACAAAATGATGCTTTTCAATTGTGGCGCTGGAGAAGACTCTTGAGAGTTCCTTGGATTGCAAAGATATCAAAGCAGCCAATCCTAAAGGACATCAACACTGAATATTCACTGGAAGGATTGATGCTGAAGATGAAATACCAATACTTTGGCCACCTGATGTGAAGATCTGATTCATTGGAAAATACTGATGTTGGGAAAGATTGAAGGCAGGAGGAGAAGGGGATGACGAGATGATTGGATAGCATCACCAACTCAGTGGACATGAGTTTGAGCAAACTCCAGACAGGGAAGTTTGGACAGGAAGTAATGGACAGGGAAGCCTGGCATGCTGCAGTCTATGGGGTTGCAAAGAATAGAACATGACTGAGTGACGGAACAGCAACAACAAATTTTACAGAGTCATCATGTGGCACAACTAAAATTTTTAAATTAGTAGTTTGACATCAGAGACAACACTCATAGTGACTTTATTGGAATGCCTGTGTCATGAACAGCACATTGCTTTTTGGTAGATTTCTATATAAATTTGAGCAATTGTGTCACAATTTTAAATAATTATTTAAGGGATGATGGATCATTACCCAGCTTTTTGAATGGAAAATATTTTTACAACTATATTGCGAATACCAGGATTTTCATCATAAAACTATATATGTGAAGCAATCAGTTTCTTCTTTTCAAGTATCAGTTCAGTTCAGTAGCTCAGTCGTGTCCAACTCCTTGTGATCCAATGAACCGCAGCACGCAAGACCTCCCTGTCCATCACCAACTCCTGCAGTCCACCCAAACCCACGTCCATTGAGTTGGTGATGCCATTCAACCATCTCTTCCTACGTTGTTCCCTTCTCCTCCTGCCTTCAGTCCTTCCCAGCATCAGAGTGTTTTCAAATGAGTCAGTTCTTTGCATCAGGTGGTCAAAGTACTGGAGTTTCAGCTTCAATATCAGTCCTTCCAATGAACAGTCAGCACTGATCTCCTTTAGGATGGACTGGTTGGATCTCCTTGCAGTCCAAGGGACTCTCAAGAGTCTTCTCTAACCCCACAGTTCAAAAAGCTCAATTCTTCAGTGCTCAGCTTTCTTTGTAATCCAATTCTCACATCCATACATGACTATTAGAAAAACCATAGCCTTGACTAGTTGACAAAGTAATATCTCTGCTTTTTAATATGCTGTCTAGGTTGGTCGTAACTTTCCTTCCAAAGAGTAAACATCTTTTAAATTCATGGCTGCAATCACCATCTGCAGTGATTTTCAAGCCCCAAAAAATAAAGTTTGTCGCTGTTTCCACGGTTTCCCCATCTATTTTCCATGAAATGATGAGACCAGATGCCATGATCTTAATTTTCTGAATGTTAAACTTTAAGCCAACATTTTCACTCTCCTCTTTCACTTTCATCAAGAGGCTCCTTAGTTTCTCTTCACTTTATGCTATAAGGGTGGTGTCATCTGCATATCTGAGATTATTGATATTTCTCCTGGCAATCTTACTTCCAGCTTGTGCTTCATTCAGCTCAGCATTTCTCATGATGTACTCTGCATGTAAGTTAAATAACCAGGGTGACAATATACAGTCTTGACATACTCCTTTTCCTATTTGGAACCAGTCTGTTTTTCCATGTTTCAAGTATAAATTTCCCTTATAAACTTTGTCTCTCTAAAATAATCCAAATGCAACATGAAAACAACATGTAAACCACAGCAACATAATATTTACAATGAAACAGATCACATCAGAACAATATTATCTTAAGAAAGGCCACCAAGTGCAGCCAAACCAGGTCAGTTGGGAAGAGTTCTCTGCTGTCTCAGGTGGACATGGTGGAGAACATGCGTCAAAGTGGTGAGCATGCACAGGAGGTGTATGACAGCTCCCCAAGAACTTCCTCAGGATCAGCGATTCACTAGAAATGCTCTTAGATCTCAAATAACTGTTATATTCACAGTTACAATTTATTACAGTAAAAAGATACAGATTAAAACTTTTAATGGTAACAGATGCATGGGATAAAGTCAGAGAGAAAACAGGCACAAGCTTCCATTCATCTTCTCCCATTGAAGTCATATGGACCATACTTAATATTTTCAAAAATAATGTGCAATAGCCACATTGCTGACAAAGGAAACTGACTGGAGCCTTGGTGTCCACGATTTATTGAGATTTGGTTACATAAGCATGTACTGCCTGATGACTGACTTTAGTTCCTCAGTCCTCAGCAGCTATCCCTTCCGGAGTTCGGAATAATGCAATGTGGCTCAAGGACCTTGCCATTAAGCATACTAGTGCTAAAAACTATCTGGCTTGGTCCAAGGCCATGAGTATGCAAAGACATGTTTAGCAAGCAAAACGTTGTAAGTTCTCAGAAGCTATCTCCATGGAGAGGGTCAAGGGGCATTTTTTTGGGAGAGGGTGGAATATATAGGGTTTGGATATTTCTAGCTTTTTATGTTAATACTTAACTGCCCAGCAAGCAGAACTAAAAGCCTATATTGTGAAATAAATTAATAACTTGTTTTGAGATTATAGGAAGCAGCTTGATACCTATTTTTGACAGAATAAAGAGGAGAGGAGGCTTGACTAAATATAAACAAATCAAGTAGGTATTGTTCTATAAAATTCATGCTAAGGATGAGTGGAAGTGGAGAAGAAATTGTGTGTGAATCATAGTTAATTATTGATTCCGACAGATTGAAAGAAGCAGATGAGGTGATACACCTACACACATACACACACAGATGCAAAAATAGCATAGACCTGTCCGATGTAATATTTTTCTGTGTTCTAGGTAAGGTCTATACTCCTAGAACATAGTTATATTCCTAGGATAGATTGTTGATAAGAAATTTTCCACAGCAAATTATCATGAAACTCAAAGTAGCAACTATTTTGAAATTTATTTTCCACCTTCCCCCAAGTGGTTAGTGATGTTGAGCCTCTTTTCACATTTATTGGCCATCTGTACGTCTTTTTTGGTGAAAAAAACAACACAATATTGTAAAACAATTAAATTAATGAAAAAAGAAACAATTATAAAAACTTATTTTCACTCACTCACCCAAGTCCTTCCTCATATATTCTTCTAAACATGAAGATTCAAGAATATCTATGTTTATTTAAAATCTACAAGCGAGTAAAAAAATAATATAACCACACAGTAATACTAAAAATGTGTAAGCAGAAGATATAAAAACTAAATAATCATGAAATAACATGAGAATAAACTACATCAAACTTTTCCATGTATACACGCGCACACACACACACACACACACACACACACTGAAAAGATTATCATGGGGAGGAAGCAAAAAACATACATATATTGCTATAGAAAATTAAATATGTTAGTAAAGAGATACCCTCTATGTTTGGGATTCCCAGGCATTTCAATGGCAAAGAACCTGCCTGCATGTAGGAGATGTGTGTTTGATTCCTCAGTCAGAAAGATTCTTTGGTGAAAGAAATGGTAACATTCCAGTTTTCTTTCCAGAGAAATCCCCTGGACAGAGGAGCCTGGAGGGCTACAGTCCTTGGAGTTGCCAATGAGTAGGGCATGACTTAGTGACTAAACAATGCTACAAAACCTCCATGTTATAAAGATGTAGAAAGAAAAAGTTCTAGAAAGAAATGGCAATGCAAGGCAAGGAGAATAAATGAACACATTGATACAAAGCAAGGAAGAAAAATTAACATTAGAGAAAATAAGGCCTCATTAAAAGACTATAAAAAGAAAATAATGACAGATTTAACAAAAAGTTGTTACATATATGACAGGAGAAAACTGACCAAATTTTCATAAAGAACAGAAAGTCTGTAAAATTTAGAAAGAAATTTGCAGATACAAAAAAACAAAAATTATCCAAAAGATGAATATTTAACATATCTGCCAAAAAAAAATAAATGAAACAGTCAAATATGTAATTCAGTATGATGTACCTAAAGTGGAGAAAGACAAATCTTTTGACTAGATGTTCAAGAAAATAATAATGCATTTCAAGACATAGTGACACATGGCCTGGGCAGTTAATTGACTTGAAGATAAAGAATCCCAAAGACAGCCAGGTAAATCTTTATGTCAATCACAGGAAGGATAAATCAGGCTTAGTTCTGACTTCTTCATGGTAACATGCTACACAAGAGGACAAATATCAGCAATATTTTCAGAAAACATAATGTGACCCAAAAGTTAAAATTTAGTTAAATTGCTATTCAAGAATAAAAGCAATAGATAGAGATAATTTCAAAGAATACCAGTTCCCAGGTTCATACACTTTTATAAGAAATAAATGATGTCTCAAGAATAAGAAGCAAACTGGTAAGATTCATCTAATGCAACACTTTCCTGATATTTGCAGCAATGCAGTTCATGAGTAGCCATTGAAACTCCATTTTTATGAATATAAATTCAAAAGCACCGACAGTTGTGAAAACAATGTACAGAACTTTCGGTCTTGTTTGACTAATTCCAAAAGTTGATAAGATGTTGTTGATACATCAGCATGAGCCTCTGCAGCCCTATGTATTATTCAAGTTTGAATCCCGGATGCCATGGCAACAAGGATAACTCCAGGATTTGGTCTTTATTAAGATCCCAATCTTTGGTGGCCTGCAGCCTCGGCCTGCAGTGACTTGAAGCAGGTCTTCAGTTCCAGGCCAGACACTGAGGCTGAGTCACAATGGTGAGAGCCCCAACTCCTAACCAATAGACCAGAGGTGAGCGATAAGAGCCTAGATCTTCAGTTTTGCAGAAAAGAACTCCCACAAAGATGGAAAGTAGTGAAACAAGGTGTTTAGGAGGAGGTGAAATGAGTATGGTACCTGGGGATAGATACATGGGTAAACTCAGAGAGAGAGTTGCACACTCATGGCAGTTTAAATCACTTATGTGTGGGATTTCTTTCAGGTTTCCTTTGGCCAATCATTTTGATTTGTCTGGTTCAGAGTCCAGATTTGGTATATCTGAGGATCCTCCCATGTATGCCTACACATCTCTTAGACACAATGGATTCTACCAAAGGTCCATATGGCTAGTTAGCTCCATTCAGCATCACTCTCTTTTTGACCACAAAGGAGCCTTTCTGTGCACATGTAATTGGAAAGGTATCCTAATTTCATCTTCTATTTGAGCAGGGATCAACCTCCTTCTTTAATTGCCTGCTATTTTTGTCTTAAAGTATAGGTCTACAGAGAACAAACTTCAAATGTTTGCCCCAGGGACCCATCCATCTTCTGCCTCAATCCTATCTATCTTGATGCTTTCATTCCATAATAGTTTCATATTCTGCCTTCAGTAGAGTTCAGTTCAGTAGCTCAGTCATGTCTCACTCTTTGCCACCCAATGAATCGCAGCACGCCAGGCCACCCTGTCCATCACCATCTCCCGGAGCTCACTCAGTCTCACATCCATGGAGTCAGTGATGCCATCCAGCCATCTCATCCTCTGTCATCGCCTTTTCCTCCTGCCTCCAATGCCTCCCAGCATCAGAGACTTTTCCAATGGGCAAACTCTTCTCATGAGGTGGCCAAAGTACTGCAGTTTCAGCTTCAGCATCATTCCTTCCAAAGAACATCCAGGGCTGACCTCCTTTAGAATGGACTGGTTGGATCTCCTTGCAGTCCAAGGGACTCTCCAACACCACAGTTCAAAAGCATCAGTTCTATTGCACTCAGCTTTCTTCACCGTCCAACTCTCACATCCATACATGACCACAGGAAAAACCATAGCCTTTACTAAAAGGACATTTGTCGGCAAAGTAATGTCTCTGCTTTTCAATATGCTTCCTAGGTTGCTCGTAACTTTTCTTCCAAGGAGTAAGCGTCTTTTAATTTCATGGCTGCAGTCACCATCTGCAGTGATTTTGGAGCCCCCCAAAATAAAGTTTGACACTGTTTCCACTGTTTCACCATCTATTTCCCATGAAGTGATGGGACCAGATGCCATGATCTTCGTTTTCTGAATGTTGAGCTGTAAGCCAACATTTTCGCTCTCCTCTTTCATTTTCATCAAGAGGCTTTTTAGTTCCTCTTCACTTTCTGCCATAAGGGTGGTGTCATCTGCATATCTGAGGTTATTGATATTTCTCCTGGCAATCTTGATTCCAGCTTCTGCTTCTTCCAGCCCAGTGTTTCTCATGATGTACTCTGCATATAAGTTAAATAAGCAGGGTGACAATATACAGCCTTGATGTACTCCTTTTCCTATTTGGAACCAGTCTGTTGTTCCATGTCCAGTTCTAACTGTTGTTGATTATCTGGGTCGTGAAGATCTTTTTTGTACAGTTCTTCTGTGTATTCTTTCCACCTCTTCTTAATATCTTCTGCTTCTGTTAGGTCCATACCATTTCTGCCCTTTATCGAACCCATCTTTGCATTAAATGCTCTATAGATTCAGCAAAAACAAGACCGGGAGCTGACTGTGGCTCAGATCATGAACTCCTTATTGCTAAATTCAGACTTAAATTGAAGAAACTATGGGAAACCACTAGACCATTCAGGTATGACCTAAATCAAATCCCTTATGATTATACAGTGGAAGTGACAAATAGATTTAAGGGACTAGATCTGATAGATAGAGTACCTGATGAACTATGGACTGAGGTTTGTAACATTGTACAGGAGACAGGGATCAAGACCATCCCCATGGAAAAGAAATGCAAAAAGGCAAAATAGCTGCCTGGAGAAGACTTACAAATAGCTGGAAAAGAAGAGAACTGAAAAGCAAAGGAGAAAAGAAAAGATATCCTGCCTTACTATACAGCTAAACTTGTTTCCAAAATATCTTTAATTTCTTGTTCTCAAAAAAAAAAAAAAAAAAGAATAATGTAAGAGCAATGATAAAAGCAAAACCATTCTTTGGTCTGAATTATTTAACTTGATGATCCTTTGTGTCAAAATCTTTGCCTTTTCTGCTTTCATAATTAAGGTCAGCATGCAGAGAAACACCCAAAGATGAAAATGACTTATTTTATGGCCAAGCATACACAATAAACTGGTCACAGAAATGCACCAGTTATTTTTAAAAGATCACTAAGATTTAATAAGCTAATGTATATTGATATTAGACTTTATTGTCCAACTGACATTTTGAGAGTAAATTAACATTTAGCTGTTAATCCAGATTTTCCAGTGAAAACCTGGGACATATGGTCAACTCAGTATAAACTATGCTAGATATTTTGCAATAATTCTTACAACAATCTTGTGAATGTGTTATTATTAATTTCATTTATCTTACTAGATAAAAGAGAATATTAAAACTTAGAGATGAGTGATTCATATAAAGTCTAAATAAGTATTGGATCAGGAATTCTAAGCAAAACCTAAGCCTATGATTTCCACTCTTCAAAACACGTTTATGTAGAGCAATAATTCATTCAGGGCAGTAGATATATTTTTAAACTATCATAACAATGGCATCATTTTTCAAGTTTATTTTTAATGGTTATTAAAGTCATAAATAAAATTATATATAAAGAAATAATGAATTTTCTTCAAAAGCAATGTAATGGATTAAACACACACAAACACACATATAGAGGGAGGTAATCAGAATTTTTCAGGTATCTGTAGTTACATGGAGGATTGTCAGGGGGAAAAGTTAATAAGAAAAGTTCCACGAAATATCAGCAATTTAGGTTTATAGTAAGAAATACTATAAAGGAAAGTCTATTACAACACACAGTTCTTGTTTGATTTGGCAACTATTTGTTTTATCATTTAAGCTTAAACAAGTCAAATCCCTGGTTACTCCTAGAGGGGGAGAGCTTCTCTATTTATTTAGCAGGTGTTTTTTTCCCTGCTTAATAGAACTCTCAAGGCCCTGCCCTATGAATGAAAAAATTAAGTCCAATTTGGTTAAGGGGAAAAGAGGCATTAGTTTAACATGACAAATTGAGATGTAAGATTGGTCAGAAATTACTGGCTTGCTTTTTAGTGGTTTTCTTTTCAGAGGACATAGACATGACTTTCTGCTTTTGAGTGCTTCATTCATTTTAAGTATGTCCTTCAATCTCTGCAGTCTTTCTCTGTTATTGTTAGATCAACATCTCAGCTTGTAATGCTGCGCATGTACAAACAAGACAACCATTCTAAAGAGTGATATCCGCCAACATCACCAGATCTACAAAATGTCTTAGAAAAGAATATATGGCATCCAACTTATTTCTTGTTCAGATTATTCACAGAGCCAGGTATCAGTTTGTAAAGTTATTGCACAGTAACCTTTATAAAAAAAAAAAAAAAAAAAAAAAAGAAACCACTTTCCTTCATAAAATCAGAAAGGCATCAAAGATTTGAAAAAGCTTTAAAACCTAGTAGGATGCATAGGTGGGATATAAAAAAGCTAGTATTAAACGTTTGCCTTGCATTGAAATATTTTTATCTCAAATCTAGCTCTTTGGACTAATAATGGTATACTGAGTTCATGACTCCACATATGTAGACTCTCTGCTCTAAACAAATAGCAAAAATAGACAAAATATAGAGACAACAAAAAATGCATATATGGTCTTTGAATAAAAGAATATTTTTGAGTACTAGAAAGCTGACAGAAACTCCGAGCAGTGAGCATTGTTCACTGTGTACCAGCTGAGCCCTCAGTCAGGAGAAAAATGGGGAAAAGAAGTACAAATGGAGCATATTAATATGGATGAAATTTTCTCTAAGTTTTAAGGGGTTCCAGAACTCACTTCCTGAAGCTGGTGGCTAGAAATCATCAAAGAACCTGAGGTATATCATGGGCAACCAGCTAGAGTCACAGGTTTTGGGAAGCTGTAGGTGAGGAGCCAGAAATAAATGGAGAAGCACCCAGCTAGTATCCTTTCCATTGGTAACTGCATCTCTGCGAGCCTTAACATCATCTGAGGGGCATAAGTATAAATATGGAATCATTGCATAAGTTTTTGGAAACTAAGAGTAGATATGCAAAGCAAGGGGATAGCTGCAGTGGGAGAGAGAAAAAATTAAAAATTACCCACTCAAAACTGCACTGCTTACAGAAACTAAAGAACACAGTATTATTTTTTTTTAAAGAGCTAATGTCATGAAAGATAGATAGCAAGTGAACAATCAGGACTAGTATCTTACCTGAATGAATTTATCTTTATGAATCTGTCTAACGAAGGCTTTAAAATAAGCATGTTCAGGTGCCCAAAGAGTGAAATGAGCAGACAAGGTTGTGAGATAGAGCTGATTTACTATTTTGGTTATCCTTTTGACAGTGTACCTTCCTCTGTTTCAGAGATAGAAAAATATTAACTGTACTTAGATTCCTCTGGGGTTGGAGTTACAGAATGGGAGCAGATTTTGTTAATCAGATACATTTGTTCAGACTTGTCAGGACTGAATCAGTAGAAGAGGGAGCACAGGGAGTGCCCATCCTGCAATGTGGGTTATAGCAAGTGCAATATGGCTCCGGACAATCAGTTCAGGTGGTGGCTTCCTTAGCCTTGGTTAAAAAAAAAAAATAATTATTCCTGGAACCAAAGTTAATTTTACTTTTCAATCTTCTTTTTTTTTTTTTTAATGGCTGAGTTAGCACCATCCTAATGTCAACACCTGGGAACATGCTTTTCTAATTTCCTGAATGTAATTAAGGTTGCAATTCTTTCTGTGAATCACTTCCTTCAATCATTCTGATCCTAAACTTTATATAAAAACAAACCCAAATACATATATAACACATATACGTGCCCAAAACAAGTAATGTTAGCAAAACTTTGAAGAAAGGAAACAATGAGGGAGTTATTATTTCTACAATCATAACAAGTACCATTAAAAACTAAAAGGTATTAAAAGGTGTGGATGTACATATGTATAGCAATAGACCAATGGTAAAAAATATAAGTATAGTAATAATTTCAAATAACTATAAGAATTTTTGCATATGTTGGATTCTCAAACTAGTTGGAATACTGCTGTTTAATACATAAGGAAAGACTATGTATTAACTAGGGGGGACAAAAAGACAAATTAGGATAATTCTTCATACCATCCCAGTAGGGTAAACTCTAAACTATTATCAAACTGAACGTACAAAATGAAATATTACAGTTACTAGAAGAAACCATAATGAATTCCCTTAAAACTGAGAGAAGGGAAAAGCGTTCTGATTATGAATAAAATCCAAGAAACAATAAAAACAAAATGTAATAAATTGACTGTATAAAGCTAATACAACAAGAAAAAAATTCCTGCCTGACAAATACAGTATAAGCAAAGCAACTGTAAAAATACAAAATTGACAAAATATTTGCAACATGTATCACAAACATATGATTAATCTCGTTTTGGATATAAAAAGATTACTAACCTAAGGAAGAAACAATGATCATTTTAAAGGTAAAACATATGAAAACACTGTTCAAAGAAAAATAAAAATGCAGCCCGTTCCAGAGATGCACAGCTTCTCTCAACAGTTTTACAGTGAAGTACACATTCTTCTTCTACGTGATAATAAAAATACAAACTTTGTCAAAATGCTATAAATAATAAAACTGTTGAGGCACAGTCATTCATTGTGGGGGAAATGGAAAATTGTCAAACAAGGAAGGGCAATCTAGTCATATTTACTCATATTACAGAGGTTTTTATGGTCAGAGATCATATTCATGAGATAAACCCTACATACCTTCCTGCTCATGATTAGAATACAGTATTATAATAAAAATTAATAGTAATTTTCACTTTTTTGTTAGAGCATAGGATTGGAAGCAATTCATTGTGCCATCAGGTAAACTATGATTATCTGTATTATAAAATACCACACAGCTCTATTAAAAAATAGTGAGAAATATCTCTGTATATGGGTAACTAATTCTGGGATACATTAAGTGGAAAAATCAAGATGTAAGATAGTGGATACATGATTTTATCTTCTGTGTAATAAAGAGGAAAGAAAGACTATATTTTCAAAAATGTGTATAAAGATATGCTAGAAAATATGTACAAAATAATAAAGCAAATCCATACAGAGAGAGCAAAAGGATGAGGTGGATGTATATAAAGGTAGAAGTAAGATTTTCTATACTTATATTTTGTATATTTTCACACTTTTAAAACACATAAAACTGTTTCACTCTGCTTCACTCTGTATCACAGGCACTGGGTTCATCCACCTCATTAGAACTGACTCAAATAGGTTCCTTTTTACGACTGAATAATATTTCATTACATACATGTACCACACATTTTTATGCATTCATCTTAGTGAAAAAGAATTCCACTTAGTGAAAAAGAAAATACTGGAAGTTTGGAAATATGCAACCAAATTCTATGTAGCACATTGATAGCACAGTAAAAATGACAATATATTTGAAAATAAATCATACTTAAAAACTATGGACTCCAAGGTTGTTTGCATATTTTGGAGATTAATCCTTTCTCAGTTATTCATTTGCTCTTATTTTCTCCCATTCTGAGGCTTTTCTTTTTACCTGGCTCTTAGTTTCCTTTGCTGTGCAAAAGATTTTAAGTTTAATTAGGTTCCATTTGTTTATTTTTGTTTTTATTTCCATTATTCTAGGAGGTGGGTCATAGAGGATATTGCTGTGACATATGTCAAGGAGGATACTCTAAGAGTTTTACAGTTTCCTGGCCTTACATTTAAGTCTTTAATCCATTTTGAGTTTATTTTTATGTATGGTGTTAGGAGGTGTTCCAGTTTCATTCTTTTCCATGTAGCTGCCCAGTTTTTCCAGCACCACTTATTGAAGAGGCTGTCTTTTCTCCATTGTATATTTTTGCCTCCATTGCCACAGATAACATGCCCATATGTGTCTGAGTTTATCTCTGGGATTTCTGTCTTGTTCCATTGGTCTATGTTTTTCTTTTTGTGCCAGTATCATACTGTCTTGATGACTGTAGCTGTGTAGTATAGTTTGAAGTCAGGAAGGTTGATTTCTCCAGCTCCATATTTCTTTCTCAAGAATGCTTTGGCTACTTAGGGTCTTTTGTGTTTCTATGCAAGATGTACAATACAGTACTATTTGCAATAACTAGGATGTGGGTGCAACCTACATGTCCATTGACAGAGGAATGCATAAAAATGTGTGGTACATGTATGCAATGAAATATTATTACTCAGTCATAAAAAGGAACCTATTTGAGTCAGTTCTAATGAGGTGGATGAACCTAGAGCCTATTGTATGGAGTGAAGTAAGTTGGAAAGAAGGAAACAAAGATCATATATTAATGCATATATGTGGATTCTAGAAAGATGGTACTGATGAACCTGTTTGCAGGGCAGCAATGGAGAGACAGACATAAGAACAGACTTGTGGACACAGTGGGGGAAGAAGAGGGTGGGATGAATTCAGAGAGTAGTTGAATGTATATGTTGAAACATATACATTACCATATGTAAAATAGATGGCCAGTGGGAATTTGCTCTATGATGCAGGGAACTCAAACCTTGTGCTCTGTGAAAACTTAGAGGGGTGGGATGGGGTGGGAGTGGGGGGGGGGGGGGGGGGGGAGGCAGGAGGAGGTTCAGGAGGGAGAGGACATGTGTATACCTTTGGCTGATTCACGTTGATATATGGCAGAAACCAACATAATATAGTAAAGCAATTACCCTCTGGTTAAAAATAAATAAATTAAGAAAATATGAAGTCATTAAAAAGTTAATTTACAAATATATTTATATTTCTAAAATTATGATGTTTTATGTGCATCTACAAGTCCAAATGTCTAAGCTCTAAAAAGAACATTAGAGTAACAACAAAGAAAGACAAGTAGTTAATATTATAGAACACAAAACCCAAAATTATTAATTAAAATGTACAAAAATCTAAAAAGTAACTCAAGCTAAAATAGCAGCCTGACTTCCAAAAGTACCAATATACAGACAGAGAATGGTGACAGAGGAAACTGAAAGAGAATGGAATGGTTTTCTAGACAAATATAAATCATCAAAATTAAAAAAAAGAGAAAATATAAAAATAAGATTTTTTTAAGATTGAGGGTAAAAAAAAAAAAAAAATAGAAAAGCAGGTTAGAAATGTTGGACAGAGTCTAACATAATCTGAATTGGGTCCCCTGAAGAAAGCAGAGAAAAAATTTGGCAAAGACAAAATTTGACAAAATAGTAACAATTTTTATTTACATTTGTATATTTTCATTAAAATCATCACAGAAATCATAAGACAATTTGAAACTGCCTTCAAATTAGAGTACCTAATAGTTTTAAGCTCAACAGATTTTGTTATCATGATTCAATTCCCAATGATATACTGTAGGAAGCATGATCTTGGTACAATTTAATAAATTAAGCTCTGTGCTCTAAGGAGTCAACCTTAGTGCACAAATTTCCACTTTTGTTTACCCACAGGATTATACTAGCTCTGACCCCTGAGTCAGAAAAATATAACTTTAATCAGTTTCATAGACCGATTTAGAGAATAATATGCTAATACATGTTCTACTTAGTCTGGTATGCACAAGGCAATATAGCAGCTGCTATATCTGGTTGAGCATTGGTGTTTTTTTGAAGGGATTAGTAAATTTTGATTGATTTTAAAAAGAGCAAAAAAAAATAAAAATCACCAGTAAGACTGTGGAAAAATATAAAGCACCAACAATTGAAATAACTGTATATTTATTTCTTAAAATGTAAGGAGTTAACCATATGATATAATTTGATAGAATTAATAGTAGGTGAATGTGTATTTATGTCATATTTGTTGTTTTTGTTTGTTGTCAGTAATACACAATGAAAAATTAAAAACAGAAAAAAATTATCCATATGTTTACCTAAAGACACTGCCACCTCCCATGATGATATGGGATGAGCAGCACTCAGTGGGAGTGATGGAAGTACACACAGCTATGGGTCCTTCTCAGGGCAATGACCAAGAGGCTTCACTTCTGGCTCTTATAAAAAACAAAAGAAGAACAAAAGGCCTAAAACTTTTTGATGAAGTGTTCTTTTATTAGAAAATCTACTTTTAAAGCAAATACAGCCTTGATTAAATACATATTACTATCAGTAGTTGCATTCTTAAATATTAGAGAAAATCAACCATTTCCCATTGTTAAAACAACATAAGTATTTTAATGATCAAGTTTGTTGCCTAACAATGTTTACTTAAGTATTTTGTGTAGTATTATAGTCAGTATTTAGACATAGCTTATGATTATAATAGAAAATAATAGAATTGTGGATAAGCTACCTGGAATAACAGGCAAATTAGGCCTTGGAATGCGGAATGAAGCAGGGCAAAGACTAATAGAGTTTTGCCAAGAAAATGCACTGGTCATAGCAAACACCCTCTTTCAACAACACAAGAGAAGACTCTACACATGGACATCACCAGATGGTCAACACCGAAATCAGATTGATTATATTCTATGCAGCCAAAGATGGAGAAGCTCTATACAGTCAACAAAAACAAGACCAGGAGCTGACTGTGGCTCAGATCATGAACTGCTTATTACCAAATTCAGACTCAAATTGAAGAAAGTAGGGAAAACTGCTAGACCATTCAGGTATGACCTAAATCAAATTCCTCATGATTATACAGTGGAAGTGAGGAATAGATTTAAGGGCCTAGATCTGATAGATAGAGTGCCTGATGAACTATGGAATGAGGTTCGTGACATTGTACAGGAGACAGGGATCAAGACCATCCCCATGGAAAAGAAATGCAAAAAAGCAAAATGGCTGTCTGGGGAGGCCTTACAAATAGCTGTGAAAAGAAGAGAGGCGAAAAGCAAAGGAGAAAAGGAAAGATATAAGCACCTGAATGCAGAGTTCCAAAGAATAGCAAGAAGAGATAAGAAAGCCTTCTTCAG
>SJYT01041127.1:862402-919646 GCA_006410635.1 Cephalophus harveyi
CCTCTTGATGAAAGTGAAAGAGGAGAGTGAAAAAGTTGGCTTAAAGCTCAACATTCAGAAAACGAAGATCATGGCATCTGGTCCCATCACTTCATGGGAAATAGATGGGGAAACAGTGGAAACAGTGCCAGACTTTATTTTTTTGGGCTCCAAAATCACTGCTGATGGTGACTGCAGCCATGAAATTAGAAGACGCTTACTCCTTGGAAGAAAAGTTATGTCCAACCTAGATAGCATTTTCAAAAGCAGAGACATTACTTTGCCGACTAAGGTCCATCTAGTCAAGGCTATGGTTTTTCCTGTGGTCATGTATGGATGTGAGAGTTGGACTGTGAAGAAGGCTGAGTGCTGAAGATTTGATGCTTTTGAAGTGTGGTGTTGGAGAAGACTCTTGAGAGTCCCTTGGACTGCAAGGAGATCCAACCAGTCCATTCTGAAGGAGATCAGCCCTGGGATTTCTTTGCAAGGAATGATACTAAAGCTGAAACTCCAGTACTTTGGGCACCTCATGCAAAGAGTTGACTCATTGGAAAAGACTGGGAGGGATTGGGGGCAGGAGGAGAAGGGGACGACCGAGGATGAGATGGCTGGATGGCATCACGGACTCGATGGACATGAGTCTGAGTGAACTCCGGGAGACGGTTATGAACAGGGAGGCCTGGCGTCCTGCGATTCATGGGGTCGCAAAGAGTCGGACACGACTGAGCAACTGAACTGAACTGAACTGAACTACATTTCTGTGGATCAGAAATTAGGTGACCATGGAAAATCGCATGGACAGAGGAGCCTGGTAGGCTACAGTCCATGGGGTCACAAAGAGTCGGACACGACTAAGTGACTTCACTTCACTTCATGTTATCAACAGAGACTGGTATTTACTATATGACAGGGATATGATCATAATTATTAATCAACTTTTCATATACAAGTATAGACATCACATATAAGGTATGTGATCATTGTGCATCAGTTTCTTGTTTTCCTTGAGAATATTTAGTGAACATGTTTCCAATGCCAAAAAATGCACCATTAGGCTATCCTTTACAATAGTCAGAAAATATTCATTATTTATTTAATAGCCCATGTTGCAGCACTTAGATTAATGCTGATTTTGTGTTACATTTTCTCATGAGCATCTGTAGACTTACATCTTAATGCACATAGTCTATGTAATTAAGTGAAAGACACATTATAAGATTCCTTTATTAACTAAGCAAAAATATTTGCACCTAGTTACATTATAATGTCAAAATTGTTGAAGCTCTAATTATAAGTTCTGTAAAAGCAGTCTTTTCTGACAGCTATTTGCATTAAAATTTTTCACATATTTGTTGTATAAAATATAGGAAATTACTATAAATCATATTCTTTTTAAATAAAATGTATGACTAATATAACATCTTTATAGCTCTATAGAATTAAATTTTGTTTTACGTATGTTTGACTTGAGATTGCTATTAGAAACATAAATATTGCCTGAATCCTCATGAGTCCTTCCATGAAAATTCATTGTTTTTTTTTACTGACAGCATATCTCAAAACACTGCCAAATTAATGACCCCAAAGCATAACAGTCATAATTTTACTTTCATCTCAAAAATATCTTTAAGAATTCAAATAAATAATAGCCATGATAACTGTGGTGGTTTAGTCTCTAAGCTGTGTCCAACTCATTGTGATCGTGGACTGTAGCTCTCCAGGCTGCTCTGTGCATGGGGTTTCCCAAGCCAGAATACTGGAGTGGGTTTCCTTCTCCAGGGGATCTTCCTAACCTGGGGTCAAACCCATGTCTCCTTCATTGTAGATGATCTCCTGCATTGCAGGTGGATGCCTTAGCACTGAGTCACCATGGAAGCCCCATAATAAGTATACTTTCTGCTCAAATGTCTAGAATAATGTTAAATCTTTAATAAATATAAAAAATTGTTATGAAATTATAATTTAATTTGTTCCAATTATCTTGCTCTTAATTTTTTAAATTTAGATTCTCTGATATATTGGGGAAAACATTGTTTTCCGAAGACTGAAGACTAAGTGCACCAGCTTATATGATAAAATCTCTGTCACTTGCTTTACATTCATGGTTAGCTTCCTTAATCTTCTTGAACCTTGGTTTTTCCACTTATAAAATGATGAAAATAATGGTAACTAAATCATAGGTTGTTGTGATAAATAAGTGGAAATGTGAAGAATTAATTAGTATAGTATTTGATAACTATTACTACAGTTTTAAATATTCATTTGTATTTTATAACTGCTTACTTTCAAAAAGAATGTATGAAAGTGATTTTTCCACCCCACTCAGTTTATGCATTTAAGCTAACATTGTACTGATATTTGAATATTCTCATAAATTGAGAATCCACAAGTAACTTATCTCCCAATCCCAATACCAACTAAAAGAGAAAAAAATATTTAAAAAATATTAATGTGACTATGTGTTCAAACATTTCCACAAGGATTATGAAACCATTATCACAGAAGGATGGAAGAGAAGGAATAACTCTGTAAGATGAGATAAGAGACCTAGAGGAAATGATTTAGAACTTTATGTAGCATCTGAAAGATTTGGATTCAATGGAAGTCATTGGATGGTTTTCAACAGGGGAATTACATGACTTAATTTATGTTACTTTGGAAAATGTATGCTAATTTATGCACATTAAATGAATGTGTGTAAAATGAATTCCAGAGAGTCATGTGCAGAGTGGTCTAGTCATGAAATGATGGCATGCCATGTCAAAAAAAAAAAAAAGAGGATATATGTATACATAAAGCTGGTTTACTTCATCATAAAGCAGAAACTAACACAACAATTGTAAAGCAACTGTGCTGCTGCTGCTGCTGCTAAGTCGCTTCAGTTGTGTCCGATTCTGTGCAACCCCATAGACGGCAGCCCACCAGGCTCCACCCGTCCCTGGGATTCTCCAGGCAAGAACACTGGAGTGGGTTGCTGTTTCCTTCTCAAATGCATGAAAGTGAAAAGTGAAAGTGAAGTTGCTCAATCGTGTCTGACTCTTAGCGACCCCATGGACTTCAGCCTACCAGGCTCCTCCGCCCATGGGATTTTCCAGGCAAGAGTACTGGAGTGGGGTGCCATTGTATTCCAATTAAAAAAAATGGATTTAGTTAAGGAGAGACTGTGCTGAAAGGGATTATACCTTGATTCTGATATGTGCAAGTGCCTCTAAAATCAGGTAGAAAAGAGATTTTTATTTTATAGGGAAGAATAAACAAAACAAAACAAATCAAAAGTAAAGGAGTAAACAAAACCAGAAATAACAATGAGTGAGGAAATGGGATAGTGTGTGGAGAAGTAGAATGAAAGGGTAGAGATGGTGTGACGGGACAGTAGATCTTAGAATGTTTTACCCTGAGGTATTCTCTGAAGGGGCCAATAAGGAGAGCTTGTTTAGTGACAGGTTGTAAAGACAATTAGCATGGCTCAGGCTGAGGGTGGGTCAAAGTTCAGGAGTCTGCGGAAAGATAGAAGCAAGTCAGTCGGATGGGCATTTTCTTCCAATTGATTAGTGGAGACAAACAATTCAGAGATCACTATGAGGCAAGAAATGAGAAGGGTCTGTGTCTGATCTTTTCCTTGGTAAACAGAAAGGCATCCCTGAGTTATGTAGTCCTACAGGGAAGGATGGTTCTTTGCATCCGCTGTTTCACAGAACATGAAAAAGTGAGAAGATTCCTTTACTGTTTCCCAGGACCATAGAGCTTCAGTGTAGTTCAATGCTGATGGCTGACAAAATAAAAGCAGCATGATTTAAATTAGAATAAAATATTTATTAAGAATGTATAATGTTTAAACAATTATTCTAGTTACTTATTATACAGAATTTAGGAAAAAAAAAAAAAAAAGGAAATCTTTCATAATGGAGTTTTTATTCTATTTGGAGAACATACAGGCTAAACAGACAACAGACAAAAATACTGAGAATTTGGAATTGACGTGTAGACATTACTGTGTTTAAAATAGATAACCAACAAGGACAAACTGCATAGCACCAGGAGCTCTGCTCTATATTCAGTAACAACCTAAGCGGGAAAGGGATTTAAAAGATAATAGCTACATATTTACGTATAACTGAATCACTTTGTTGTACAATTGAAACTAACACAACGTTGTTAATCAGCTATGTGCATACACATGTGTTAAGTCACGTCTGACTCTTTGCAACCCTATGAACTGTAGCCTTCAAGGCTCCTCTGTCCATGGAATTTTTTATTAAAATACTGGACTGGGTCACCATGTCCTTCTCCAGGGGATCTTCCTGCCAGGGGATCTAATATTTAGGGTACAGATTACATGGTATCTTGTAGATCTTGGTTAACATTTACATTTTTTTCTAAATGAGATGGGAATTAAATAGAGGGAATTAAGCAGAAGAGTGACTTGTTTGTAAAGAATTACTGGGGCTGCTGTGGGAAAGAAAAGGAGAGAAGTTAGGAAGCCTTTGAATTAGTGCATGACACATGAGAGCAGCTTGTACTACAAAGGTAGCAGTGTTAATCGCTCAGCCATGCCCTACTCTTTGCGACTCCATGGGCTGTGGCCCACCAGTCTCCTCTGTCCACTGAATTCTCCAGGCAAGAATACTGGAGTAAATTGCCATTTCCTTCTCCAGGAAGTCTTCCTCACCTAGGGATTTAAACCACGTCTCCCATATTGCAGGCTGATGAGCCACGAGGGAAGCAGTAATTGTACAGAAAAATGTTTAAAAAAATTTGATCAAAAACTATGTTGGTAAATTGATGGTTATGTGGAATGTTAAGTAAAGAAGAGAATCATGAGTGACTTTCAGAGTTACTACTTTAATGCTTGGATATAAAACCATGAGTGGAAGGTGTTAGCAATGGTGTAAAATTTCAGAAATCTGTTCTGGACATATTATGTTTCAGTTTTTGAGATTATTAGGCTGCCAAGAGAAAAGTGAGCCAAAGTACACTGCTTTTCATATATGAGTTTCCGTTGCTAAGCACAAAGATACTTAATAGATATAACCTTCTATTTTGTCATGAAGTTAAAATGTCTAAGAAAATGCTACAATTTTGGATTCATTGTCATATAGATAATATTTATATCTATGAGACAGAATGAGATCCTCAATGGGAGAAATGAGACAGAGGAAACAGGTCCCAGGTATAGACAAACATTTAACTGATTTAGAAAAAAGGATAAAATAGTGATGATGATAGTTCTATGATGATCATGATAATAACATTAAAAATAATATTCATAATGCAGCAGAATGGAGTTTCTGTCCTCTTCTATCTTCTGTTTCCTTCACTCAAATTATCATGCCTAGATCAAAGATATACACTGCAAGAAGAGCCAGTTTATCAGGAGAAATGTTACTTTTTCTTACAGCTATTTTACTATGAAGCATCTGAAGGAAGCCGGAAAGAAATCCTCAGCTGCTAGGCTGTTACAGTTTGAGGAGTCTCAGAGGAAGACTTTATATGGAACAATCGGCAAACTGATATGAAAGATTGTGTGTATGTACAAATTATTAGGCTCTGTTTTTGTTTTCTTACTAATAATATATTATATTTGCATACTCTTCCAGAAATATCAGTGCATAATGTTAATAATAATACCAGTTCTAATAACAGCTAGCATTTATTGAATCCTGAATGATACCAAACTCTTTGCTACAAGCTTTAAATAAATAAATCCATGTAATATTCATAAAATAATTTAGTTACAATATTTTTTTTTCATTTTTCATCTAAAGAAAATGAGTTTAAAAAGTTACAGAAATCAATTTGGTTTCATAATTTTGCTCCCTGCTTTCATTATCTGTCAAACGAAGAGGAAAGTAGTACTTTTTTACAATACAGCAGAATTATGAGATAGGAAAAGGGAATACCAATACCTTACATTTACTACAGTCAAGATTATACCTGATGTTTTTTTTGATTCTACTAATGTCAGCTCTGCTCATTTATTGAGTACATACTATGAAGGAGGGAGCATCCTAACTGCTTTATAAGCATGGACTCCGTTAATCTTCATAATTACTTCATCATGAAAATCAGATCTTGGGTGACAATAAATTATCCAAGATTATGCAATTTGTGAGTAGCAGGATGGGAAATGTAAAACCTAGGCTTTGGGTGGAGTGATTATGCTCTTATACATTGCTTTAGATGGTATGATAATCAAATATGTTTTTTTTTTCTTTTTGCCTTGCTATTTATTTATTTTAATAAGAGAACTGAAGTACAGAGATGCTAAGCAGATTGATCAAGGTCACAGAATGGTCTAACCCACTAGTATGTGACATCTAGCAGTGACTGTAGTGTGTTTAATTCTCCAGATACAAGAGTACATTAAATATTATCAGTACTCTCATTGGCTCTTCTGTATCAGCAGATAGAGTATAATAAAGCAGATGAGTGTTACACTCTACTGGTTAGTCCAGAAATATCAAAATTTGTGGAAAATCAATTTTACAAGGAGAGTTTCTCAGTAAAATTTTGAGCTTCTTAGAGAAGACCTGGGCAAGAACAGATGTTGGAATATAAAATATCAATTATATCAGCCCCTGTGGTAACTGTTAGGGATCATCTGTCTATAATTAAAATCTAAATTTTATCAAAATTCTGTGAATAATTTTACATTGGACAAAACCATTTATGATCATTTGTTTTATTTAATATATATACTGTGAAAGAGTAAAAGAGATCAGAAAGTGTATGTCATTATCCATCACATCAAATGCCAGTTGTCAGTAGCCTAAGGGAATGGGCAAGCTGTTATCTTGCTTCTGATTTTATTTGTGTAACTCAACTTGTTTTCTGTGGGCAATGCTTAAGTTATATGCTGTTATTAAATAAAAATATTATTATTTTATACTCTAGAGAAGGAGGGCAGATGATGATGTGAGTGATGGATCATTTGAGGTGTGATATTTTTATGTAGAAAATCAGAAATACCTGTGGCAGATTCATGTTAATGTATGGCAAAACCAATACAATATTGTAAAGTAATTAACCTCTAATTAAAATAAATAAATTTATATTAAAAAAAGAAAATCAGAAATAAATTCCAAAAATAATCTATGCTTGAATCCTTACGATCTTTCATTCCTAGGTTACCTCCTTTATTTAATAGTGTACACCTAAACTGAGCCTTTTCCTATTATATTGTAATGAATAACACCCTCCCATAATTATTGATTAAATAATACAACTTAAAGTCAGTAAAGTGTTACAATTATTTGTTTTACTAATAAGCAGCTAGAATTCAAGCTTTTAAATTAAGAGTTTATATGTAAGATCTTATTTGTATTTTTAATATTTTATTTCCATTAATTGCACATGACATAGCAAAGACATCTATTACTCAAAGAGATAGTACACTGGTTTATTAGAATGTGCCGTCTTTGTTTGTTAGTGTTCTGTGCTGTGCTGAGTCACTCAGTCATGACCAACTCTTTGTGACCCCATGGACTGTAGCCCACTAGGCACCTCTGTCCATGGGGATTCTCCAGGCAAGAATACTGGAGTGGGTTGGCATACCCTCCTTCAGGGGGTCTTCCCAACCCAGGGATTGAAACCAGGTCTCTGACATTGCAGGAGGATTCTTTACCATCTGAGCCACCAGGGAAACCTTCCCTAGAAATCATGATTCTATAAATTAGCAATATCTATATGATACTCCTTGCAGGATTTTTTTTTTTCCCTTTTCTATTGGTGAAAGTCTGTTTTATCTGCTTGTTAGGATCTTACGTGTCGGATGAGCAGATGTTACTGTATTTTAAATGTCAGGAACCAAAGTAATGATGCCGCTTATACCCCAAATGTAAGAATTTCTAAGCAATATTTAACAATATAGAAAATATATTATATCAATCAGTGCAACTAAAGAAATGTTAATTGAAAAGCAACAATATGCTTAGCATTATCTGATACTTCATTGGATATAAAGGAATAATTCATAAGTTTGCCTTTATTTTAAGAGACAGACATTTAGACACTATCAGACAAATGGTGTTTATTACAAAATCAGTACAAAATACTTTGGGAGTTTAAGAAGGAAAGAATATATCTTATTGCACTATATAATTAAATATTGCATATTATTTGGAATATAACAAATGAACTCAAAAGTACAAGATAGGTGCTTTATTAAGAATTTTTATTTTCTATACAAAGGAGGTTAAACTTAGAACCATTATAGTGCTTAGAACCACTTACATTGCAGTTTCCAGAATTTTTCAACATAAATCTGAGTATTAAATTACCATTTGATAAATACCTGAATCGTTTAGTGGATTTCCTTATATTCTTCAATATAAGTCTGAATTTGGCAATAAGGTTTTCATGATCTGAGCCACAGTCAGCTCCCAGTCTTGTTTTTGCTGACTGTATAGAGCTTCTACATTTTGGTTGCAAGGAATATATTCAACCTAATTTCAATATTGAACAACTGGTGATGTCCGCATGTAGAGTCTTCTCCTGTGTAGGGGGAAGAGGGTGTATGCTATGACCAGTGTGTTCTCTTGCCAAAACTCTGTTAACTTTTGCCCTGCTTCATTTTGTAATCCATGGCCAAACTTGCCTGTTACTCCAGGTATCTTTTGACTTCATACTTCTACATTCCAGCCCCCTATAGTGAAAGAATCTTTTTTGAGTGTTAGTTCTAGAAGGTCGTGTAGGTCTTCATAGAACTGTTCAACTTAAGCTTCTTCAGCATCACTGATTGGGGCATAGTCTTGGATTATTGTGATATTGAATGGTTTGCCTTGGAAACAGAGATCATTCTGTTGTTTTTGAGATTGCATCCAAGTACTGAGAGTGCCAGGCTGTCACGGTAGAGACAAGAGCGGCTGAGAGGAGCTACCCCATGCCCGAGGTCAGGCGCAATGGCGAGGGGAGCTACCCCACACTGGAGATCAGGGGCGGAGGCCGAGAGGAGTAACCCCACCTCCAAGGAGTGGTGGCCGAGAGAAGCTAATCCATGTTGAAGGTCAGGAGGGGCTACTCATCCAAGGTAAGGAGCAGCGGCTGCACTTTGCTGGAGCAGCCGTGAAGAGATACCACATGTTCAAGGTAAGAGAAACCCAAGTAAGATGGTAGGTATTGTGAGAGGGCATTAGAGGGCAGACACACTGAAACCATGTCACAGAAAACTAGATAATCTGAACACAAGGACAACAGCCTGGTCTAACTCCATGAAACTAAGCCATGCCATGTGGGGCCATCCAAGATGGATGGGTCATGGTGGAAAGGTTTGAAAGAATGTGGTCCACTGGAGAAGGGAATGACAAACCACTTCAGTGTTCTTGCCTTGAGAACCCCATGAACAGTATAAAAAGGGAAAATGATAGGTTACTGAAAGAGGAACTCACCAGGTCAGTAGGTGCCCAATATGCTACTGGATCTCAGTGGAGAAATAACTCCAGAAAGAATGAAGTGGTGAGCCAAAGCAAAAACAATACCCAACTGTGGATGTGACTGGTGATATAAGGAAGGTCCAATGCTGTAAAGAGCAATATTACATAGGAACCTGGATGTTCGGCCCATGGAAATTGGAAGTAGTCAAAAAGGAGATGGCAAGATTGAACGTCAACATTCTGGGAATCAGTGAACTAAAAGAGACTGGAATGGTTGAACTTAACTGAGATGACCATTATATCTATTACTGTGGGCAGGAATCCCTTAGAAGAAATGGAGTGGCCATCATGGTCAACAAAAGAGTCCGAAATGCCGTACTTGGATGCAATCTCAAAAACAATAAAATGATTTCTGTTCATTTCCAAGGCAAACCATTCAATATTATGGCAATCCAAGCCTATGCCCCAACCAGTAACGCTGAAGAAGCTAACATTGAATGGTTCTATGAAGACCTACAAGACCTTTTAGAACTAACACCCAAAAAAGATGTCCTTTCATTATAGGAGACTGGAATGCAAAAGAAGGAAGTCAAGAAACACCTGGAGTAGCAGGAAAATTTGGCCTTGGAGTATGGAATGAAGCAGGGCAAAGTCTCATAGAGTTTTGGCAAGAGAACACACTAGTTATAGCAAACACACCCTTTCAACAGCACAAGAGAAGACTCTACACGTGGACATCACCAGATGGTCAACACCGAAGTCAGACTGACTATATTCTTTGCAGTCAAAGGTGGAGAAGCTCTATACAGTCAGCCAATCAAGACCAGGAGCTGACTGTTGCTCAGATCATGAGCTCCTTATTGCCAAATTCAGACTTAAATTGAGGAAACTAGGGAAAACCACTAAACCATTCATGTATGACCTAAATTGGTTCTATGAAGACCTACAAGACCTTTTAGAACTAACACCCAAAAAAGATGTCCTTTCATTATAGGAGACTGGAATGCAAAAGAAGGAAGTCAAGAAACACCTGGAGTAGCAGGAAAATTTGGCCTTGGAGTATGGAATGAAGCAGGGCAAAGTCTCATAGAGTTTTGGCAAGAGAACACACTAGTTATAGCAAACACACCCTTTCAACAGCACAAGAGAAGACTCTACACGTGGACATCACCAGATGGTCAACACCGAAGTCAGACTGACTATATTCTTTGCAGTCAAAGGTGGAGAAGCTCTATACAGTCAGCCAATCAAGACCAGGAGCTGACTGTTGCTCAGATCATGAGCTCCTTATTGCCAAATTCAGACTTAAATTGAGGAAACTAGGGAAAACCACTAAACCATTCATGTATGACCTAAATCAAATCCCTTATGATTTTACAGTAGAAGTGACAAATAGATTTAAGGGACTATATCTGATAGACAGAGTGCCTGATGAACTATGGACTGAGGTTCGTGACAATGTACAGGACACAGGGATCAAGACCATCCCCATGGAAAAGAAATGCAAAAAAGCAAAATGGCTGTCTGAACAGGCCTTACGAAGAGCTGTGAAAAGAAGAGAAGGGAAAAGCAAAGGAGGAAAGGAAAGATATAAGCATCTGAGTGCAGAGTTCCAAAGAATAGCAAAGAGAGATAAGAAAGCCTGTCTCAGTGATCAATGCAAAGAAATAAAGGAAAAGAACAGAATCTGAAAGAGTAGAGATTTCCTCAAGAAAATTAGAGATGCCAAGGGAATATTTCATGCAAAGATGGGCTCGATAAAGGACAGAAATTGTATGGACCTAACAGAAGCAGAAGATATTAAGAAGAGGTGGCAAGAATACACGGAAGAACTGTACAAAAAAGATCTTCATGACCCAGATAATCATGATGGTGTGATCACTCATCTAGAGCCAGACATCCTGGAATGTGAAGTCAAGTGGGCCATAGAAAGCATCACTACGAACAAAGCTAGTGGAGGTAATGGCATTCCAGTTGAACTATTTCAAATCCTAAAAGATGATGCTCTGAAAGTGCTGCACTCGATATGCCAGCAAATTTGGAAAACTCAACAGTGGCCACAGGACTGGAAAGGGTCAGTTTTCATTCCAATCCCAAAGAAAGGAAATGCCAAATAATGCTCAAACTACTGCACAATTGCACTCATCTCACATGCTAGCAAAGTAATGCTCAAAATTTTCCAAGCCAGGCTTCAGCAATACGTGAACCTTGAACTTCCAGATCTTCAATCTGGTTTTAGAAAAGGCAAAGGAGCCAGAGATCAAATTGCCAACATCAGCTGGATCATCGAAAAAGCAAGAGCGTTCCAGAAAATCATATATTTCTGCTTTATTGACTATGCCAAAGCTGTTGACTGTGTGGATCACAATAAACTGAGGAAAATTCTGAAAGAAATGGGAATACCAGACCACATGACCTGCCTCTTGAGAAGCCTTTATGCAGGTCAGGAAGCAACAGTTAGAACTGGACATGGAAAAACAGACTGGCTCCAAATAGGAAAAGTGCCGGGGTCCAGCCCTGGTGGATCCAGGGTGATTTGAAGGGAAGACGGAGTCGGAGTCCTAGGAAAAAAATTATTTAATTACAGATATAGAGAAAGATAGAAACGGATAGTGTAGTAGGAAATATTAGTGGAGAAAAAGAGGCTGAATAACTTGGTTTACATGGAATACCAATCACTACCTATGTAAGCCACAGGCATCTCTCCATTCTCCCGAAGGAGAGGAGGCACTGAGGCCTCCCTGGTTTGATCTTAGAAGCCCAGGCAAAATTAGCAGGCTTGGTGAGTACCCACATTCCAGATGGGAATTCAGCCAGAAAAACGGAGAGCAAGGAAGAAACGACATGGGGGAATCAGTCTTTCCAGAAACTGATCTGAATTTTTTGTTTTTAGTTTTGCTTATATACCTTTTATTACACATAGGGATGAATACAGAGTCACGCGGGGGTCAGCAGTCCTGACCTTTATCAAAATCAGGTGCTTTACATAAAAAAAGGTCTTAGGGGTTTTACATCATCTTCTGGCCATGAGGCCTGCTGACATTTTACGACCCTTTCTTTCTGATAACCAAAAAACTTATTTTTTCCAAGGGTGTTTTTTCATAAACCAGGTGCCACCCTCTGAAGGTAGCAGATAAAGTTGCATTCCTATAGGGTGAGGGTGTAATGGGTCACAACCAAGAAAGGAATTTATTTAACCTAAGGTTAACATGATTAATCTTAAAGGTTAATACTTATTTCTCCTATATGCTAGTTATATTTATTATAAGAGCAGGGAGTATGGAGATTTAGCAGCAAACATCAGCCCAACAAATGAAAATCCTTCACCAATATAATTCCTAACCAACCCACTATACAATTAATTTCTAACTTCCCAAAAGAATCTTCCTTTAGTAAATCTAAAACATCTCGTGCCTCTCACGGTTGGGAGGCTGTAAACAATCACATGTGGCCAGACGAACCTGTACAGGCAGGCTAGACAACCTTCAGAGGAGTTCGTAAGTTGAAACACTATCGTCATGCCCAGGAATTTTTACTGACTTGGAGCTGCACATTTACTCCTTCTCCAAGAGAACCGGTGGGGAACACCCCCCATAAAGTCAGAAATGTACGTGAGAGCATGAAACAATAAAGTAGTTAGACTCTGGTTTTGGGGGTAGATGCTCAGGAACAGAGGGTTTCCTGAGGCTTGATCACGCCTTTGCGTATGCCAAGCCTCCTTCCTTATGACCTTTGCCATGGGTGGAGTTCCTCACGCTGGCTCCCAGCAGAAAAGGAGTACATCAAGGCTGAATATTGTCACCCTGCTTATTTAACTTATGTGCAGAGTACATCATGAGAAATGATGGACTGGAAGAAGCACAAGCTGGAATCAAGATTGCCAAGAGAAATATCAATAAACTCAGATATGCAGATGACACCACCCTTATGGCAGAAAGTGAAGAGGAACTAAAAAGCCTCTTGCTGAAAGTGAAAGAGCATAGTGAATAAGTTGGCTTAAAACACAACATTCAGAAAATGAAGATCATGGCATCTGGTCCCATCACTTCATGGGAAATAGATGAGGAAACAGTGGAAATAGTGTCAGACTTTTTTTTTTTTTTTTTTTGAGCTCCAAAATCTCTGCAGATGGTGACTGTAGCCATGAAATTAAGACACTAACTCCTTGGAAGGAAAGTTATGACCAATCTAGATAGCATATTAAAAAGCAGAGACATTCATTACCTTGCCAACAAAAGTCCATCTAGTCAAGGCTATGGTTTTTCCAGTGGTCGGTCATGTATGAATGTGAGAGTTGGACTCTGTGAAAGCTGAGCACTGAAGAATTGATGCCTTTGAACCGTGGTGCTGGAGAAGACTCTTGAGAGTCCCTTGGACTGCAAGGAGATCCAACCAGTCCATCCTAAAGGAGACCAGTCCTGGGTTTTCATTGGAAGGACTGGTGCTGATGCTGAAACTCCAGTACTTTGGCCACCTCATGTGAAGAGTTGACTCACTGGAAAACACCCTGATGCTGGGAGGGATTGGGGACAAGAGGAGAAGGGGACCACAGAAGATTAGATGGCTGGATAGCATCACCGACTCGATGCACATGAGTTTGAGTGAACTCCAGGAATTGGTGATGGATAGGGAGGTCTGGCGTGCTGTGATTCATGGGGTCCCAAAGAGTTGGACACGACTGAGCGACTGAAGGGAACTGAACCAAGTACTGCATTTCAGACTCTTTTGTTATTATGATGGCTACTCCATTTCTTCTAAGGGTTTCTTTCCCAGATTAGTAGAACTAATGGTCATCTGAATTAGATTCACCCATTCCAGTCCATTTTAGTTCACTGATTCCTAAAATGTCCTTGTTCACCCTTGCCATCTCCTGTTTGACCACTTCTAATTTACCTTGATTCATAGACCAAACATTCCAGGTTCCTCTACAATATTGTTCTTTATAGCATCAGACTTTTCTTCCATCGACAGTCACACCACAACTGGGTGTTTTTTTGTTTGTTTGTTTGTTTGGTTGGTTGGTTGTTTGCTTTGGTTCCATCTCTTCATTCGTTCTGGAGTTATTTCTCCACTCTTCTCCAGTGACATATTGGGCACCTACTGGCGTGGAAAGTTTATCTTTCAGTGTCATATCTTTCTGCCTTTTTATACTGTATATGGAGTTCTCAATACAAGAATATTGCAGTGGTTTGCTGTTGCCTTCTCCAGTGGACCACGTTTTGTCAGAACTCTCCACCATGACCCATCCAGCTTGGGTGGCCCTACATGGCATGGCTGATAGTTTCATTGAATTAGACAAGGCCATGGTCTATTTAATCAGCTTGGTTAGTTTTCTATGATTGTGGTTTTCATTCTATATGAGGGATAAGGATATGAGACTTATGGAAATTTCCTGATAAGAGAGACTGACTGTGGGAGAAACTAGGTCTTGTTCTGATGGGTGGGGCTATGCTCAGTAAATCTTTATCCCAAATTTCTGTTGATGGTCCTCACTATGTTGCCTCCCTGTTGTTTGACCTAAGACCAAAATATGGTGGAGGTAGTGAAGATAATGTCAGCCTCCTTCAAAAGTTCCGGTCCGCACACTGTTGCACTTAGTGCCCCTGAGCTGACAGCAGGCCACCGCTGATCCACGCCTTTTCCAGAGACTCCTGGATACTCAAGGTAAATCTGGGTCAGTCTCTTTTGAGGTCACTGCTTCTTTCTTCTGGATCCTGGTGCACACAAGGTTTTGTTTGTGCCCTTCAAGAGTCTGTTTCCCCAGTTCTGTGTAAGTTCCATAATCAAATCCCACTGGCCTCCTAACTCAAATTGCCTGGGGGTTCTCAGTCCCTTTGCCAGATCCCCAGGTTTGGAAATCTGCTGTGGGTACTAGAACTTTAATAGTGTTATATTTTATTTGGTTTAATAGTTTTGCAGTGTGTGGGTCATATACTTGGAAACTCTATGATGGGTTAATGGTGACCTCCTCCAACAGGGATTATGCCACACCCGGGACTGCTGCTTCCAGAGCCCCAGCTACTGTGGCAGGCCACTGCTGACCTGTACCTCTGCAGGAGACACTCATACACTTGAAGGCAGGTCTGGCTCACTCTCTGTGTAGTTCTCCTGGTGCATACAAGATTTTTTTTGAGACCTCCGGGCATTTCGGTGGGTATAGGGTTTTATTCTAAACATGATTTTGCTCTTCCTAACATCTTGCTGGGGCTTCTCCTTTGCCCTTGGAAATGGGGTATATTTTTTTGGTGGGATCCAACATTTTCATGTCAATGGTTGTTCAAGAGTCAGTTGTAAATTTGGAGTTTTTGTAGGATAAAATGAACAGATAAAATGAACACATGTCCTTCTATTCTGCTATTTTGATGTAATAAAGCTGCATCCTTATTCCAAAATTCAGACTTAAATTGAAGAAAGGGGAAAACCACGAGACCATTCAGGTGTGACCTAATCAAACCCGTTATGATTATATGGTGGAAGTGACAAATGTATTCAAGGGATTAGATCTGATATAGTGCTTGAAGTACCATGGATTCTTGACAGTTCATGATATTGTACAGGAGGCAATGATCAAGACAAAACCAGAGAAAAGAAATGCAAAAAGGAAAACTAGTTGTCAGAGCAGGACTTATAAATAGCTGAGACAAGAAGAGAAACAAAATGCAAAACAAAATAAAAAAATAAAAAGGAAAGATATACCCGTTTGAGTGCAGGGTTGTAAAGAATAGCAAGGATTCCTCAGGGATCAATGCAAAGAAATAGAGGAAAACAATAGAATATTGAAGAATAATGATTTCTTCAAGAAAATTAGAGATAACAATGGAAGACTGCATTCAAAGATGGGCACAATAAAGGACAGTAATTGTATGGACCTAACAGAAGCAAAATATATTAAGAAGAGGTGGTAAGAATACACAGAAGAACTATACAAAAAAGATCTCCATGACTCAGATAACCACGATGGTGTGATCACTCACCTAGAGCCAGACATCCTGGAAATGAAGTTAAGGGGCCCTTAGGAAGCATCACTATGAACAAAGCTAGTGGAGGTGATGAAATTCCAGTTGAGCTATTTCAAATCCTCATACATGATGCTGTGAAAGTGCTGCACTCAATATGCCAGCAAATTTGGAAAACTCAGCAGTGGCCACACGACTGGAAAAGGTCAGGTTTCATTCTGATCTCAAAGAAAGTCAATGCCAAAGAATGTGCAAACTACCACACAATTGCACTCATCTCACATACTAGCAAAATAATGGTCAAAATTCTTCAAGCCAGGCTTTGACAGTACATGAACTAAGAACTTCCAGTTGTTCCAGATGGATTTAGAAAAGGCAGAGGAACTAGAGTTCAAATTGGCAACATCTGTTGGATCATCAAAAAAGCAAGAGAGTTCCAGAAAAGCATCTATTTGGGCTTTATTAACTATCCCAAAGCCTTTGACTGTCTGAATCACAAGACATGGTGGAAAATTCTTTAAGCGATAGGAATACCAGACCACCTGACCTGCCTCTCGAAAAGTCTGCATGCAGGTCAAGAAACAACAGTTGGAACTGGACACGGAACAACAGACTGGTTACAAATTGGGAAAGGAGTATGTCAAGGCTGTATACTGTCACCCTGCTTATTAACTTATATGCAGAGCACATCATGAGAAATGCCAGGCTGGATGAAGCACAAGCTGGAGTCAAGATTGCTGGGAGATACATCAATAACCTCAGATTCGCACATGACACCACCCTTATGGCAGGAAGTGAAGAAGAACTAAAGAGCCTCTTGATGAAAGTGAAAGGGGAGAGTGAAAAATTTGGCTTAAAACTCAACATTCAGAAAACTAAGATCATGGCATCCAGTTCCATCAGTTCAGTTCAGTTCAGTCGTGTCTGACTCTTTGAGACCCCATGAATCACAACATGCCAGGCTTCCCTGTCCATCACCAACTCCCGGAGTTCACTCAAACTCATGTCCATTGAGTTGATGATGCCATCCAGCCATCTCATCCTCTGTCGTCCCCTTCTCCTTCTGTCCGCAATCCCTCCCAGCATCAGGGTCTTTTCCAATGAGTCAACTCTTCACATGAGGTGGCTAAAGTATTGGAGTTTCAGTTTCAGCATCAGTCCTTCCAATGAACACCCAGGACCTATCTCCTTTAGGATGGACTGGATGGATCTCCTTGCAGTCCAAGGGACTCTCAAGAATCTTGTCCAATACCACAGTCAAAAGCTTCAATTCTTTGGCACTCAGATTTCTTCACAGTCCAACTCTCACATCCATACATGACCACTGGAAAAACCATAGCCTTGACTAGATGGACCTTAGTCGGCAAAGTAATGTCTCTGCTTTTAAATAATGCTATCTAGGTTGGTCATAACTTTCCTTCCAAGGAGTAAGCGTCTTTTAATTTCATAGCTACAATCACCATCTGCAGTGATGTTGGAGCCCCCCAAAATAAAGTCTGACACTGTTTCCACTGTTTCCCCATCTATTTCCCATGAAATGATGGGACCAGATATCATGATCTTCATTTTCTGAATGTTGAGCTGTAAGCCAACTTTTTCACTCTCCTCTTACACTTTCATCAAAGGCTTTTTAGTTCCTCTTCACTTTCTGCCATAAGGGTGGTGTCATCTGCATATCTGAGGTTATTGATATTTTTCCTGACAATCTTGATTCCAGCTTGTGTTTCTTCCAGCCCAGCCTTTCTCATGATGTACTCCGCATATAAGTTAAATAAGTAGAGTGTCAATATACAGCCTTGACGTACTCCTTTTCCTATTTGGAACCAGTCCATTGTTCCATGTCCAGTTCTAACTGTTGCTTTCTGACCTGCATATAGTTTTCTCAAGAGGCAGGTCAAGTGGTCTGGTATTCCTGTCCCATCACTTCATAGCCAGTAGATGGAGAAAGAGTGGAAACAGTGACAGACTTTATTTTTTGTGGCTCCAAAATTACTGCAGATGGTGCCTGCAGACTCGAAATTGAAAAATACTTTCTCTTTGCAAGAAAATCTATGATCAACCTTGAGAATATGTTAAAAAGCAGAGAAATTATTTTGCCAAAAAATGTCCATCTAGTCCAAGCTACAGTTTTTCCAGTAGTCATGTATGCATATCACTATTGTACTCTAAAGAAAGCTGAGCGCTGAAGAATTGATGCTTTTCTACTGCTGTGTTGGAGAAGACTCTTGAGAGTCCCTTGAATTGCAAGGAGATCCAAGTCATCCATCCTAAAAAAAAATCAGTTGAATATTCATTGGAAGAACTGTTGATGAAGCTGAAACTCCAATACTTTGGCCACCTGAGGCACAAAAGTGATTCATTGGAAAAGACCCTGATGCTGTGAAAGATTTAAGGCAGGAGAAGGGGACGATAGAGGATGAGATGTCTGGATGGCATCACTGACTCCATGGACATGACTTTGAGCAAGCTCCTGTTGTTGATAATGGACAGAAAGCCAGTGTGCTGCAGTCCTTAGGTTTCAAAGAGTCAGACACAGCCGAGTGCCTGAACTGACTGACTGATTGACTTGTAAATGCCATTCGGTTTTCCTGGTGGCTCAGAAGTAATTGCATCTGCCTGCAATTCAGAAGACCTGAGTTTCATCCCTGGGTTGGGAAGATCCCCTGGACAAAGAAATGGCAACCCACTCCACTACTCTTGCCTGGAAAATCTCATGGATGGAGTGTCCTGGTAGGCTACAGTCCCTGAGTTTGCAAAGAGTCAGACACAACTGAGTGACTTCACTTTCTCTTTCTTTTTGGGAAAATATTATTTCATCAGGACAATGAACTAGGCAGCTGTTTTATATGCAAGACTGAGTAGAAATTTTGTAAATTAGAGAATATAATTTACTACTTCACCTGGCAATGCACTACTGGAACAACAGCTTTCTCTAAAAACTTAAATTCAAGCAAGTACATTTAATAGCGTAAAGCATAAAATATCTTAATCCAATATATCATAACAGAAAATGTGTAAGTCTAGTCAAAGACAATTAAAGTATCCATTCTGGAGAATGAAAATAAAAAATGAGGCTGATGGAAAAAATATAGCAATCCCTGTAGTCTGAGAGAGTTGATATCTGTTATAGAATTTTCTGCTATCTTCCCAAGGGTTGTCAGTTAGGCGAGCTCAGAGTCAGAAATAGGTGCCTCAGTCCTGGCTTTAACACTGCATAGCTATGGGACTTTATCTCTCTGGTCTGCTTAAGCTTTCATAAAATAGGTGCTCAGGCAAAGAAATCAGAAGAACCTTGTGGTCATTATACTGACTATATATAAATTAGGGGTCATAAGAAAGTGGATGGGGTTGAAATTGACAGAGATGTAAAAATGCTTTAGGAAAATATTCACTTTCAGAGAAAGAACTTTGTAATAAATTAAGTTCAATTCCAAAAGAAACAACCAAATGAAGTTTATATAAACCAAATATTTATGTTTGTACTGCTTTGTTAAAAAAGTCATCACATGTACCTATGTATTTTGCTTTGGTATGCAATGTCTGTAATAGTCCCAGTTTACAAAGGTTTAAATAGTAAACACTTAAACATTACCAGTAACTGGAGATAAGTGATATCATTTATCTGGGAAAGCCACTTTAATCTAGGCTAAATTTGATGTTCAATCCTGAAACATTCTAAACAGGAATGTAATTAGACTTTGCAATCCTCTATAAGAGGTCTCTACTTGAGGACAATTCCAGAATCTCTTTAGGTCAATTTTTCATTCAGAAAGGATACAGATGTATAAAAATCACACACTCTAAATTTAATTGCTGGTAGATGTTAATTCTTTTTTGTTTATTTTGCTTTGTTTTTGAAAAAATCAATAACATTCTCAGAGGAATGTGTAAATTCATTCACTTAAGCAGATCTTTAAAGGGCAGCCAAAGAAGGTCAAAGACAGACTGTCAGAATAAGTTCAAATCATTGACCTTCCTGGGAATACTTTAAAAAAAAATCATTTTCTGCATTTATCTTCCCTAAGTAAATTAAGATTGCCGGGAGAAATATCAATAACCTCATATATGCAGATGACACCACCCTTATGGCAGAAAGTGAAGAGGAGCTAAAAAGTCTCTTGATGAAAGTGAAAGAGGAGAGCGAAAAAGTTGGCCTAAAGCTCAACATTCAGAAAACGAGGATCATAGCATCTGGTCCAATCACTTCATGGGAAATAGATGGGGAAACAGTGGAAACAGTGACAGACTTTATTTTTTTGGGCTCCAAAATCACTGCAGATGGTGACTGCAGCCATGAAATTAGAAGACGCTTACTCCTTGGAAGAAAAGTTATGTCCAACCTAGATAGCATTTTCAAAAGCAGAGACGTTGCTTTGCCGACTAAGGTCCGTCTAGTCAAGGCTATGGTTTTTCCTGTGGTCATGTATGGATGTGAGTTGAACTGTGAAGAAGGCTGAGCACCGAAGAATTGATGCTTTTGAACTGTGGTGTTGCAGAAGACTCTTGAGAGTCCCTTGGACTGCAAGGAGATCCAACCAGTCCATTCTGAAGGAGATCAACCCTGGGATTTCTTTGGAAGGAATGATGCTAAAGCTGAAACTCCAGTACTTTGGCCACCTCATGCGAAGAGTTGACTCATTGGAAAAGACTCTGATGCTGGGAGGGATTGGGGGCAGGAGGAGAAGGGGACGACCGAGGATGACATGGCTGGATGGCATCACTGACTCGATGGACGTGAGTCTGAGTGAACTCTGAGAGATGGTGATGAACATGGAGGCCTGGCGTGCTGCAATTCATGGGGTTGCAAAGAGTCGGACACAACTGAGCGACTGAACAGAATTGAACTGAAGTAAATTATAGATCAAATTCAGAAGACGCTTTCAGGTGGTCTATGTGTCATGTTATCCAACTCAGTGAGTAATTTATCTCTCATTGTAGCTATCATTCTCAAATTCTATGTAATTATACTAGATCTCACAGAGCCTGAGCTTTATTTTCCTCTTGACATACAACAATTTCTGGTATATCACCTAAAGATTATATGTATGTATGTGTGTGTGTGTGTATATATATATATATATATATATATTCAAGAATACTGGAGTGGATTGCCATTTCCTTCTCCAGGGGATCTTCCCGACCCAGGGATCGAACCTGGGTCTCCCGCATTGGAGGCAGACGCTTTAACCTCTGAGCCACCAGGGAAGTATATATATGTATATCATATGTGTATATATGTATATCATATATGTATATATGTATATCATGTGTGTATGTATATCATATGTGTATGTATATGTATATCATATGTGTGTATATACATATAATGTACATATATATATATGTGCTGCTGCTAAGTCACTTCAGTCATGTCCGACTCTGTGTGACCCCAGAGACGGCGGCCCACCAGGCTCCCCAGTCCCTGGGATTCTCCAGGCAAGTACACTGGAGTGGGTTGCCATTTCCTTCTCCAATGTATGAAAGTGAAAAGTGAAAGTGAATTTGCTCAGTCATGCCTGACTCTTAGCGACCCCATGTACTGCAGCCTACCAGGCTCCTCCGTGTATGGGATTTTCCAGGTAAGAGTACTGGAGTGTGTTGCCATTGCCTTCTCTGGTATATGTATGTATATATATGTGTATGTATATATACATATAAACATATATATATATATATAAAGCTTAATTATGTCCAACTCTTTGCAAACCTATGGACTATAGCCCACCAGGCTTCCCTGTCCATGGGATTTTTCCAGCAAGAATACTGGAGTGGGTTGTTATTTTCTTTTCCAAGGGATCTTCCCAACCCAGGGATGGAACTCAGGTCTCCCACACTGCAGGCAGACTCCTTACCATCTGAGCCACCAGGGAATCACATATATATGGCATCATATGGTGCTAGTGGGAAAGAGGTAAAGAACCCACCTGCCAATGCAGGAGACATGGGACAAGAGTTTGATCCCTGGGTCAGGAAGATCCCCTGGAGAAGGAAATGGCACCCACTCCAGTACTCTTGCCTGGAGAATCCCATGGACAGAGGAGCCCAGGAAATCCCATGGACAGAGTGAATCATCACCACAATAAGTCTAATTAACATCCATCATCAATTAAACCATTTTTTCTTGAGATGAGAATTTTTAAGATCTTAGCAACTTTCAAATTCACAATACAGTATTCATTGTAATCATCACATTGCATATGCTTGATTTATATATTGTATGACTAGAAGTGTGTGTGTTTTGAACACCTTCACTCATTTTTCCCTACCCCATTCCTTTGGAACCATCAATTCATTCTCTGTCTCTGAGAGCCTAAGCTTTATGTGTATTTCTAAAATATAATTTTATGTTTCATTATTTTAATATATTTTGAGTATGCCATCTATAATGATATAGATAACTCTGGCTATCCCTCAGGTAATAGTTCTGTCCTGATTCAAATCTCTATTCCTACAAGAGCCATACAGCATTCTCATATTTACAAACCATAGACATACCCTGCATTTCAATGTTGCTTTTTAGAATTTGAAGTAAGCTATAGAAATGCATCTAATGACTGGCAATTTTTGTGTTGTTTTGGTGCAAAATTTCATTGTTTCTCAGATAGCATCATTTTGACACACCAGGAAATCCAGCTTCTATTTACTGAAGAAAACAATTTGACTGCAGTCTTTAAAACATACAACTCATGGTTTCTGTGTTGACAGAAAATCATATTAGATGTAGCTAGCACATGCTAAAATATCATTTCTATTTTTCTACCTGTGTTGTTTAGCATTAGAGGAGGAAACACTTTTTTCTTAGACCTAAATAGGAAAGTTTTTTTTTTCTTTTAGCTTTACAAAATCAGCACAATTAAATAATAGAAATATACATTAATAATCTAAGTGAAGCTGCTTTTATATTTAATCATGTCACATTTTGAAAAAAAAGTACCTGTAAATAAATAATAAATTGACTAATAGCATAAATTAGTAAAACATACTGTGAGTTAGATATCATACCTAGATATACTATGTATTATACATTGGTTTATCCACCATTGTTTTTTAATCTCTAAATCAGGTTTAACTCTTGGTGACACCATGGACTATAGACCACCAGGTTCACCCATCCATGGGATTTTCCAGCCAAGAACACTGGAGGTGATTGCCATTTCCTTCTCCCATCCACCATAAATAGTTTCAAAACAGTACACTTAATGTATGGAAGAGTAATTATGTTTTTGTAAACCAATTTAAACTCCCAATTGCTTATCAGAAAAACAAGAGATAGAAAAGTCAAATGGATGAAGAAAAATAAAGAATGAAAATACCCTGAAAATATTTATATCCCATTGAATGTTTTAAAACATTTTTGAACTTTTGGAGATTTTAAAAGAGTTTCACAATGTCCCAAAACATTGTGAGACATTACTTTGCTGACAAAGGTCCATCTAGTCAAAGCTATGGTTTTTCCAGTAGTCATGCATGGATGTGAGAGTTGGACCATAAAGAAAGCTGAGTGCTAAAAGACTGATGTTTTTGAACTGTGGTGATAGAAAAGGCTCTTGAGAGTCCCTTGGATTGCAAGGAGATCAAACCAGACAATTCTAAAGGAAGTCAATCCTAAATATTCAATGGAAGGACTGATGCTGAAGCTGAAACTCCAATACTTTGGCCAACTGATGCAAAGAACTAACTTATTGGAAAAGACGCCGATACTGGGTAAGATTGAAGGCTGGAGGAGAAGGGGACGACAGAGGATGAGATAGTTGAATGGCATCACCAACTCGTGGACATGAGTTTGAGCAAGCCCGGGAGTTGGTGTTGGACAGGGAAGTCTGGCCTGCTGCAGTCCATTGGGTATCAAAAAGTTGTATGTGACTGAGTGACTGAACTGAACTGTAGCACAGGCAGTTTATGCAGTATCCTTATTCCTCTTATTCTCAATTATTAGTAAACATGGAAACTATGGATATTATAGCTGCTTATTTTAACAGTGTTAGAAAATTTTTCTCATATAATTTTCTATGAGATGAAGGTACAAAGATATCCCAAAGGAGTTTAAAGAATGGTTTTTTCTATTAATTACAAATATGTGGGCCGTGGAATGAGCCTTCTTGTTTTTCATTAGGAGACAAACTCTCCCAAAATTTAACAAATTCTTAACCCATGTTAGAGCCAGAATCTTCCCAGATCAAATACTTCCAGGTTGTAAACATACAAGACACAGAACCTACATACTTAGGTACAGGAGAGTCTAAGTCATCTGAGACTAACTCTTTGGGAACTATCTGAGGATTTAGTACAATGCAGGGCACCTTTGAATATAATAAGCATATAGCTGTATTCCAAAGTCTGGAAACTTTCTTGTAGAATTTAAAGAACTCAAACTCTTTCTCTAGGCAAAATATCTTATTAAATAAAATTTAATCATTATGCACCCTGTTTGTAAAATTCAACCAAATTTTAAAGAATTCCACAAATCATTGTGAAAATTGGCAATATTTTAACATGGATTTTATATTAAATAATATTACTGCATCTGTGTTGAAATTCCTCATGAATCCTATCAGATGTAGTGGTTTGGGACTGTGATGACTGCAGATAACTTCAAATCAGTAAACAAATAATAATGACATTATAAGATGCATGTGTGTGCCTATATTGAGTGAGGAGAAAGCAAATGTGCCAAGATATTAATATTAATATTGACAAACATATTTTTCAACAATTTTTGAGGGAAAAAGTGCAAAGATAAATATGTTACTTCAGTTTTCTGAAAGTTTATTAAATTTTTTAATTCAAAATGATCCTTATTTATTACAGTTGTATTAGCTTCTGGTGTACAGCTAAGTGATTCAATTATCTATATATGTATCTGTTTTTATATATATATATATAATTAATTTTAATAGTCAAAGCCAATTCATGCTTCTAAAGAATATAAATTTATTTTTTCAAAAAGTTTTGAACAAAACTAAAATAACAAATAATTTCATAAAAATTTATAGTTTGGTTTTTATGTTATATTTTAGTTGATAAATCTAAAGTGCTAAAAGTGTTAATTCACTTCTTAAGCTAGACAGTATGCTTGGAACTAAAGATTTCTTTTTTATCATCCTAGTTGCAAGAAAAATCCCACTTGTCTCTTTTAAAGGTTGGGGTAAATGGACTTTTTCCAACCTAGCCATAATCTATTGCCTGCAAACATGGCAAACTATTATCTATCTTGTCATATAAAAATAATGAAATCATGCTAAATAAAAGTGATTTGACTTGATAAAGAATAATCATACTCAATTAAAGTTGAAAGACAGTTATCTCATTTGCAATGTGAAGGATAGTAACCGTACAGTAAATTAAAGCCAACATTTCCTGCTTAATCCCATTGTAAACCTAATTGCATTTTAAAATCTAATACTAGTTCAATGGCAAATGAATTCAATAAACACTTGATATGATTAAGTCTTCTTCCTTAAACCACTTTATTTAAAATTCTAATTTTATTGAGATAAAAATACTAATATTAGGAGATTGCATTCTGCTATCTATTCCTTTATCATTTTAAATATGCATTAAATGTTTACAAGATGTCAAGTCCATGCTGGTCTCCGGGGCCTGAACATGAAATAGACTTACTGATCTAAAGTTGCTCTCAGACACAAATGAAATATAGTTGTCTATATGACTTCTGTTGATTTCTAGTTTTGGTCTTTATTTTTTTCCATTCATTCATTCATTCATTTATTTGCACAGTTCATTGTAAGGTATATTTGATAAGAGTTGAAGCCTCAATGGCAACCCATTACAGTGCTCTTGCCTGGAGAATCCCAGGGACGGGGAGTGTGGTGGGCTACTGTCTATGGGGTCACACAGAGTCAGACACGACTGAAGCGACTTAGCAGCAGCAGCAGCAGAGGCCTCAATAATAGTGGGAAGAGAAATAATATCGTATTAAATCCACAAAATGAATACTAACTTTATTTATCAAGGCAAATTTTAGGGGAAATTTTATGTAAAATAATGGGAACATAGAAATACATAATGTTATTTTTTGTAATCTGCTTATTGGTTTCCTCTAGGAGCTATTCCACATTCAAGGTCAGGAGGGGTGGCCATGAGGAGGTACCCCTCATCCAACGTAAGGAACAAGAGCGTCATTTTGCTAGAGCACCCGTGAAGAGATACCCCATATCCAGGTAAGAGAAATCCAAGTAAGATGGTAGGTGTTGTGAGAAGGCATCAGAGGGCAGACACACTGAAACCATACTCACAGAAAACTGGCCCATCTGATCACACAGACAACAGCCTGGTCTAACTCAGTGAAATTAAGCCTTGCTGTGTGGGGCACCCAAGACGGATGGGTCATGGTGGAGAGGTCTGAAAGAATGTGGTCCACTGGAGAAGGGAATGGCAAACCACTTCAGTATTCTTGCCTTGAGAACCCCATGAACAGTATGAAAAGGCAAAATGATAGCTTACTGAAAGAGGAACTCCCCAGGTCAGTAGGTGCCCAATATGCTACTGGAGATCAGTGGAGAAATAACTCCAAAAAGAATGAAGGGATGAGCCAAAGCAAAAACAATACCCAGCTGTGGATGTGACTGGTGATAGAAGCAAGGTCCAATGCTGTAAAGAGCAATATTGCATATGAACCTGGATGTTAGGCCCATGAATCAAGGCAAATTAGAAGTGGTCAAACAGGAGATGGCAAGATTGAACATCGACATTCTAGGAATCAGCGAACTAAAATGGACTGGAATGGGTGAACTTAACACAGATGACCATTATATCTACTACTGTGGGCAGGAATCCCTTAGAAGAAATGGAGTAGCCATCATGGTCAACAAAAGAGTCTGAAATGCAGTACTTGGATGCAATCTCAAAAACGACAGAATGATCTCTGTTCATTTCCAAGGCAAACCATTCAATCAATATCATGGCAGTCCAAGCCTATGCCCCAACCAGTAACGCTGAAGAAGCTGGTATTTAATGGTTCTATGAAGACCTACAAGACCTTTTAGAACTAACACCCAAAAAGATGTCCTTTACATTATAGGGGACTGGAATGCAAAAGAAGGAAATCAAGAAACACCGGGAGTAGCAGGCAAATTTGGCCTTGGAGTATGGAAAAAAGCAGGGCAAAGTCTCATAGAGTTTTGTCAAGAGAACACACTGGTCATAGCAAACACCATCTTCCAACAACACAAGAAAAGACTCTACACATGGACATCACCAGATGGTCAACACCAAAATCAGACTGATTATATTCTTTGCAGCCAAAGATGGAGAAGCTCTATACAGTCAGCAAATCAAGACCAGGAGCTGACTGTGGCTCAGATCATGAGCTCCTTATTGCCAAATTCAGACTTAAATTGAAGAAACTAGGAAAAAACATTAGAGCATTCATGTATGACCTAGAAAGCATATAAAAATGCAGAGACATTACTTTGCCAACAAAGGTCCGTCTTGTCAAGGCTATTTTTTTTTCCAGTAGTCATGTATGGATGTGAGAGTTGGACTGTGAAGAAAGCTGAGCGCCGAAGAATTGATGCTTTTGAACTGTGGTGTTGGAGAAGACTCTTGAGAGTCCCTTGGACTGCAAGGAGGTCCAACCAGTCCATTCTAAAGGAGATCAGTCCTGGGTGCTCATTGGAAGGACTGATACTAAAGCTGAAACTCCAATACTTTAGCCACCTCATGCGAAGAGTTGACTCATTGGAAAAGACCCTGATGCTGGGACTCTGATGTTTGGGGGCAGGAGGAGAAGGGCACGACAGAGGGTGAGATGGCTGGATGTCATCTCTGACTTGATGGACATGAGTTGGAGTAAAGTCCGGGAGTCAGTGACAGACAGGCAGGCCTGGTGTGCTGGGATTCATTCCATCGCAAAGAGTCGGACACTACTGAGCGACTGAACTGAACTGAACTGAACTGAAGTGAATGTAAATAAATTATGCTTAATTTATAAGCTGTTAAAAAGTTTACTAATATAATTTTTTGAAAGATATAAAGATGCTTCCAAAAGAGTTTAAGGAATGGTTGTATTTGTTAGTCGAAAAGAGATTACAAATAAATCCAGTTACCTGTATTGTTAAGACACTAATCTACAGCCCTATGGAATATCTGAGTGTCTGCACTGATTTTTGTATTACAGTATACTCTATTTGCTTATAGAGTCAATATTTAAAAAATAATTGTATTTTCCTTAATCTTTTTTTTTTTTTCCGTTGAAAAAGACTTCACTTAGCATTTCAGTGTAGGAAATTGTCTGAAATAAAGATCAGTAAAGCTTAACTCTTAAAACTGCATACTTTTTTGTTTTTCTTGGTTTCATATGCATTTACTTCAAAATATAATAGCATCAGAACTGAATGTTTTTGAAATATAACTTCTGATATTGACTTTGTCTTTCCATTAAAAAATCAGATTATTTAAAATAGTAGTTGTCAGTTTTTTATTATTTTGGTGCACATAATCGCTTCTTTAAAACAATCAGCTCATTTTAATAAAGTTATACCAATGTATCTTTCTGCACAATTGACTATTATCAAATTTATATTTTTCATTTTGCTATCAATAAAGTTATCAAGTTTTATTAAACAGGAAATTATTGGATAATGTAGACTTATGTTCTACAGTGAAATAGCTTTCATATTTTAATCTTTTAACATTTTTTCTTTTATACCATTGATATTCACAATTTGAATTTACTTTTGTTTCTGTCACTATTTATTGGAGTGTTAAATGGCTCATATTTATTGTATATATTATAAAAATTAACCCTTTTAAATAGCGCACCACACAATACACTCAGGGGATTTCAAATAATGTATGAATTGACAATGTTATTGCTAATAGATATTAAGATTACTTGATGTTTCTGAGGAAGCATATGGAATTTCACCAATAATGTCTTATATTGTCCATCCTATGACAACATATGCAAAAATGAACAGTATTTTTAAAATTTAAGAGAAACTATTTCTGGAAAAAAAGATCAGGAAGCCTCAGAAGATCTACTAGCCACATGCCATTGCTATGTGATTCTGCTGGAGCTTATTTCACAGACATCCTTGTACTTTTGCTCAACTAATCACAGTGTTCACCAGCCATGGAGAAAAGCCAGCCAAAGGCAAGCTATTGGCTGATGTAGAGGTTTGTCCAGTGGTCAGATGCCAGTTCTTAAACTAAGAAAGATGCTCTAAAGTAAAAAGTAATCCATTTTTCATAGTGAGGGTATGTTAATGTGATACACAAACAACAAAGCTGGTAGGAAGAGCATAAACCAAGATGCACGATGTAGAAACTGCAACCAGCAGAAACCCTAGCTTAAGTCTGAAGCAACAAAATAAGTAGAGGGTCAGAGAAAAGGGAATCCGAATCCAGAGCAGAATAAAGAGAACTGTTGTGGCATATTTGGGACTTTTACTGTAGCCTGAAGTAAAATAATTGCACTCTATTCTGATTTTGCAACTGACTGAGCCAGTTTCCTGTGCTTTCTCGCTTTTCTGGGTATCTTTACAATAATACTTTGTCACCTGAAGAAATCTGATTGTCTCCTCATTTCTTTCAAACTTACAGCCAAAAAACGTCTATTTGCCTCAAAAGCTGTTTGAGAGAAGCATTCTATACTAAGTACAATATATAGCCAGTCCATGCTGACCAGTACAGAAAAAGGCATACATATTAATATTTTGTGAAAAATATGATAATCCTGGGGTTTGGGAAAAAAAACAAGTAAACAAAAAGTCACTGTGTTAAAAAATAGTACAAGATGCTAAAATGTAAATATCACAGAATCCTAAAGAGGATTTAAAAAAAAAAAAAAAGTTTATTAAAGTTTATTTACTGTATGATATTTCCAAGGCTAGAATATGGGAAGTTAATAGTGTTCTGGAGATATTTTCATGGAATTCAGTACATATGAAAAAACCAATGTAAACTGGTTTTCAAGCCAGTGAGATCCTTTTAGATTGGTAATATTTTCAATGCAGTCACACTGCAGAGCACAGAGTATCACTTATTTATAAAGATGGGTCTCTCTCTCTTATAAAATGGAACGTTATAATATATCTTGTCCAGAATACGATTTTGGAGATTTGGGGCCAAAACTCATCTTTTGTGGATAGCTATTTTTAGTTATTTTAAAAAAAATGCAAGTCATTTGAGAAATGAGGTGATACTCAAAGTGAGAGGGATAAAAAGAAAATTAAATGCTTAGCTCTAATTAGAATTTCCATCAGTGCTTCTAACCATTAGCAACCTGATGCTGACATTTGATTTCCTCTTGGATTCGACCAGCTCAGAATTACATCTTAAAGGAACAGAAGCATGGAACTACAGAGAACAGAGGGGACTGGGACATTTTGTAAAGACTATAAAAAGATGTGCTGATTGTCCAGGAATATACTGTCTTTGTAGATCTTAAAAAAAGAAATCTACAAGATTATTTAAGGTTAGAAATAGTGGCTAATATTCACAGATGTGAATTAAAAAAAAAAAAAAGGATGTGTGTGTGTGCACATGTTTGTGCTGTTATTTGTAATATCCAAATTTGAGTGAAATTACCCTGAAATTCCTTCTGGGGAACACTTTCCCTGTTTTGAGCCCATTTGCTTTGAGTGAATCTCCAACACTGGTTCTTGTATACACTGAGGATATTAACTATGTTTCCAGATCATGAAGAAGCATGTCTGGGTAATAAATACTATTATTAATATTATATACAGCATATTTCATCATACTTTAAGCATTTTTAAGAGGACTTTATACTTTGAAGAAGTGATTCCTGTGTATGGTTAACATTATGAAATTTAGTTTTTCTTTGGAAATATCCAAAATATTTCTTTTTACACTTTTTGCAATGATGAATTCTCATGTGAATGCTGGGGTTACATTTCGACAACAAGTTTCTTTTACAGGATCTGTCACATAGTTCTATGCAGATCCAAGAGTATCTTAGCCTTTATTGTCTGGAGTTGATTTAACTGAACACATTTTAAATTCTTCTACTTATAAAAACATAAAAATTAATGCAGACCTCTTTGATGCTGATGTTCTAATGCTGAGAATCATTATGATCCTTATACATGAGATAAGGGTTTATATTTTTTTATTATAAGAGGAGGTTGATGCAGGAGATAATAAAAACATTTTCCTCTATTTTCTGCCTCTATTTCTCTAAAAACTTTCTGAATAAGAAAAAAAAAAATCATTCTTGACTTTGTTTACATTCCCAGGACACAGGAAAGTTACTCTCTGTTTAATGGACATTTTTGGCAAGAAGGAAAGGTTTCCACATAAGGACAACTATTTTATATGAGAGCAAGAGGACTTAGATATTAGCAAAATTCTTTGGGTCTGAGTTTAAATTTATCTTTGAAGTTCCAAAAGAATCTGAGAGGAAATAAATATAAAGCTATTGCAACTTCATTTTTTCAAGATGGCTTTGATATGCCGTGTTTGATGTCTTTCGGGGAAAAAAAAAATACTTCTTTACTTTCACAGGTCTTGCTAAAAATGCTTTAGAATCCAAAAGTCAGGACCCACCATTAGTAGTTAATTCACAATCCCATTTCTCTTTCTTCTCTTAGTATCAACACCTTATTCAACAAGTGGGTGCTCAGTTCAATTTTTACTGATGATTATTGTTCAAGATACAATTGGAATTTTTTTAGATATTAACAGTCAATGTTTACTCCACAATGGAATTAGACACCATAATGATGTGGGTTAGGGTACACATTATAGAATCACTGCTAGAGTTGCTTGGTCAAGAAGAGGTTTCATTTTCCCCACAAAATATGAGCCTGTAAGGAGGTAGTCTAAAACTTATGCAGTTGTTCCATTATCACAAAAGGGATGCAGTTTACTGCTTTCTTTTCACTTTGCCTTCTTCAAGCTCTGGCTTTTACCCTCATGCTCACATTATTGCTGTTGTACCACAGACCTCATATATATGTTCCAGGCAGGAGGGAAAAAAATGAAGATCAAAAAGTCTTTGACAATTAAGAATTTTAATTTTTTTAGAACAATAATTTTTCTGTAATCTCCATCTAGCAAAATGTTTGTAAATTTTATTGTCCAGTGCAGAGAGTCAGGCTACTCACCACTAATTATACAGAAACCCAACAAATTGAATCTTTACCAAGGCACATTGCCTTGTGTGTGTGTGTGTGTGTGTGTGTGTATAGTAATAAGATTTTTTTTAATGCAGTTGAGAAACATGAGTTTACCTAGAGAAGAGGAAGCCAGCCAGCTTGCCATTGCAGCCTCTCTAATGGCACAGAAGCAAGAGTACAATAAACATTAAGGCTTTGTAGATAATATTGGAAGGTGATTGATGGCAAAGATTGTTATTTTATCAGTATAGCCTATATATGCAGTTCATTAAATTGTTACTGTATAACATGCTCTCCCAAAACAACTTTGATCCAGATAGAATTATACCTACAAAATTAAGTTAGCATGTGTTAATCTCTCAGTCATGTCTGACTCTTTGCCACTCCATGGACTGTAGCATGCCAGGCTCCTTTGTCCATGGAATTGTCCAGGAAAGAATACCAGGGTAGGTTGCCATTACCTTCTCCAGGAGATCTTTCAGACTCAGAGATCGAACCTGGGTCTCCTGCATTTCAGACAGGTTCTATATTGTCTGAGCCACTGTGGCATACTTAGAGTTTTGTTTTTTTTTTTTTTTTTTTTTTTTACTTTAATGATAATCAACACTTTATTTTTAAGAACTGAAATGATGCAATTAAGCCTCAAAGTATTTATGTAATCAAGACAGAGACAAATAGGTTGCATATAATAGGTTGGAATTTTTTTTTTTTTTCATGAACTTTACCTGATGCAAATTCTGGATGAATGTCAGGAAACACCATAAAACATTCAATCCATGTTTAATCATCTTTAATATACAAGCAAGTACCATTTTCAATAGCATCATGAAATTGTCTGATTTAATGACTCAGATGGTTTTGAATTTGATAACCTTATCTGCACTAATCAAATGGTTTATTTATTGTTTTACTTGAGTACATATTCTTAATTTTTGCCTAGCTTATTTTTATTGAGATAATTATAATCTCCATCCATTGGAATTCTTGTTCTGCATATGAAATATAATACCTATCTATTCATCAAACTATTTTTGACACTGTTAATGAAGATTCTAAGCAGTTAAGCAACTTTTTAGTAGTATACAGAACTCAATAGAAAGTTAAATATTTTACCATCTCTTACCTAAAATACCAAAGAAACACTTGTGTTTTAAACCAGTGGTGGCAAAAGGAAAAGATAATAGCTAAGAGGAAATTTAAATGTATTCTATTTCAGTGATGCGTTGGGATTACTGACTGAAAATCCTTAATTGATCATCTAAGTGGATTGTGGTCACATCTTCGAGTTAAAGATTTAGGGAGTAAATTAGGTTTCTTCTACTAGATATGCCTAATTCTGTCACAAGTAACCTTATCTTGCAATGTCAATGAAGTTTTTTTTTTTTCTCCCTTTTTTCCCGTCCTTCAGAATTCTAGCTTGCCTCAGTCAGTTCAGTTCAGTTCAGTTGCTCAGTCGTGTCCGACTGTTTGTGACCCCATGAATCGCAGCACGCCAGGCCTCCCTGTCCATCACCAACTCCTGGAGTTTACTCAAACTCATGTCCATCGAGTCAGTGATGTCATCCAGCCATCTCAGCCTCTGTCGTCCCCTTCTCCTCCTGCCCCCAATCCCTCGCAGCATCAGAGTCTTTTCCCATGAGTCAACTTTTCACATGAGGTGGCCAAGGTACTGGAGTTTCAGCTTTAGCATCATTCCTTCCAAAGAACACCCAGGACTGATCTCCTTCAGAATGGACTGGTTGGATCTCCTTGCAGTCCAAGGGACTCTCAAGAGTCTTCTCCTAGATTGTGTAAATATTATTAGTCAATTTATAAATTTTAAGACTGGAACATAGCCTGCCATGTCTGATCTAGTTCATTTCCTGTTATGTGCTCAGTGAATGACTGAATATGTTAATCTGTTTTGAGACTTATCAGTAACAGGATAAAAATTGTTGGCAAAATAAAATGCAGGTTTTTAATAATGCTGCATCCTGGAGTTTCAATACTTGACAACAGCAGAAGAGGACATACAATTTATAAATTTATATAAAATAAATCAGTTCAGAAAGTCAAATATCTGTGTGACAGTGACCCAGAAAAGCTGATAACATATATTGTCACTCAATAAATAATGCACCTTTTGAAAATATAGTAAATTTTATGGTCTAAGCTAATGCAAGTCTCATGATCTCAGGAAGCTGTAGGCCTCATACCTACAAGGTACTTCAGAATTTCAGAATGCATGAAGAAATTCCATTATATATGAATAAAATTGATACATTTTATCATAAAATGTGATTGATTGTTGATAACAACCTTTTCTAGAAGAATGTATGGCATTGCCCATACTGTGGAAGAGGACAACAGCTAGTTGAAATCAAATTTAGATATGCTGTCATTCGATTTATTGGCCTTGTGATCATGCAAAAAAACAACAACAAAAAATTATCAGGCTATTTAGCTGCACTATTATGTCGATTATCAACTGATGTTTTTTCGTGTCTCGTTAGTAAGGATCTTAGAGGGTAAGAATTTAGTCAGCTTTAATCAAAGGAAAGAATTTGTATATATTAAGTGTACATTAAATTCTCATTATCAACAATTTAGTCTGAAATTCCTATTGTGGAGAAGAGAACTCTGGAAAAAAATAGTTTACTTTTGATCATCTAACTCTCTTCTCCCAGAAATACACTTACAAAAATATCAGTTGGTCTTCAAGAATGTTTATTTAGTAATTTAGGAGCCTTCCCTCATGGCTTAGACTGTAAAGAATCTGCCTACAATGTAGGAGACCCGGGTTCGATCCCTGAGTTGGAAAGATCTTTTGGAGAGGGGAATGACAACCAGTATTCTTGCCTGGAGAATTCTGTAGACAGAAGAACCTGGCGAGCTATGGATCATGAGGTCACGTAGAGTTGGACACGACTGAATGACTAGCACGCACACACATTTAGTCACTTACCAGGACATCATTATTTACTAGGACAGTGCTTCATTCAAATATGTTTGCATTTTGGTCTATGCAATAATCTCTTTTTGGCTGCAGTATTTCATTTTAGTTTGCTATAGTGGTACAATTCTTAGAAGTTTAGTCACTTAGTGGTGGTTTAGTCACTAAGTCATGTCCAACTCTTTGTGACCCCGTGGACTATACAGGCTCCTCTGTCCATGGGATTCTCCAGGCAATACTGGAGTGGGTTGCCATTTCCTTCTTCATTAGTCACTTAGAAAAACAGTATAATAACATTTAAGTATCTCAAAAGGTGTAGTATTCAGAACATGGACTCTGTGTTACTGTTGGCCATTCCTAGTTATCTCAAGTAGCCTGTTTGACTCCAACTGTTATGTTCCCTTGGCTATCACATTTACCTCTCCCTTTCTTGTCCATTATTAAATAATCTTTGTCTCATATCCCACAATCTAAATGAGAATATACTAACTGTTGTGAGAAATGGAAAGTTCTGAAATTCTTATAATTTGTATATTTTAAAATATTTCTGTATAAATTGTCTCATTTTACTAAAAATAATCTAATGAATGCAGAGAATATCTATAATCACTTTTTCATTGTAAATTATCCAGCCATATCATTAAGGATGAATAGAGCTGGGGCAAAAAATAAAACAACAAACCAACAATAGTCCTTAACTCCCCCCAGCCCCAAGAAAAAAATAAATAAAACCCCTGGTCTTTTACTTTTATATTACCTATGTACCAAATGAAAATGAAAGCAAGAACAAAAGCAAATGACAATATAGCTTACAATATAGTTGGGAAGTTAATTTCCACATGGAAAATTAGCTTAAGTTTAACATTTTTTTGGTCTGAGCATATACAAGCAGTGTAATGAAACAAAAATGACTTATTGGGATTGGCCCACAATGCCATCTCTGCCACATTCACACATGCCACTTAGAACTCCATCATTTTGAAGTTGCCTGAGCTGCTCTAAATTTTATGTTTGTGCTTTCCACTGTGCAGATTAAAGAATGTATCCATGGCAATCTCCTTCTGATTTCCTGCTTATAGATTTCAAGTGACAAGGTAGAGAATTTTACTCTTAGCATCAGTGCTGTTGTTGCTATCAATGCTGACTTTCTACAAAAGAGAAGCATTTTCATTGGCAAAGATAACTCATGCTGCTGGCTTGTTTTTGCTTCCTCATGGCCCCTTGGCTAGTTATTTCTCTCTTTCCTTCCACACTTTATTGCAAATTGCTCACATGGAGTTAAATTGCACAGGAAGCTTTGATGATTCTTCCACTGCCAAGAGTTTCTCCACATGCTCTTGGCTTCCCCAGCCAAAACTCAAATGTCCTCTTCATCCTTTGCCCTCTGCTGTTGGTTTGCCTATTTAGTTTCTTCATTAGGAACAAATGTCCTTATTCGCCTGATCCCTACTAACCATCTACCCTTAAATTAAGTCAGTGTCCTTGATCAAAATGTTGTACAGATCTTTCTTGTTTGTAGTTTAGTTGCCAACCCACAAACCAAGAACATGCTACTATCAAGATCAGCACAGCAAAAGTAATAATACAAGAATGATAAAAATAAAACCTTATATAAACAATAAGCACAGTGAGATCAAAAGTAAAAGATTATCAATATGATCTGGACTGGAAAGCTGAAGTTCATGAATAAGGTGAAAGTTACCTTTACCACTGAGGAAAATCATATGAAGAAGTCAAAATTAAAGGGTGAAGTTGCTCAGTCATGTCTGACTCTTTGTGACCCCATGGACTGTGGCCTGCCAGGTTCCTCCATCCATGAGATTTTCCAGGCAAGAAAACTTGAATGGGTTGCCATTTTCTTCTTCAGGGAATCTTCCTGACCCAGGGACCAAACCCAGATCTCTTACATTGCAGGCATATTCTTTAACATCTGAGCCACCAGGGAATCCCATGAAGAGGTGAGGAAGCAATAAAAAGAGTAGTCTTGGAGAGAAGAGTGCAAGTGATTTGATTGCTTGATTATTTTGATTTAGCCTGTGTTTTTAAATAATTATATTCAGATACATTTTGCATGGTAAAGAGACCAGTCTGAATGAATCAGAGTCTGCATGACAGATAATTGAATGGTTAGGTTGGAAATTTAGAATAGTGACAGCTTATAAAGTAATTACATGCCTATGTGAGAATTTGCTGACTATTATAAGTCACATATTGGAGAAATGAGAAGAAAAAGACATGCCCTTGGATATTTTTAGTCTAATGATAATAATAAAGAGTAAACTGTAATAGGTGAAAGAGAGTGTTAGGGAGTGGAATGAGGATTAGTACATGAGGATGAGAAGAAATTCATCAGGTAGAGAGAAAGAATATGGAAGGACATTCAGTTAAAGAGAAGATCTGTGTTGGTAATAAAAATAGCAGTAGGCAAATTGAGTGTGGAAGAATTTGTGGAAACCTGAAGAAGACTAATGTAGAGAACCAGAATGAGAACTGCTGAAAAGGAATTTTCTCCATCATAATATTTATTAAAATTTCACATATGTTATTCAATTATTCCAGAAGATTTTAAGCATTTTGCAATGCTCTCCCACTTTAATTAGGAAACAGTGGTCTTCATTCTTGCATGGGCTCTTATTTGAACACATAATATACTAAGAAAATTCAAGCTATACAACTCAAGCCCTAAAGCATGTACCTGTTTATACAACTTTCAAGCTATGGAATATTCTGGAAATATAAACAGTACAAAGTCATCATTTCACTGCAGGATCTTTGTAAACACTTGAGATGTAAATGTTCCAGCTATTTTCTGCTCTTTCCATATTTTCACAGAAAGATAAGAATTGGGAAAAGGAACAGGTTGGAAGTGGTATTCTTTTAAGATAATCCTCTTTTCTAGTCTCTGCTCCAACTAGCAATCAAATAAAATAAATCTGATTACAGAGAGCAATTGGAAGGACAATATAAGTCTTTATCTATCCACAACCTCCAGACTATACAAAGCTATACTCTCCTTCCCCTGGTCTTCTGTGACTTTACTCTTTCCTGTGTAAAGCCACTGTCATCTCTGACTGTTTGCTTTGCCTTCATCCATTCATGAACCACTATTCATGCAAATGTTTTGTTTTGTTTCTTTTATTGGAAGACTGATGGAAAATTATACTTATAATTTAATCTATTTTCATTTTCATTCAAAAAGCAAAGAAATTGTGTGTGTTGGAGAGAAACTATTAAAATTCTCCAAAACATGTAATAGCATATGGTAATTGAGTCTTAAAAATACAGCCACTCATCCTTTACCTTTAAAATGCAGACACTTGTCTATATATTTCCGAGTGTGAAATATTTTCATCTGCATAATGCAGATAGTCACTTCCACATTATACATCAGCCTCTACATAACCTCACTAAGGTTTAAATAAAAATATGTAAAAATATAAATATACATACACATATATGTGTGTGTGTATTTGTATGTGTACATATAGTAATTATACAAATATTACCTTATATTTTACATAGTCTAACCTATGTTTGGCTGAATTGAAAAACATTTATTGAGTGAAAAGAAAAGGAGCAAGGATTAGGCATGGAAAGTCTAAGGACCATTCTTCGAGGCTGACATTTGTAAAGGAGAGGCAGAAAGATGCTGGTTTTGGTAGGAAAGTCCCCAAATTATATTAAGAGTTCAACTCTGAGAATGTCCCTAAGTAGAAAGGGGTGCTGCTATGAAGAGATTTCTACCTTAGAAAGAGATAGACCACAGTAAATCATCATTCTCAGGGCTGAAGCTGCCTTTAAAGATATCAGTTAACAGGCTGTAGTGGATCCTGAGGACACTTCAGCTAGAGCGTCTCAGCTAATCACATATCTTGCAAAATGTTCTCTCTTGAAATGGGATACTTTTCCCTGGGTGCTAATTACATAGAGAATGAAATCAAGAATTATAAATAGAATTTATGCTTATCATTATTCAATAGTCTCTCCTGAAATGACAGACAATATTTAAAACTTCCAGTTTCATGGAATACTTTGAAAACATGTCAGGCTTTTAAAGTGTTCTTTAATGTCCATCTTTGCTCAGCATTTAAGGAGAGGCTGTCAGAACTGTATGAACACACATCTGCTTAGTTTTACCCTTCACCTGCCTAATATCCTTCAACTATGGATCCTGTGATCAGGTTACACTTCAGTAGAGATCCATTCTAAATTCCCTTTTAATAAAACATTACACATATTTCAGTATGATAAAAATGGTATATTCAGAGAGGATATGTGTCCTACATGTGCTGAAATTTTATTTTTAGTTGCATACCCACAAAGTATTAATGTGTATAAAATTATGCTTCCTCATATATGCCATTGAATTCTAATTCCTTGTAGTCTATCACATTCAGTGGGTAATCAGTTAAATGTCAGCTACAAAAGTGTTTAAAGCAACTGGTGAGACAGTAGGCCTAAAGGGGCAGTAAAACGCTTAGCCTTGTAAAGAAGAAAGGAGAGTGGAGAGAATTGCTGATTCATAAAAGAAAAACTTCCTGAAGAGTTGATGCTCAGGTTAAGCTTCCCTCCTAGGCAGCACTAATTTGGCTGACAGATATCAAACCATAGATAACTTAAGCTGACACTGACCTTACTGGCATTACCTGCAAAATCATAGCATACAAATTTTTCTCAAATAATTATTCCAATGCACTATACACAGAAAAGCTGTCTATCAACAAAGCCAGGAATATTTGATTTCCCTTCAGTTAAAATTCACCAATCTTTTGCTTTAGAGAAGAAAAAAATATCAGCTATTCTTTCCAAGTTTTATACCTTTTACTTTGTAAGGAAAAATTAAAGGCTCAATGGAAAACCATACTTTGATTATACGGGAGCTATCTTTACAATTCTCTAAGTTGTAGATAAGGAGCTAAAGAAAGAAGAGAAGTGAAAAACAAAGGAGAAAGGGAAGGTATATTCAATTAAATGCAGATTTCCTAGGAACATCACGCAGAGACAAGAAGGCCTTCTTCAATGAAGAGTGTATAAAACTAGAAGAAAACAATAGAAGGGGAAAGACTAGAGATCACTTCAGGAAAATTGGAAATATCAAGGGAATATTTGGACCAAAGATGGGCAAAATAAAGAACATAAAGTATAGAGACCCAGTAAATGCTGCAGGGATCAAGAAGAGATGGAAAGAACACATGGAAGAACTATATTTAAAAGATCCAGATGAACTGGATGACTACAATGATGTGGTCAGCTACCCAGAGCCAGACATTCTGGAGGGCAAAGTCAAGTGTGCCTTAGGAAGCACTGCTGTTAATAAAGCTAGTGGATGTGACAGAATTCCAGTAGAATCGTTCAAAACCCTAAAGGATGATGCCATCAAGGTGATGCATCCAATATATCAGCAAATCTGGAAAGCCAAGCAATGGCCACAGGTCTGGAAAAAGGTAATTGTCATTCCAATTCCTAAGAAGGGTAGTATCAAGGCTGTGCTAATCACCAAATGATTGCACTCATCTCCCATGCTAGTAAGGTCATGCCTTAAAATCTTGTATGCTAGTCATGAGCATTATGTGAACCAAGAACTTCCAGGTTGTTCAAACTGGATTTATAAAAGGAAGAGGAACCAGAGATCAAATTGCTAACATTTGCTGGATTATACAGAAAACTAGGGTTCCAGAAAAAAAACATCTTTCTCTGTTTCATTGACTATGCCAAAGCCTTTGACTGTGTGGATCATAATAAACTGTGGAAAGTGTTTAAAGAGATGGGAATACTAGATCAACTTACCTCTCTTCAGAGAAATCTATATGTAAGTCAAGAAGCCACAGTAAGAATCCTGTATGGAATAACTGATTGGTTTAGGATTGAGAAATGAGCATGACAGGGCTGTCTGCTGTCACAATGTTTGTTTAATCTATACACTAAGCACATCATAAGAAATGCCAGGTTGGATGAATTATAAGCTGTAATCAAGATAAGTGGGAGGTACATCAACAACCTCAGATATACAGATGATACCACTCTAATGGCAGAAAGCAAAGAGGAAATAAAGAGCCTCTTGATGAGCTTGAAGGAAGAGAGTGAAAAAATGGCTTAAAACTAAATAAAACAAAACAAAACAAAAACCTAAAATCATGGCCCCTGGCCCCATCATTTCACAGCTAATAGAGGGGGAAAATGTGGAAATAGTGACAGATTCCACATGTTCAAGCTGCTTCAACAACTTCCAGATGTTAAAACTAATTTTTAAAAAGGCAGAGGAACCAGCAGAGGAACCAGAGATCAAATTGCTAACATCCACTGGGTCATTTAAAAAGCAAGAGAGTTCCAGAAAATGAATCACCAGTCCAGGTTCAATGCAGGATACAGGATGCTTGGGGCTGGTGCACTGGGATGACCCAGAGGGATGGTAAGAGGAGGAAGGTGGGATGGGGGTTCAGGATGGGGAACACGTATATACCCATGGTGGTTGCATGTTGATGTATGGCAAAACCAATACAATATTGTAATGTAATTAACCTCCAATTAAAATAAATAAATTTATATTAAAAAAGAAAAGCATCTATTTCTGCTTTATTAATTACATCCAAGCCTTGGACAGAGTGAATCACAGCAAACTGTGGGAAATTCTTAAAGAGATGGGAATACCAGACCACCTGACCTGTCTCTTGAGAAATCTGTATGCAGGTCAAGAAGCAACAGTTAGAACTGGACATGGAACAACAGACTGGCTCCAAATAGGGAAAGGAGTATGTCAAGACTGTATATTGTCACCATGCTTATTTAACTTATATTCAGAGTACATAATGCAAAATGCTAGGCTGGATGAAGCACAAGCTGGATTCAAGATTCCCAGGACAAGTATCAGAAACCTCAGATATGCAGATGACATCACCCTTATGACAGAAAGTGAAGAAGAACTAAAGAACCTCTTGATGAAAGTGAAAGGGGAAAGTGAAAAAATTGGCTTAAACCTCAACCTTAAGAAAACTAAGATCATGGTGTCTGGTTCCATCACTTCATGGCAAATAGATTGGGAAACAGTGGAAACAGTGACAGACTATTTTGGGGGGCTCCAAAATCACTGCAGATGGTGACTGCAGCCATGAAATTAAAAGATGCTTGCTCCTTGGAAGAAAAGTTATCACCAACCCAGACAGCATATTAAAAAGCAGAGATGTAACTTTGCCAACAAAGGTCTGTCTAGTCTAGGCTATGGTTTTCCCAGTAGTCATGTACAGATGTGAGAGTTGGACCATAAAGAAATCTGACCACCAAAGAATTGATACTTTCTAACTGTGGTGTTGGAGAATATTCTTGAGAGTCCCTTGGACTACAAGGAGATCCAACCAGTACATCCTAAAGGAAATCAGCTCTGAATATTCATTGGAAGGACTGATATTGAAGCTGAAACTCCAATAATTTGGCCTCCTGATGTGAAGAATGAGTCAATCATTTGAAAAGACCTGGTTACTGGGAAAGATTGAAGGCAGGAGGAGAAGGGGACAACAGAGGATGAGAGGGTTGGATGGCACCAATGGACATGATGTTTGAGTAAACTCCAGGAGTTGGTCATGGACAGGGAGGCCTGGCATGCTGTGGTCCATTGGGTTGCAAAGAGTCGGGCATGACTGAGTGACTGAACTGCACTGAACTGGAGTGACAGATTTCCTCTACTTGGGCTCTAAAATCACTGTGGATGGTGACTGCAGCCTTGAAATCAGAAGACATTTGATTCTTGGTCAGCAAGCTATCACAAACTGAGACAGTGTGCTGAAAAGCAGAGAAGTTATTCTGCCAACAAAAGTCCATAGAGTCAAGGTTGTGGTGGCCCCAGTTGCCACATGTGGTTGTGAGAGTTGCGTGGTAAAGAAAGTAGAGCATTGAAGAATTAATGCCTTTGAACTATGGTGCTGGAGAAGAGTCCAGAGTTCCCTGGAGAGCAAGGAGATCAAACCAGTCAATCTTAAGGAAAATCAACCCTGAATACTTGTTGGAAGGACTGATGCTGAAGTTGAAACTCCAGTATTTTGGTCATCTGATTCAAAGCGCTAACTCACTGGAAAAGGTCCTGATGTTGGAAAAGATTGAGGAGAGGAGAAGAGGGTCATCAGAGGATGAGATGGCTGGATGACATCACCGATGCAATGGACTTGAGCTTGGGCAAACTTCAGGAGATGTTGAGGGACAAGAGACGCCTGGTGTGCTGCCATCCATAGGGTCGTGAAGAGTCATATGTGACTGAACGATGGAACAACAAGAAGTCGTATACCAATAAAAATGCAAAAAAAAATTCTATACAGAAATGAAAATGAATTATGTCTTATGGAAGAATAATCATCCTTATCATAGAAAAGCATGATATAAACAGCTTTTGTACATATACTCTTATATCCATGGTCTATAAATATGCCTATTCTTTGACTTTGTTTTTAAAATGGCTATAAAATCTGCATGGTTTACTCATTGATAAAAGAATTAAAATGATTAATGTGTTTTTTATAGCTGCATGAAAGTGCTAATTTATCCTTTCAAAAATTTTTTAACAGTATATTTTTAATGTCACAAAAAGATAAATATTAAGTCATAGAATGATATGCACTTAGTTCACTTCAACTGTGGAAAGTTCTTAAAGAGATGGGATATACCAGACCACCTTACCTGTTATCTGAGAAACCTGCATGCAGGTCAAGAAGCAGCAGCTAGAAACTTACATGGAACAAATGGGAAAGGAATGGTTCAAAACTGGGGAAGAAGTATGACAAAGTTGTATATTGTCACCTGCTTATTTAACTTAAAGTCAGAGTACATTATGCAAAATGCTGGGCTGGATGAATCACAAGTTGAAATCAAATTTGCTGGGAGAAATATCAACTACTTCAGATGTGCAGAATGTAAAGAGGAACTAAAGCACCTCCTGATGAGGTTGAAAGAGGAGAGTGGAAAAGCTCATCTGAAACTGAACATTCAAAACACTAAGATCATAACAATCGGTCCTATTACCTCGTGGCAAATAGAAGGGGGAAAAGTGGAAGCAGTGACAGATTTCATTTTCTTAAGATCCAAAATCACTGCAGACAGTGACTGCAGCTGTAAAATTAAAAGATGGTTACTCCTTGGAAGAAAAGCTATGACAAACCTAGACAGCATATTAAAAAAATAAAGACATCACTTTGTCAACCAAGGTCTATACAGTCAAAGCGATGGTTTTTCCAGTAGTCATGTATGGATGTTAAAGTTGGACCATAAAGAAGGCTGAACACCAAAGAACTGATGTTTTCAAATCGTGATAAAGACTCTTGAGAGTCCTTTGGGCTGCAAGGAGTTTGACCAATCCTAAAGAAAATAAACTTTGAATATTCATTGGAAGAACTGATGCTGAAGCTGAAGCTCCAATACTTTGGCGACCTGATGTGAAGAGGTGACTCATTGGAAAAGACTATGATGCTGGGAAAAATTAAGAGCAGGAGGAGGAGCGACAGAGGATGAGATGGTTAGATATCATCATCAACTCAGTGGACATGAATTTGAGCAAACTCAGGGAGACAGGAAAGTCTGGCCTGCTGTAGTCCATGAAGTTCCAAAGAGTCAAACACGTCTGAGCAACTGAACAGCAGCAACAAGCATTGTTTCATTTACTCACCTAAGCATTTTAAATTGAACACTAATATGTTCCTGACAGTGTTAGAATACCAGACATTCACAGTAATTTTATCATGTGACAATATGCCTTATAAGATGCAGCTATGATTTTCAGGTGGAAATTGTCTTAAGAATGGATAAATCAAAATGTGATGAAGTATGTGTTAAGAGAAAGTAGAGGACAGCATGCTTTCAAAGGAAAGCCAATAAAAGGAACCTCCAGATCACTTTTAGGCCTTTGGGAATGTTATAAAACATAAGGTGAGATTTTAAAATGAGCTTTTTTTTAAAAAAATGCTAATTTTAATAGTACTTCATTGGAGAGATGAGAATACATGGTAAACAAGGAAAACACCTTTGAGTTTTACATTTGTGTTTTTGTCAAGAGCCTTATCAAGAACTTTTAACAAGTCCAATCAAATGCCATACAAATACAGCAATAGTTGTAAGAGATGAATCTGGGGTTATTTTCTCTCACTTCAATAGATTCTAAAGTACCAGAGATGTTAAGTGAACTGCAAAAGGTCACACAGCTAGATGTTATAACTGTGAGAACTAAAGTTTAACTATTTCTATTCTTTCTCACTCAGGACACTCCTGACATTCTATTCTTTCTTCCTCAAGATATCCTAAGACTTCCTCAAGACACTCCAGCCACGACTGGAAAACTCCTAGTGCAAAAACACAAGTACAATTAACTTTTTGAAGAAACTCCATATTATTTTCCGTAATGACTATTACCAATTTATATCCCCACTTACACTGTACAAGTGTTGCCTTTTCTCCACATCTGAACCAATATTCATCATCTTTTTTGTGATAATTTCCATTCTAATAGGTATTAGGCAATATCTCACTGTGGTTTTGATTGCATTTTCCTGGGAATTAATGATTTTGAAAACTTTATTATATATCTGTTGGACATTCGTGTGCCTTCTTATGAAAAATGTTGACTCAGGTCCTTCATCAATTTTCAATTAGATCATCATTTTGTGGATTTATTTGTTTTTTCCTATTTAGCTAATTTCTTTATATATTTTGTATATTTACCAACCTATTATCAGACATATGACTGCAAATACTTTCCACCATTCTATAAGTTGTCTATTCATTCTGTTAATTTTTTTCTTTTGCAGTGCACAAGCTTTTAGTGTGAAGCTACTCCATCTGTGTGTATTTGCTTTTGTTGCCTGTGTTTTGGGGGTCACATAAGAAAAAAACATTGCCCAGACCAATGTCAATATTTTTTATTATTTTTTTTAGTAGTTTTATGTCGTATGTTTACGTTTTTAATCTGCTTTGAGTAGATCTTTGTATAGGGTGTGAGATAAGGGTCCAATTTCATTCTTCTACATATGGATATCCAGTCTTCTAATACTATTTATTTAAGAGACTTTCCCAAACCCATTGTTTACTCCTGACATCCTTGTAGTAATCACTTGACTGTAAATGTGTCAATGTATTATGGCCCTCTATTTTTCCATTAGTATGTGTGTCTATTATTATGCTACCACTGTACAGTTTTGGTTACAGTTTTGTGGTATATTTTAAAACCACTACAATATTGTAAAGTAACCTCCAACTAAAATAAATAAACTAATAAAAAAATAAAAATAAGTAAAACTAGGAAGTGCAATGTCTCATTTTATGTGTCTTTTGTAAAAATGCTTTGACTATTTGACATTTTTGTAGTTCTGTATGAAATTTTATGATTTACTTCCTATTTCTGTGGAAAAATTTCATTAGTATTTTGATAGAAATTGCATTGAATCTGTTGTTGTTCACTTGCTCAGTAATGTCCGACTCTGTGACCCCATGAACTGCAGCAAGCCACACTTTTCTGTCCTTCACTGTCTCCTGGAGTTTGCTCAAATTCATGTCCATTGATTAGATGATGCCATCCAAACATCTCATCCTCTGTCACCCCCTGCTTCTCCTGCCTTCAATCTTTCTCAACATCAGGGTCTTTTCCAATGAGTCAGTTCTTCACATCAGGTGGCCAAAGTATTGGAATTTCAGCTTCAGCATCAATCCTTCCAAAGAATTTTCAGAGTTGACTTCTTTAGGATTGACTGGATTAATTTCCTTGCTGTCCAAGGGACTCTCAAGTGTCTTATCCAGCACCACAGTTCAAAAGCATCAGTTCTTTGGTGATCAGCCTTCTTTATGATCCAATTCTCATTCTCCATACATGACTACTGGACAAACCATAGTTTTGACTATATGGAACTTTGTCAGCAAAGTGATATCTCTGCTTTTTAATACACTGTCCAGATTTGCCACAGCTTTTCTTCCAAGGAGAAATTGTCTTTTAATTTCATGGCTGCAGTCTCTGTCCTCAGTGATTTAGGGTCCAAGAAAATAAAGTCTGTCACTGTTTCCATTGTTTCCCCATCTATTTGCCATGAAGTGATGGAACCGAATACCATGATGTTAGTTTTTGAATGTTGGGTTTAAACTAGCTTTTTCACTCTTCTCTTTCACCTTCATCAAGAGGCTTTTAGTTTCTTTTCTTTCTGTCATTAGGGTGATGTCATCTGCATATTTGAGATTATTCATATTTCTCCTGGCAATCTTGATTATAGCTTGTGCTTCAGGCACCCCAGAATTTTGGATGATGTACCCTGGATAGAATTAAAATAAGTAGAGTGAAAATATACAGCCTTGACGTACTCCTAAAGTGTTCATGATTTGAGCCACAGTCAGCTCTCATTTTTATTTTTGCTGACTCTATAAAGCTTCTCCACCTTTGGCTGCAAAGAATATAACCTATGTGATTCAGGTATTGACCGTCTGATGAAGTCCATGTGTAGAGTCATCTCTTGTGTTGTTGGAAGTGGGTGCTTGCTATGACCATTTTGTTCTCTTGGCAAATATCTGTTAGCCTTTGTTCTGCTTCATTCTGTACTCCAAGGCCAAACTTGCTCCAGGTGTCTCTTGACTTCATACTTTTTCATTACTGTCCCCTATGATGAAAACAACATCTTTATGTCATGCTAGTTCTAGAAGGTCTTGCAGGTCTTCATAGAACTGTTCAACTTCTGCTTTTTTGGCATTAGTGCTTGGACATTGACTTGCATTATTGTGATATTGAATGGTTAGACTTGGAAACTAACTGAAGTAATTCTGCTGTTTCTGAGACTGCACACAAGGACTACATTTTGGACTCTTTTGTTGACTCTGAAGGCTACTCTGTTTCTTCTAAGGGATTCTTGCCCAAGTAGTAGATATAATGGTCAACTGAATTAAATTTGCCATCCCATTCCATTTAATTCCCTGATTCCTAAAATTTGAGTGTTCACTCTTGTCATCTCTATTTGATCACTTCCAACTTACCTTGATTTGTGGATGCAATAATCCATATTCCTTTGTAATATTGTTCTTTACAGCATCAAATTCTACTCTCACCACCAGTCACATCCACAACTGGGTGTGGTTTCCACTTTGGCTCAGCCTCTTTATTCTTACTGGAGCTATTTCTCCACTGTTTTCCAGTAGTTACTGGACACCTACCAACCTGAGGGATTCATCTTTCAGTGTAATATCTATTTGTCTTTTCATACTGTTCATGGCGTTCTCAAGGCAAGACTGCTGAGGTGATTTGCTATCCCCATCTTCAATGGACCACATTTTGTCAGAACTCTCCATCATGACTCCTCTGATGGATGGCCCTGCATGGCATTACTCATAGTTTCATTAAGTTACACAAAGCTGTGATCCCTATGATCATTTTGATTAGTTTTATGTGATTGTGGTTTTCATTCTGTCTACCCTCGATGGATGAGTATAAGAGATTTGTGCCTGCCTCCTGATGGGAAGGATTGGCTCTGGGGAAAACTAGGTCTTTCTCTGGTCGCTGAGGCCATACTCAGTAAATCTTGAGTTTTCTGCTGATGGAAAGGAGGGGCTGTGTTCCCTCCCTGTAGTTTGGAGGCCTAACTATGGTAGGAGTAATGGTGATCGTCTCCAAAAGGACTTACAACCGAATACTGCTTCTCCTAGGACTGCTGCTGCCAGAGCCTCCGACTCCACAGCAGGCCGCTGTTGACCCATTCCTCTGCTGGAGACTCTGAAACACTCACAGGCAAATCTGGCTTGTGGAGTCTCTGCTCCTTTTTCCTGGGTCCTGCTGTACACAAGGTTTTGTTTGTGCCCTCCAAGAGTCTGTTTCATCAGTCCTGTGGAAGTTCTGTAATCAAATTCCCCTATCTTCAAACTCAGATTCCCAGGGGATTATCTGTCCCCAGGTTGGGAAGTCTGTCATGGGACCTAAAACTTTCACAACAGTGGGAGAACCTCTTTGATATAGTTGTTCTCCAGTAACCGTGACCTCCTCCAAGAGGACTTAAGCCACATACCACACCTCCCAGGATCCCTGAGACAGGTAACTGCTAGACCATGCCTTGGCAGGAGACCCTCACTCACAGGCAAGTCTGGCTCCATATTTAATGGGGGTCACTGCTCCTTTCCATGATCAATGTAATTATTCTAATCCATGAATACAGGATGTCTTTCCCTTTATTTGTGTCTTTTAAAATTTCATTCAAAAAATAAATAAATAAATAAATAAAATAAATAAATAAAAATTTCATTCACAATTTTTTTTTAAATAGTTTCTAGTATTCAGATCTGTCACTGGCTTGGTTAATATATTTTGTTGAAAATTTTTGCATCTGTATTCATCAGGAATAATAGTCTCTGAAATCCAGTAGTGTCCTTATCTGGCCTTTAATATCAGAGTATACTTCTGGTCTCATAAAATGGGTTTATAATTGTGCCTTCCTCTTTTCTTTTTTGGAAGAATATGAGGCTTGGTGATAATGTCTTTTGAATGTTTGGTAGAATTCAGTCGTGATGCTATCTGCTCCAGTATTCTTGCCTGGAAAATTCCATGGACAAAAGAGCCTGGAAGGCTAAAGTCCATGGGATCACAAAGAATTGGACATGACTGAGCACACATGCACAGCATCTGGTCCTCAGTTTTATCTTCTTGAGTTTTTTGATTATTAATTCAATCTTATTTATTATTGACCTATTCAGATTTTCTTTTTTTAATGATTTAAATTGGTAGATTATATATTTCTAGAAATTTGTGCACTTTTACTAGGTCACTCATTTCATTGGCATACACTCGTTCATAGTAATCTCTTATAGTCCCTTATTGTCTCTTCTTTAATAATTTTTACAAGTGTAATTTATATAACATATTTTTAACTGTCTCATTTTACTACTTATTCTAGCTAAAGTTTTGTTAATTTTCTTTCTTTAAAAGAACAATTCTTAGATCAACTGTTCTTTTTCTACTGTTTTCCTATTCTCCACTTCACTTGTTTATGCAGTAATCTTTAAAATTTCCTCTCTGCTGCTAAATTTGAACTTAGATTGTTCTTTTATCATCTGGTATCTTGTGGTACTCCTTTTCCTATTTGGAACCAGTCTGTTCTTCCATGTCCAATTCTAACTGTTGCTTCCTGACCTGCATATAGGTTTCTCAAGAGGCAGGTCAGGAGCTCTGATATTCCCATCTCTTTCAGAATTTTCCACAGTTTATTGTGATCCACACAGTCAAAGGCTTTGCATTGTCAATAAAGCAGAATTAGATGTTTTTCTGGAACTCTCTTGCTTTTTCCATGATCCAGCAGATGTTGGCAATTTGATCTCTGGTTCCTCTGCCTTTTCTAAAACCAGCTTGAACATTGGGAAGTTCATGGTTCACATATTGCTGAAGTCTGGCTTGGAGAATTTTGAGCATTACTTTACTAGCATGTGAGATGAGTACAATTGTGTGGCAGTTTGATATTGATGCTTTTGAACTGTGGTGTTGGAGAAGACTCTTGAGAGTCCCTTGGACTGCAAGGAGATCCAACCAGTCCATTCTGAAGGAGATCAGCCCTGGGATTTCTTTGGAAGGAATGATGCTGAAAGCTGAAACTCCAGTACTTTGTCCACCTCATGCGAAGAGTTGACTCATTGGAAAAGACTCTGATGCTGGGAGGGATTGGGGGCAGGTGAAGAAGGGGACGACAGAGGATGAGATGGTTGGATGGCATCACTGACTCGATGGACATGAGTCTGAGTGAACTCCGGGAGTTGGTGATGGACAGGGAGGCCTGGCATGCTGCGATTCATGGGGTCACAAAGAGTCGGACACGACTGAGCGATTGAACTGAACTGATCTTCAGGTACAAAGTTAGGTTGCTTAGTTGAAGTCCTCCTTTTTTTCGTCATGTAGGCAGCTATTTTTATAATTTTTTCTCTTAGAACTAGTTTTGCTCCACACTATACGATGAGATGTGTTGCATTTCCATTTTTGCTCATGAGTGTGTTACTGCATCACAAACAAATGGCAGAACTGAGAGTTCACTACACTTTGACTTTGCTATGGGAGAAATCGGGAGCTGAGGAGGTCTTAGTAATGAGCTCTGCTGATTCAGGGGATAGATAATGCAAGTATCTCTTCAGTGTGTGCATTCTAGGATTATTTGTTCCAGTGGAGTGTTGGGGCCTCTTTACTGTATTTCTGGACACCTACATAGATACTCTTATCCTATGAGTGGCTGTAAAATTGGTTTCACTGTCAGGGAGATGAGGGCTGAAACTCCTCTTTTGTCATTTTGCTAACTTCTCTTCAAATAAAACTTAAAATTTACTCTTAAATGTCAGACACTACTGAGCGACTGAACTGAACTGAAATGTTATCAGAATAAGAAAAACAGTGCTGAAGACAAACCAATCACTAGGCAAAGGAAAATTAAGCACAATATTGGATCTATACAGCTTGACACAGTAAAGTATATCTTACTGTTTCATAAAGCTTTTCTTTTTTTCAAACTCCCATTACTTGTCTATATTTTTGTTGTAGTTAAAGTCTACTTAATTAACTTTATAAATAATTATGATTCAGAAACCTCAAGACATTTTCAAAAATAGATGATTTTTACTGTAAACAGTAAGGTAAATTGTTAAACTGTGTTCTTACATCTGTTGTGGAAATATATAATAAAGTAGTTTCAGAGATATAATATTCCAATATCTCATTTAACTTTGCAAAAACTATTCATTGGATGCCTTGAATATAGAAAATGTAATGCAGGTTATCAGCAATAAAATAATAGTCTATTTTCCTGGAATTTTCAATCTATATAAAGAAAGAGATAATACATAAATAAACAAGCAAAAAAACATATAAAGTACAGATTTTGATTAACTATGAATAAGTGAGAAAGTGAAAGTGTTAGTCACTCATTCTTGTCTGACTCTTTGTGACACCATGGCCTGGAGCCTGCCAGCTGTCTTTGTTCATCATATTCTCCAGGCAAGAAGACTGGAGTGGGTAGCCACTCCTTTCTTCAGGGTATCTTCTAGACCCAGGGATCAAACCCTGATCTCCTGGATTGCAGGCAGATTTTTTCTCATCTGAGCCACCAGAGAAGACCCTTCAATAACTATTTGTTGTTATGGCTGTTCATCAGTCACTGAGTCGTTTTTGACTCTGCAACCCCATGAACTGCAGCAAACCAGGCTTCACTGTCCTCCACTATCTCCCTGAGTTTGCACAAACTCAAGTCCATTGAGTCAGTATACCATCCAACCATTTCATCCTCTGTTGACTCCTTCTCCTCCTGCCCTCAATATTTCCCAGCATCAGGGTCTTTTCCAGTGAGTCAGTTCTTTGCATCAGGTGGCCAAAGTATTGGAGCTTCAGCTTCAGGATCAGTCCTTCCAATGAATATTCAGGGTTGATTTCCATTAGGATTGGCTGTTTTCATATCACTGCTTAAGAAGGGACTCTCAAGAGTCTTTTCCAGAACCACAGTTCAAAAGTATCAATTCTTCAGAGATCAACATTCTTTATGGTCCAACTTTCACATCTATACATGACTATTGGAAAACCATAGCTTTTACTATACAGAACTTTGTCAGCAAAGTGATGTCTCTGCTTTTTAATACACTGTCTAAGTTTGTCATAAGTATTCTTCCAAAGATCGAGTGCCTTTTAATTTTATGGCTGCAGTCAATGTCTGTATTGATTTTGGAGCCAAAGAAAATGAAACTGACACTGTTTCTGCTTTTCCACCATTTGTTTGCTATGAAGTGATAGATTTGGAGGCCATGATCTTTTTTTTTTTTTAATGTTGGGTTTTAAGCCAACATTTTCATTCTTCTCTTTCACCTTCAAGAGGCTCCTTATATCTCTTTCACTCTCTGCATTAGAGTAATATCATCTACATATTTGAGATTGCTGATAGCTTCCCTGGCAAGCTTGATTATAGTTTGTAAGTCATCCATCCCGTCATTTCATATGATGCACTCTGTATGTAAGTTAAATACAGCCTTGACATACTTCTATTCCAATTTTGAACCAGTTTGTTGTTCCATGTTCAGTTCTAACTCTTGCTCCTTTTCCTGCATACAGGTTTCTTAGGAGATAGGCAATATGGTCTGGTATTCCCATCTCTTTAAGAATATTTCACAGCTTATTCTGTCCTGTATTGTCGAACTCTTTAGTGTAGTCAATGAAGCAGAAGATTTTTAAAAAATACTTTACTTGCTATTTCTATGATCCAGCATATGTATGGATCATTTTTTTTTTTTTTAATGTTGGGTTTTAAGCCAACATTTTCATTCTTCTCTTTCACCTTCAAGAGGCTCCTTATATCTCTTTCACTCTCTGCATTAGAGTAATATCATCTACATATTTGAGATTGCTGATAGCTTCCCTGGCAAGCTTGATTATAGTTTGTAAGTCATCCATCCCGTCATTTCATATGATGCACTCTGTATGTAAGTTAAATACAGCCTTGACATACTTCTATTCCAATTTTGAACCAGTTTGTTGTTCCATGTTCAGTTCTAACTCTTGCTCCTTTTCCTGCATACAGGTTTCTTAGGAGATAGGCAATATGGTCTGGTATTCCCATCTCTTTAAGAATATTTCACAGCTTATTCTGTCCTGTATTGTCGAACTCTTTAGTGTAGTCAATGAAGCAGAAGATTTTTAAAAAATACTTTACTTGCTATTTCTATGATCCAGCATATGTATGGATCACAAAAAACTGTGGAAAATTCTGAAAGAGATGGGAATACCAGACCACCTAACCTGCCTCTTGAGAAATCTGTATGCAGGTCAGGAAGCAACAGTTAGAACTGGACATGGAACAACAGACTGGTTCCAAATAGGAAAAGGAGTATGAATGAACTCTGAGAGATGGTAATGAACAGGGAGGCCTTGCGTGCTGCAATTCATGGGGTTGCAAAGAGTCGGACACGACTGAGCGACTGAACTGAACTGATCCCTGGTTCCTCTGCCTTTTCTAAATCCAGCTTTTAGATTCAGTTCAGTTCAGTTGCTCAGTCGTGTCCGACTCTTTGAGACCCCATGAATCACAGCATGCCAGACCTCCCTGTCCATCACCAACTCCCGGAGTTCACTCAGATTCACATCCATCGAATCAGTGATGCCATCCAGCCATCTCATCCTCTGCCGTCCCCTTCTCCTCCTGCCCCCAATCCCTCCCAGCATCAGAGTCTTTTCCAATGAGTCAACTCTTCACAGGAGGTGGCCCAACTGGAGCTTCAGCTTTAGCATCATTCCTTCCAAGAAATCCTAGGGCTGATCTTCAGGATGGACTGGTTATATCTCCTTGCAGTTCAAGGGACTCTCAAGAGTCTTCTTCAACACCACAGTTCAAAAGCATCAATTCTTTGGCACTCAGCCTTCTTCACAGTCCAACTCTCACATCCAGCTTTTAGATTAGAAGGTCTCAGTTCATGTGCTGCTGAAGCTTAATTTGAAAGATTTTTAGTATAATCTTGCTAGCATGTAAAATGACTGCAATTGTATGGTAATTTGAACTGCATTTGGCATTGCCTTTCTTTGGGATTGGAATGAAAGCTGACCTTCTCCAGTCCTGTGGCCACTGCTGAGTTTTCCAAATTTGCTGCCATATTGACCACAGCACTTTCACAGCATCATCTTTGAGGATTTGAAATAGCTCAGCTGGAATGCCATCACCTCCACTAGCTTTGTTTGTAGTGAGGCTTCCTAAGGTCCACATGACTTCATACTCCAGGATGTCTGGCTCCAGTTAGCAAGCACACCATCATGGTTCTATGGGTCATTACAAGCTTTTTTGTACAGTTCTTCTGTGTATTCTTTCCACATCTTCTTAATCTCTTCTACTTCTGTCACATCTTTGCCAATTTTGTCATTTATTGTGCCTATCTTTACATGAGATATTCCCTTGGTATCTCTAATTTTATTAAAGAGAGCTCTAGTCTTTACCATTCTATTGTCTTCCTCTATTTCTTTGAATTGTTCAGTCAAGAAGGCTTTCTGATCTCTCCTAGCTATTCTCTGGCATTCTGCATTAGGTTGGGTATATCTTTCACTTGCCTTCTTATATTTCTTTTTCTTAATGATGGTTTTGGTCAACACCTACTATACAATGTTATGAACCTCTGTCTATACTTCTTCAAGCACTCAGTCTATCAGATGTAATCACTTGAATCTATTCATCATCTTCACTATAAAATCGCAAGGGATTTGATTTAGGCCATACATGAATGACCTAGTGGTTTTCCTTACTTTCTTCAATTTGAGCCTGAATTTCACAATAAGAAGCTGATGATCTGAACCACAGTCAGCTCCTAGTCTTGTGTTTTGCTGAGTATATAGTGTTTCTCCCTTTGTTCATTTCCAAGGAAGCCATTCAAAATCATAGTAATCCACGTCTATGCTCCAAGCACCAATTCTGAAGAAGCTGAAGTTGAATGTTTCTGTAAAGACCTCAAGACCTTCTAGAACTATCACTAAAAAGAGATAGCCTTTTCATTATAAAGGATTGGAATGAAAAAGTAGGAAGTCAAGAGATACCTGGATTAACATGTAAATTTGACCGTGGAGTGCAAAATGTAGCACAGCAGAGGCTAACAGTGTTTTTCCAAGAAAATGCACTGGTCATAGCAGACACACTCTTCCAACAACACAAGTGACGGCTCTACACATGGTCATCACCAGATGGTCGATATCAAAATCAGATTGATTATATTATTTGAAGCTGAAAATGGAGAAGCTCTATACAGACAGCAAAAATAAGACTGACAATGGACTGTGGCTCAGATCATCAGCTTCTTATTGCAAAATTCAGGCTCAAATTGAAGACAGTAGGCAAAATCACTAGGTCATTCACGTATGGCCTAAATCAAATCCCTTGTGATTATCTGCAGGAAGTGACAAATAGAATCAAGGGATTAAATTTGAAAGACAGAGTGCCTGAAGAACTGTGGACATAGGTTTGTGACATTGCACATGAAGCAGTGATCAAGATCATCCTCAAGAAAAGAAATGCAAAAATACAAAATGGTTGTCTGAGAAGGCCTTACAAATAGCTGAGAAAAGAGAAGCTAAAGGCAAAGGACAAAGGAAAGATATACCTATCTGAATGCAGAGTCCCAAAGAATATCAAGGAGAGATAAAGCCTTCCTCAGTGAACAATGCAAATATATGGAGGAAAAGAATAGAATGGAAAAGACTAGAGATATCTTCAAGAAAATTAGAGATAACAAGGGAATTTTCAAGCAAAGATGGGCACAATAAAGGGAAGAAATGGTACGGACCTAACAGAAGTAGAAGATGTTGAGAAAAGTAGCAAGAATACACAGAAGAACTACACAAAAAAGATCTTCATGACCCAGATAACCACAATTTTGTGATCCAGATATCCTGGAATACAAAGTCAAGGGGGCATGAGGAAGCATCACTATGAACAAACCTAGTGAAGGTGATGGAATTCCAGTCGAGCTATTTTAAATCCTCAAAGAAAATGCTGTGAAAGTGCTACAATCAATATGCCAGCAAATTTTAAAAATGCAGCAGTGGCCATATGACTGGAAAAGGTCAGTTTTCCTTCCAATTCCAAAAAAAAGCAATGCCAAAGAATGTTCAAACTACCACATAATTGCACTCATCTCAGACACTAGCAAGAGGATGTTTGCTATGACCAGTGCATTTTCTTGGCAAAACTCTATTAGTCTTTGCCCTGCTTCATTCCGCATTCCAAGGCCAAATTTGCCTGTGACTCCAGGTGTTTCTTGACTTCCTACTTTAGCATTCCAGTCCCCTATAATGAAAAGGACATCTTTTTTGGGTGTTAGTTCTAAAAGATCTTGTAGGTCTTCATAAAACCGTTCAAGTTCAGCTTCTTCAGCATTACTGGTTGGGGCATAGACTTGGATAACTGTGATATTGAATGGTTT
>SJYT01041127.1:919737-955967 GCA_006410635.1 Cephalophus harveyi
TTTCTTGACTTCCTACTTTAGCATTCCAGTCCCCTATAATGAAAAGGACATCTTTTTTGGGTGTTAGTTCTAAAAGATCTTGTAGGTCTTCATAAAACCGTTCAACTTCAGCTTCTTCAGCATTACTGGTTGGGGCATAGACTTGGATAACTGTGATATTGAATGGTTTTCCTTGGAGACGAACAGAGATCATTCTGTCGTTTTTGAGATTGCATCCAAGTACTGCATTTCGGACTCTTTTGTTGACCATGATGGCTACTCCATTTCTTCTGAGGGATTCCTGCCCGCAGTAGTAGATATAATGATCATCTGAGTTAAATTCACCCATTCCAGTCCATTTTAGTTCGCTGATTCCTAGAATGTCGATGTTCACCCTTGTCATCTCTTGTTTGACCACTTCCAATTTGCCTTGATTCATGGACCTGACATTCCAGGTTCCTATGCAGTATTGCTCTTTACAGCATCGGATCTTGCTTCTATCATCAGTCACATGCACAACTGGATATTGTTTTCGCTTTGTCTCTGTCCCTTCATTCTTTCTGGACTTATTGCTCCACTGATCTCCAGTAGCATATTGGGCACCTAATGACCTGGGGAGTTCCTCTTTTGATATCCTATCATTTTGCCTGTTCATACTGTTCATGCAGTTCTCAAGGCAAGAATACTGAAGTGGCTTGCCATTCCCTTCTCCAGTGGACCACATTCTGTCAGCCCTCTCCATCATGACCCACCCGTCTTGTGTTGCCCTGCAGGCATGGCTTGGTTTCATTGAGTTAGACAAGGCTGTGGCCCTAGTGTGATTAGATTGACTAGTTTCTGTGAGTATGGTTTCAGTATGTCTGCCTTCTGATGCCCTCTTGCACAACCTATCATCTTCCTTGGGTTTCTCTTACCTTGGGTGTGGAGTATCTCTTCACGGCTGCTTCAGCAAAGCACAGCCGCTGTTCCTTACCTTGGACGAGGGGGATCTCCTTAACGCCGCTGTTCATGACTTTCAACGTGAGATAGCCGAAGCAGGGAAAGGGACCCTCATCTAGAGCTCACGGTGGGGAAACGAGGCTCCTCCTGAGTTGTGCTGGGACCCTCGGTGTTCCGCCAATGTGCGGACGGATATGTCGGGGAATTTCTTGAGTTGTAGCAAGGGTGGGAAGGACCCTTGTGAGGTTCAAGTGAGAAGGCGTGAATGCCCTGGAGATGCTGCTGCAGAAAATGGCCTTATCTCGCCCGGAGGATAGAACNTGTTCCGCCAATGTGCGGACGGATATGTCGGGGAATTTCTTGAGTTGTAGCAAGGGTGGGAAGGACCCTTGTGAGGTTCAAGTGAGAAGGCGTGAATGCCCTGGAGATGCTGCTGCAGAAAATGGCCTTATCTCGCCCGGAGGATAGAACCTCCTGGTTTTTCTCGAGTTGCGGCAGGTTATTCTCAAGTTATAATGGGGCCCTCAGGAACCCGCTTGCGTGGTCTCAGGAAAGGCGATTCTCTGAGCGAGTTGAGAGTAGCCCCTCGGGATTCCTCTCCAGTCAGTGCCGGGTCCTAAGTCCCAGTCTGGAGCCGAAACTGGAACCTCATGTTTCGGCTCCAGTGCTGGCATGGATCTTGGGGTTCTTCTGGAGTCTCCCAGGGGACTCAGGCCTGGTCTCCTGTGGTTATGTGCAAGTCCTCTTTCCTCCCGAGCTGTAGCAACAGTGTCAGGGTTCCCGTAGAGTTGACCCAGGGATCTCTGTCTTTCCCTCAAGATGCCATAGGGCTGTTGAATGAGCCACCGTGGTGTGAGGCAATACGCGGGTGACACTCGAGGTAGTGCAAGGAAATCACGTTCATCTGGAGTGGACTGAGACATCTATGGGACTTTTAGGATGGTGGCCCGAATCCAGGAGAACTCCGCTTTCCTGTTGAGAGCGCCACCTCTTGAGATGTGACGAGAATGGCGGGAATTCTTTCCTGACGAAGCAGGGAAAGGGACACTCACCTCGAGCTCACAGTGGGGAAACGGGGCTCCTCCTGAGTTGTGCTGGGACCCTCGGTGTTCCACCAATGTGGGGACAGGCATGTCAGGGAATTTCTTTAGTTGCAACAAAGGTGGGAAAGACCCTTGCAAAGATAAAGAGAGAAGGCGTGAATGCCCTCGAGATGCCGCATCAGAAAAGGGCCTCATCTCGCCTGCAGGGGACAACCTCCTGCTTTTCTCGAGGTGAGTAAATTCCCTCTCAATTGACAACGGGGACCTCAGCGATCCGTTGGCATGGCCTCAGGAAAGACCAGCCTCCATGCGAGTTATGAGGGGCCCCTCGGGATTCCTCTCCAGTCATGTCGGTTCTTACGTCCTTGGCTGGAACTGCTGCCAGAACCTGAGGGTTCCTCTCCAGTGCTGACATGGATCTTTGGGTTCCACTGGAGTCTCCACAGGAGAGTCAGGACTCTTCTCGAGTGGAGACATACACGTCCGTTATCCTCCCAAGCTGTAGGAGCAATGTTAGGCTTCCCTACGAGTTGACACAGGAATCTGTGGCTTTTCATCACGGTGCCACAGGGCTGTCACACGTGCCACAGTGGTGTGATTCGATGCTCGGTGTGACCTTCGAGGAATAGTAGGGAAATCAGGTTCATCTGGAGTGGACTGCGATATTTGGGGGTCCTTTGGAATGGTGGCACGTCCCCTGGAGTCCCTCTCGACATTCCTGTTGAGAGCACGTCATCTTGCTGTGCAACGGGAAAGGAGAAACTTTTCCCGATTGAGCAGGGAAGGGAACCGTCATCTGTAGTGGATGATGGGGAAAGGGGGCACCTCTTGAGTTGTGGTGGGACCCTCAGTGTTCCTCTCGAGTGGAGACCGGTATGTCAGGAACTTCTTGAGTTGCAGCAAAGGTGTGAAGGACCCTTTGAAGTTCAGGAGGGAAGGAGTGATTTCTTTCGAGATGCCGCAGCAGAAAACGTCCTCATCTAGCCTGGAGGGGAGAACCTTATGGTTTTTCTCGAGTAGCGGCAGGTCCTTCTCAAGTTATGACGGGGATCTCAGGGACCCGCTCCCGTGGCCTCAGTAAATGCCAGTCTCCGTGCGAGTTGAGAGCGGCCCCTCGGGATTCCTGTCCTGTCTGTGCCGGGTCCTGAGTCCCTGTCTGGAGCCGAAGCTGGAACCTGAGGTCTCCACATCTGGCATGGATCTTGGGGTTCTGCTGGAGTCTCCACAGGAGAGTTAGGCCTCGTCTCCTGTGGTTACATGCAAGTCCGTTTTCCTCCTGTGCTGTAGCAGCAGTGTCAGGCTTCCAGACGAGTGGACACAGGGATCTGTGGATTTCCCTCGAGATTCTGCAAGGCTCTCGCACATGCCATCGTGGTGTGATTCGATCCTCGGGGTGACCTTCGAGGCAGGGCACAAAAAGCAGGTTCATCTGAAGTGGACTGAAATATTTGGGGGTCTTTTGGAATGGTGGAACGACCCCTGTAGTTCCTTTCGACATTCCTGTTGAGAGTGTGTCCTCTTGCTGTGCGACGGGAACACCAGAATCCATTAATGATGAAGGAGGGAAGGAACCCTCATCTGGAGCAGAGGAGTGTGAAAGGGGGCCCCTCTTGATTTGTGGTGGGACCTTCACTATTCCTCTAGAGTGGAGACGGGCATGTCAGGGAACTTCTTGAGGGCAGCAAGGATGTGAAGGACCTTTTGTGGTTCAGAAGGAAAGACGTGATTTCTTACAGGATGCCGCTGCAGAAAACGGCCTTATCTCGCCCAGAGTGTAGAACCTCCAGGTTTTTCTCGAGTTGCGGCAGGTTATTCTCGAGTTACGACGGGGCCCTCAGGGACCCGCTTGCATGGCCTCAGGAAAGGCGATTCTCTGAGCAAGTTGAGAGTAGTCCCTCGGGATTCCTCTCCAGTCAGTGCCAGGTCCTAAGTCCCTGTCTGGAGCCGAAACTGGAACCTCTTGTTTCCTCTCCAGTGCAGGCAATGATCTTGGGTTTCCTCTGGAGTCTTCCCAGGGGAGTCTGGCCTGGTCTCCTGAGTTTGCGTGCACGTCCTCGTTCCTCCCGAGCTGTAGCAGCAGTGTCAGGGTTCACGTCGAGTTGACCCAGGGATCTCTATTTTTCCCTCGAGAAGCTTCAGGGCTGTGGAATGAGCCACCGTGGTGTGAGGCGTTACGCAGGTGACACTCGAGGTAGTGCAGGGAAATCACGTTCATCTGGAGTGGACTGAGACATCTATGGTACTTTGAGTATGGTGGCCCTACCCCACAGGAACTCAACTTTCCTTTTGAGAGTTCCACCTCTTGAGATGAGACGGGAATGGCGGGAATTCTTTCCCAAAAAGCAGGGCAAGGGACTCTCATCTCTAGCTCAAGGTGGGGAAATGGGTTTCCTCCTGAGTTGTGCTGGGAACCTCGGTGTTCCACCAATGTGGGGACGGGTATGTCGTGAAATTTCTTGAGTTGCAGCAAGGGTGGGAAGGACCCTTGCGAGGTTCAGGAGAGAAGGCGTGATTTCCCTCGAGATGCTGCAGCAGAAAAGGGCCTCATCTCACCTGCAGGGGAGAACCTCCTGGTTTTTCTCGAGTTGGGGAAAGTCCCTCTCAGTTGACGACGAGGACCTCAGCGACCCGCTGGCGTGGCCTGAGGAAAAACCAGCCTCCATGTGAGTTGCGAGAGGCCCCTTGGGATTCCTCTCCAGTCATGTAGGTTCCTAAGTCCTTGGCTGGAACTGTGGCCAGAACCTGAGATTTCCTCTCCAGTGCTGACATGGATCTTGGGGTTTCTCTGGAGTCTACTCAGGAGAGTCAGGGCTCTTCTCGAGTGGAGACATACACGCCCGTTTTCCTCCCAAGCTTTAGAAGCAATGTGAGGCTTCCCTATGAGTTGACACAGGGATCTGTGGCTTTTCCGCGAGGTGCCACAGAGCTGTCGCACGTGCCCAAGTGGTGTGATTCGATGCTCGTTGTGACCTTCAAGGGAGGGTAGGGAAATCAGGTTCATCTGGAGAGGACTGCGACATTTGGGGGTTCATTGGAATGGTGGCACGTCCCCTAGAGTCACTCTCGACATTCCTGTTGAGAGCACGTCATCTTGCTGTGCAACGGGAAAGCCGCAATCCTTTCCCAATGAAGCAGGGAAGGGAACCCTCATCTGTAGAGGATGAGGGGGAAAGGGGGCCCCTCTTGAGTTGTGGTGGGAACCTCAGTGTTCCTCTCAAGTGGAGAGGGGTATGTGAGGAACTTCTTGAGTTGCAGCATCGGTGTGAAGGACCCTTTGAGGTTCAGTAGGGAAGGAGTGATTTCTCTTGGGATGCCACAGCAGAAAACGTCCTCATCTCGCCTTGAGGGGAGAACCTTATGGTGTATTTCGAGTAGTGGCAAGTCCTGCTCAAGTTATGATAGGAACCTCAGGAACCCGCTCGCATGGCCTCAGAAATGCCAGCCTCCGTGAGAGTTGAGAGAGCCCCTCGGGATTCCTCTCCTGTCTGTGCTGGGTACTGAGTCCCTGTCTGGAACCGAAGCTGGAAGATGAGGTTTCCTCTCCACATCTGGCATGAACCTTGGGGTTCCGCTGGAGTCTCCACAGGAGAGTTAGGCCTCGTCTCCTGTGGTTACATGCAAGTCCGTTTGTCTCCCGAGCTGTACCAGCAGTGTCAGGCTTCCAGACGAGTGGACAAAGTGATTTATGGCTTTCCCTCAAGCTTCCACAAGGCTCTCGCACGTCCCACCGTGGTGTGATTCGATCCTCGCAGTGTCCTTCGAGGCAGGGCACGGAAACCAAGTTCATCTGAAGTGGACTGAGATATTTGGGGGTAATTTGGAATGGTGGAACGACCCCTGGAGTTCCTCTCGACATTCCTGTTGAGAGTGTGTCTTCTTGGTGTGCAACGGGAATGCCAAAATCAATTCCTGACGAAGCAGGCAAGGAACCCTCATCTGGAGCAGAGGAGGGTGAAAGGGGGCCCCTCTTGATTTGTGGTGGGACCCTCACTGTTCCTCTCGAGTGGAGACGGGGTGTGGGGGAACTTCTTGAGTAGCAGCAAGGGTGTGAAGGACCCTTTGTGGTTTAGATGTAAAGGCGTGATATCTTTCAGGATGCCGCTGCAGAAAATGGCCTTATCTTGCCTGGAGGGTAGAACCTCCTGGTTTTTCTCGAGTTGCGGCAGGTTATTCTCAAGTTACGAAGGGGTCCTCAGGGACCAGCTTGCCTGTCCTCAGGAAAGGCGATTCTCTGAGCGAGTTGAGAGTAGCCCCTCAGGATTCCTCTCCGGTCAGTGCCGGGTTCTATGTCCCCGTCTGGTGCCGAAACTGGAACCTCATATTTCGGCTCCAGTGCTGGCATGGATCTTGGGGTTCCTCTGGAGTCTCCACAGGAGAGTCAGGACTCTTCTCGAGTGGAGACATACACCTCTGTTATCCTCCCAAGCTGTAGGAGCAATGTGAGTTTTCCCTACGAGTTGACACAGGGATCTGTGGCTTTTCCTTGCCGTGCCACAGGGTTGTCGCACGTGCCACAGTGGTGTGATTCTATGCTTGGTGTGACAGACTTGGAAAGTTAGGAAAATCAGGTTCATCTGGAGTGGACTGCGACATTTGGGGGTCCTTTGGAATGTTGGCACATCCCCTGGAGTCCCTCTCGACATTCCTGTTGAGAGCACGTCATCTTGCTCTGCAACGGTAAATGAGAAACCTTTCCTGATGAAGCAGGGAAGGGAAGCCTCATCTGTAGCGGATGAGGGGGAAAGGGGGCCCCTCTTGAGTTGTGGTGGGACCGGCATTGTTCCTCTCGAGTGGAGACGGGTATGTCAGGAACTTCTTGAGTTGCAGCAAGGGTGTGAAGGACCCTTTGAGGTTCAGGAGGGAAGGAGTGATTTCTTTGGGGATGCCGCAGCAGAAAACGTCCTCATCTCGCCTGGAGGGAAGAACCTTATGGTTTTTCTCGAGTAGCGGCAGGTCCTTCTTAAGTTACGACGGGGACCTCAGGGACCCGCTCGCGTGGCCTCAGGAAATGCCAGTCTCCGTGCGAATTGAGAGCGGCCCCTCGGGATTCCTCTCCTGTCTGTGCCGGGTCTGAGTCCGTGTCTGAAGTCGAAGCTGGAACCTGAGGTTTCCTCTCCACATCTGGCATGGATCTTGGGGTTCCACTGGAGTCTCCACAGGAGAGTTAGGCCTCATCTCCTGTGGTTACATGCAAGTCCGTTTTCCTCCCGAGCTGTAGCAGCAGTGTCAGGCTTCCAGACGAGTGGACACAGGGATCTGTGGCTTTCCCTCGAGATTCCACAGGGCTCTCGCACATGCCACCATGGTGTGATTCTATCCTCGGGGTGACCTTCGAGGCAGGGCACAAAAAGCTGGTTCATCTGAAGTGGATTTAGATATTTGGTGTCTTTTTGAATGGTGAGACAACCCCTGGAGTTCCTCTCGACATTCCTGTTGAGAGTGTGTCCTCTTGCTGTGCGACAGGAACGCCAGAATCCATTCCTGAAGAAACAGGCAAGGAACCCTCATCTGGAGCAGAGAAGGGTGAAAAGGCGCCCCTCTTGATTTGTGGTGGGACCCTCACTATTCCTCTTGAGTGGAGACGGGTATGTTGGGGAACTTTTTGAGTTGCAGCAGGGTGTGAAGGACCCTTTGTGGTTCAGGAGAAAATGCGTGATTTTTTTCAGGATGCCGCTGCAGAAAACGGCCTTATCTCGCCCGGAGGGTATAACCTCCTTGTTTTTCTCGAGTTGCGGCAGGTTATTCTTGAGTTATTATGGGACCCTCAGGGACCCGCTTGTGTGGCCTCAGGAAAGGCGATTCTCTGAGCGAGTTGAGAGTAGCCCCTCTGGATTCCCCTCCAGTAATGTCGGTTCCTACGTCCTTGGCTGGAACTGCGGCCAGAACCTGAGGTTTCATCTCCAGTGCTGACATGGGTCATGGGGTTCCTCTGGAGTCTCCACAGGAGAGTCAGGACTCTTCTTGAGTGGAGACATACACGTCCGTTGTCCTCCCAAGCTGTAGGAGCAATGTGAGGCTTCCCTACGAGTTGACACAGGGATCTCTGGCTTTTCCTCACGGTACTACAGGGCTGTCTCACGTGCCACAGTGGTGTGATTCGATACTTGGTGTGACCTTCGAGGAAAGGTAGGGAAATCAGGTTCATCTGGATTGGACTGCGAAATTTGGGGGTCCTTTGGAATGGTGGCACGTTCCCTATAGTCCCTCTCGGCATTCCTGTTGAGAGCACATCATCTTGCTGTGCAACGGGAAAGGAGAATCCTTTCCCAATGAAGCAGGGAAGGGAACCCTCATCTGGAGCGGATGAGGCGGAAAGGTGGCCCCTCTTGAGTTGTGGTGGGACCCTCAGTATTCCTCTCGAGTAGAGACCGGTATGTGAGGAACTTCTTTAGTTGCAGCAAGGGTGGGAAGGACCCTTGCGAGGTTCAAGAGAGAAGGCATGAATGCCCTCGATATGTCGCTGCAGAAAATTGCCGTATCTCGCCCGGAGGGGAGAACCTCCTGGTTTTTCTCGAGTTGCGGCAGGTTATTCTCGAGTTACGATGGGGCCCTCAGGGACCCGCTTGTGTGGCCTCAGGAAAGGCGATTCTCTGAGCGAGTTGAGGGTAGCCCCTCGGGATTCCTCTCCAGTCAGTGCCGGGTCCTAAGTCCTCGTCTGGTGCCGACACTGGGACCTCATATTTCGGTTCCAATTCTGGCATTGAACTTGGGGTTCCTCTGTAGTCTCCCCAGGGGAGTCAGGCCTGGTCTTCTGTGGTTACGTGCACTCCCTCTTTCCTCCCGAGCTGTAGCAGCAGTGTCAGGGTTCCCGTGGAGTTGACCCAGGGATCTCTGTGTTTCCCTCGAGATGCCACAGGGCTGTGGAATGAGCCACCGTGGTGTGAGGTGTGAGGCAATACGCGGGTGAGGCAATACGCGGGTGACACTCGAGGTAGTGCAGGGATATCACGTTCATCTGGAATGGACTGAGACATCTATGGGACTTTTAGTATGGTGGCCTGTCCCTAGGAGAACTCCGCTTTCCTGTTGAGAGAGCCACCTCTTGAGATGCGACGGGAATGTTGGTGGCCCGACCCCAGGAGAACTCTGCTTTCCTTTTGAGAGCGCCACCTCTTGAGATGCGACGGGAATGGCGGGAATTCTTTCCCGACGAATCAGGGAATGGGACCCTCAACTCAAGCTCACGATGGGGAAACGGGGCTCCTCCTGAGTTGTGCTGGGACCCTCCGTGTTCCACCAAAGTGGGGAAGGGTATATCGGGGAATTTCTTGAATTGCTGCAAGGGTGGGAAGAACCCTTGCAAGGTTCAAGAGAGAAGGCGTAAATGCCCTCGAGATGATGCTGCAGAAAACGGCCTTTTCTCTCCCGGAGGGTAGAACCTCCTGGTTTTTCTCGAGTTGCGGCAGGTTATTCTCGAATCACGACGGGGCCCTCAGGGACCCGCTTGCATGGCCTCAGAATAGGTGATTCTCTGGACGAGTTGAGAGTAGCCCTTCAGGATTCCTCTCCAGTCAGAGCCGGGTCCTAAGTCCCCGTCTGGAGCCAAAACTGGAACCTCATATTTCGGCTCCAGAGCTGGCATGGATACTGGGGTTCCTCTGGAGTCTCCCCAAAGGAGTCAGGCCTGGTCACTTGTGGTTACGTGTACGTCCTATTTCCTCCCGAGCTGTACCATCAGTGTCAGGTTTCCCTTCGAGTTGACCCAGGGATCATTGTCTTTCCGTCGAGATGCCACAGGGCTGTGGAATGAGCCACGTGGGGTGAGGCAATTCGCGGGTGACACTCGAGGTAGTGCAGGGAAGTCACGTTCATGTGGAGTGGACTGAGACATCTATGGTACTTTTGTATGGTGGCCGACCCCAGGAGAAGTCCACTTTCCTGTTGAGAGAGCCACCTCTTGAGATGCGATGGGAATGGCGAGAATTCTTTCCCGAAAAAGCAGGGAAAGGGACCCTCATCTTGAGCTCACGGTGGGGAAACGGGGCTCCTCCTGCTTTGTGCTGGGACCCTCGGTGTTCCACCAATGTGGGGATGGGGATGTCGGGGAATTACTTGAGCTGAAGTAAGGGTGGGAAGGACCCTTGCGAGGTTCAAGAGAGAAGGCGTGAATGCCCTCGAAATGTCGCTGTAGAAAACGGCCTTATCTCGCCCGGAGGGTAGAACCTCCTGGTTTTTCCGAGTTGGGGCAGGTGATTCTCGAGTTACGACGGGGCCCTCAGGGTCCCGCTTGCGTGGCCTCAGGAAAGGCGATTCTCTGAACGAGTTGAGCATAGCCCCTCGGGATTCCTCTCCAGTCAGTGCCGGGTCCTAAGTCCCCGTGTGGAGCCGAAACAGGAACCTCATGTTTCGGCTCAAGTGCTGGCATGGATCTTGGGGTTCCTCTGGAGTCTCCCCAGGGGAGTCAGGCCTGGTTTCCTGTGGTTACGTGCACGTCATCTTTCCTTCCGAGCTGTAGCAGCAGTGTCAGGGTTCCTGTCGAGTTGACCCAGGGATCTCTGTCTTTCCCTCGAGGTGCCACAGGGATGTGCAATGAGCCACCGTGCTGTGAGGCAATACGCGGGTGACACTCGAGGTAGTGCAGGGAAATCACGTTCATCTGGAGTGGACTGAGACATCTATGGGACTTTTAGTATGGTGGCCCCACCCCAGCAGAACTCCGCTTTCCTGTTGAGAGGGCCACCTCTTGAGATATGATGGGAATGGCAGGAATTATTTCCCGATGAAGCAGGGAAAGGGACCCTCATCTCATGCTCAAGGTTGGGACACGGGTCTCCTCCAGAGTTATGCTGGGACCCTCGTTGTTCCACCAGTGTGGGGACGGGTATGTTGGGGGAATTTCTTGAGTTGCAGCAAGGGTGGGAAGGACCCTTGCGAGGTTCAAGAGAGAAGACGTGAATGCCCTCGAGTTGCCGCATCAGAAAAGGGTCTCATCTCGCCTGCAGGGGAGAACCTCCCGGTATTTCTCGAGGTGCGGAAAGTCCCTCTCAATTGAAGACGGGGACCTCAGCGAACCGCTGGCGTGGCCTCTGGAATGACCAGCCTCCATGCGAGTTGCAAGGGGCCCCTCGGGATTCCGCTCCAGTCATGTCTTTTCCTACGTCCTTGGCAGGAACTGTAGCCAGAACCTGAGGTTTCCTCTCCAGTGCTGACATGGATCTTGGGTTTCCTCTGGAGTCTCCACAGGAGAGTCAGGACTCTTCTCGAGTGGAGACATATACGTCCATTATCCTCCCAAGCTGTAGGAGCAATGTGAGGCTTCCCTACGTGTTGACACAGGGATCTGTGGCTTTTCCTCGCGGTGCCATAGGGCTGTCGCACGTGCCACAGTGGTGTGATTCGATGCTCGGTGTGACCTTCGAGGAAAGGTAGGGAAATCAGGTTCATCTGGAGTGGACTGCAACATTTGGGGATCCTTTGGAATGGTGGCACGTCCCCTGGAGTCCCTCTCGACATTCCTGTTGAAAGCATGTCATCTTGCTGTGCAACTGGAAAGGAGAATCCTGTCCCGATGAAGCAGGGAAGGGAACCCTCATTAGTAACGGATGAGGAGGAAAGGGGGCCCCTCTTGAGTTTGGTGGGACCCTCTGGGTTCCTCTCGAGTGGAGACCGCTATGTCAGGAACTTCTTGAGTTGCAGCAAGGGTGTGAAGGATCCTTTGAAATTCAGGAGTGAAGGAGTGATTTCTTTCGCGATGCCGCAGCAGAAAACGTCCTCATCTCGCCTGGAGGGGAGAACCCTAAGGTTTTTCTCGAGTAGCGGCAGGTCCTTCTCAAATTACGACGGGGACCTCAGGTACCCTCTCATGTGGCCTCAGGAAAAGCCCATCTCCGTGCGAGTTGAGAGCGGGCCCCACGGGATTCCTCTCCTGTCTGTGCCGGGTCCTGAGTCCCTGTCTGGAGCCAATGCTGGAACCTGAGGTTTCCTCTCCACATCTGGCATGGAACTTGGGGTTTCGCTGGAGTCTCCACAAGATAGTTTGGCCTCCTCCCCTGCGGTTGCAAGCAAGTCCATTTTACTTCCGAGCTGTAGCAGCAGTGTTAAGCTTCCAGATGAGTGGACAAAGGGATCTGTGGCTTTCCCTCGAGATTCCACAGGGCTCTCGCACGTGCCACAGTGGTGTGATTCGATGCTCGGTGTGACCTTCGAGGAAAGGTAGGGAAATCAGGTTCATCTGGAGTGGACTGCGACTTTTGGGCGTTCTTTGGAATGGTGGCACGTCCCTTGGAGTCCCTCTCGACATTCCTGTTGAGAGCACGTCATCTTGCTGTGCAACAGGAAAGGAGAATCCTTTTCCGATGAAGGAGGGAAGGGAACCCTCATCNGACTTTTGGGCGTTCTTTGGAATGGTGGCACGTCCCTTGGAGTCCCTCTCGACATTCCTGTTGAGAGCACGTCATCTTGCTGTGCAACAGGAAAGGAGAATCCTTTTCCGATGAAGGAGGGAAGGGAACCCTCATCTGTAGCGGATGAGGTGGAAAGGAGGCCCCTCTTGAGTTGTGGTGGGACCCTCAGTGTTCCTTTCGAGTGGAGACCGGTATGTCAGGAACTTCTTGAGTTGCAGCTAGGGTGGGAAGGACCCTTTGAGGTTCAGGAGGGAAGGAGTGATTTCTTTCGGAATGCCGCAGAAGAAAACGTCCTCATCTCGCCTGGAGGGGAGAATCTCCTGGTTTATCTCGAGTTGCGGCAGGTTATTCTCGAGTTACGATGGGGCACTCAGGGAACCGCTTGCGTGGCCTCAGGAAAAGCGATTCTCTGAGCAAGTTGAGAGTAGCCCCTCGGGATTCCTCTCCAATCCTGAGTTGTGCTGGGACCCTCGGTGTTCCACCAATGTGGGGACGGGTATGGCAGGGAATTTCTTGAGTTGCAGCAAGGGTGGCAAGGACCCTCGCGAGGTTCAAGAGAGAAGGTGTGAATGCACTCGAGATGCCGCAGCAGAAAAGGGCCTCATCTCGCCTGCAGGGGAGAACCTCCTGGTTTTTCTCGAGTTCCGGAAAGTCCCTCACAATTGAAGACGAAGACCTCAGCGACCCGCTGGCGTGGCCTCAGGAAAGACCAGCCTCCATGCGACTTGCGAGAGGCCCCTTGGATTCCTCTTCAGCTATGTCAGTTTCTACGTCCTTGGCTGGAACTGTGGCCAGAACCTGAGGTTTCCTCTCCAGTACTGAAATGGATCTTGGGGTTCCTCTGGAGTCTCCACAGGAGAGTCAGGACTCTTCTCGAGTGGATACATACACGTCCATTATCCTCCGAATCTGTAGGAGCAATGTGAGGCTTCTCTACGAGTTGACACAGGGATCTGAGGCTTTTCCTTGCTGTGCCACAGGGCTGTCGCACGTGCCACAGTGGTGTGATTCGATGCTCAGTATGACCTTCGAGGAAAGGTAGGGAAATGAGTTTCACCTGGAGTGGAATTCGACATTTGGGGGTCCTTTGGAATGGTGGCATGTTCCTTGGAATCCCTCTCGACATTCCTGTTGAGAGCACATCATCTTGCTGTGCAATGGGAAAGGAGAATCCTTTCCCGATGAAGCAGGGAAGGGAACCCTCATATGTAGCAGATGAGGGGCAAAGGGGGCCCTTCTTGAGTTGTGGTGGGATCCTCAGTGTTCCTCTCGAGTGGAGACCGGTTTGTCAGGAACTTCTTGAGTTGCAGCAAGGGTGTGAAGGACCCTTTGATGTTCAGGAGGGAAGGAGTGATTTCTTTCGGGATGCCGCAGCAGAAAACGTCCTCATCTCGCCTAGTGGGGAGAACCTTATGGTTTTTCTCGAGTAGAGGCAGGTCCTTCTCAACTTACGACGGGGACCTCAGGGACCCACTCGCGTGGCCTCAGGAAATGCCAGTCTCCGTGCTAGTTGAGAGTGGCCCCACAGGATTCCTCTCCTGTCTGTGCCGGGTCCTGAGTCTCTGTCTGGAGCTGAAGCTGGAACCTCAGTTTTCCTCTCCACATCGGGCATGGATCTTGGGGTTCCGCTGGAGTCTCCACAGGAGAGTTAGGCCTCGTCTCCTGAGGTTACATGCAAGTCCGTTTTCCTCTCGAGCTGCAGCAGCAGTGTCAGGCTTCCAGACAAGTGGACACAGGGATCTGTGGCTTTCCCTCGAGATTCCACAGGGCTCTCGCACATGCCACCGTGGTGTGATTCGATCCTCGGGGTGACCTTCGAGGCAGGGCACGAAAAGCAGGTTCATCTGAAGTGACTGAGATATTTGAGGGTCTTTTGGAATGGTGGAACGACCCCTGGAGTTCCTCTCGACATTCCTGTTGAGAGTGTGTCCTCTTGGCGGGCGACGGGAACGCCAGAATCCATTCCTGACGAAGCAGGCAAGGAACCCTCATCTGGAGCAGAGGAGGGTGAAGGGGGACCCCTCTTGATTTGTGTTGAGACCCTCACTATTCCTCTCGAGTGGAGACGGGTATGTCGGGGAACTTCTTGAGTTGGAGCAAGGGTGTGAAGGACCCTTTGCGGTTCAGGAGGATACGCGTGATTTCTTTCAGGATGCCGCTGAAGAAAATGGCCTTATCTCTCCGGGAGGGTAGAACCTCCATGTTTTTCTTGAGTTGCGACAGGTTATTCTCGAGTTACGACAGGGCCCTTAGGGACCCTCTTGTGTGGCTTCAGGAAAGGCGATTCTCTGAGGGAGTTGAGAGTAGCCCCTTGGGATTCCTCTCCAGTCAGTGCCGGTTCCTAAATCCCCGTCTGGAGCCGAAACTGAAACGTCATGTTTCAGCTCCAGTGCTGGCATGGGACTTGGGATTCCTCTGGAGTCTCCCCATGGGAGTCAGGCCTGGTCTCCTGTGGTGACGTGCACGTCCTCTTTCCTCCCGAGCGGTAGCAGAAGTGTCAGGGTTCCCATCGAGTTGACCCAGGGATTTCTGTCTTTCCCTCGAGATGCCACAGAGCTGTGGAAGGAGCCACCGTGGTGTGAGGCAATACGCGGGTCACACTCGAGGGAGTGCATGGAAATCACGTTCATCTGGAGTCGACTGAGACATCTATGGGACTTTTAGTATGGTGGGTCGACTCCAGGAGAACTCCGTTTTTCTGTTGAGAGTGCCACCTCTTGAGATGCGACGGGAATGGCTGGAATTCTTTACCAACTAAGTAGGGAAAGGGACCCTCATCTCGAGCTCATGGTGGGGAAACGGGGCCCCTCCTGAGTTGTGCTGGGACCCTCGGTGTTCCACCAATGTGGGGACAGGTATGTCGGGGAATTTCTTGAGTTGCAGCAAGGGTGGGAAGGACCCTTGCGAGGTTCAAGAGAGAAGGCGTGAATGCCCTCGAGATCCCACTGCAGAAAACGGCCTTATCTCTCCCGCAGGGTAGAACCTCCTGGTTTTTCCCGAGGTGTGGCAGGTTATTCTCGAGTTACGATGAGGCCCTCAGGGAAATGCTTGTGTGGCCTCAGGAAAGGCGATTCTCTGAGCGAGTTGAAAATAGCCCCTGGAGATTCCGCTCCAGTCAGTGCCGGGACATTAGTAGCCGTCTGGAGCCAAAACTGGAACCTCATGTTTCAGCTCCAGTGCTGGCATGGATCTTGGGGTTCCTCTGGAGTCTCCCCAGGTGAGTCAGGCCTGGTCTCCTGTGGTTACGTTTACGTCCTCTTTCCTCCCGAGCTGTAGCAGCAGTGTCAGGTTTTTCGTCGAATTGACCCAGGGATCTCTGTCTTTCCCTCGAGATGCCACAGGGCTGTGGAATGAGCCATCATGGTGTGAGGCAATAGGCGGGTGACACTCGAGGTACTGCAGGGAAATCACATTCATCTGGAGTGGACTGAGACATCTATCGGACTTTTAGTATGGTGGACCGACCCCAGGAGAACTCCGCTTTCCAGTTGTGAGCGCCACCTCTGGAGATGCGACGGGAATGGCGGGAATTCTTTCCCAACGAAGCAGGGAAAGGGACCCTCATCTCGAGCTCATGGTGGGGAAACAGGGCTCCTCCTGAGTTGTGCTGGGACCCTCGGAGTTCCACCAATGTGGGGACGGGTATGTCGGGAATTTCTTGAGTTGCAACAAGGGTGGGAAGGACCCTTGCGAGGTTCAAGAGAGAAGGCGTGAATGCCCTCGAGATGCCGCAGCAGAAAAGGGCCTCATCTCGCCTGCAGGGGAGAACCTTATGGTTTTTCTCGAGTAGCGGCAGGTCCTTCTCAAGTTATGACGGGGACCTAAGCGACCCGCTGGCGTGGCCTCAGGAAAGACCAGCCTCCATGCGAGTTGCAAGGGCCCCCTGGGGATTCCTTTCCATTCATGTTGGTTCCTATGTCCTTGGCTGGAACTATGACCAGAACCTGAGGTCTCCTCTCCAGTGCTGACATGGATCTTGGGGTTCCTCTGGAGTCTCCACAGGCGAGTCAGGACTCTTCTCGGATGGAGACATACACGTCCATTATCCTTTCAATCTGTAGGAGCAATGTGAGGCTTCCCTATGAGTTGACACAGGGATTTGTGGCTTTTCCTCGTGGTGCCACAGGGCTATCACACGTGCCACAGTGGTGTGATTCGATGCTCGGTGTGATCTTCGAGGAAAGGTAGGGAAATCAGGTTCATCTGGAGTGGACTGCGACATTTCGGGGTCCTTTGGAATGGTGGCACATCCCCTGGAGTCCCTCTCGACATTCCTGATGAGACCACGTCATCTTGCTGTGCAACAGGAAAGGAGAATCCTTTCCTGATGAAGCAGGGAAGGGAACCCTCATCTGTAGCGAATGAGGGGGAAAGGGGGCCCCTCTTGAGTTGTTGTCGGACCGTCAGTCTTCCTCTCGAGTGGAGACCGGTATGTCAGGAAATTCCTTACCGCAACAAGGGTGTGAAGGACTCTTTGAGGTTCAGGAGGGAAGGAGTGATTTCTTTCAGGATGCCACAGCAGAAAACGTCCTCATCTCGCCTGGAGGGAGAACCTTATGTTTTTTCTCGAGTAGCAGCAGGTCCATCTCAAGTTATGACGGGGACCTCAGGGACCCGCTCGCGTGGCCACAGGAAATGCCAGTCTCCGTGCAAGTTGAGAGCGGCCCCTCGGGATTCCTCTCCTGTCTGTGCCGGGTCCTGAGTCCCTGTCTGGAGCCGAAGTGGAACCTGAGGTTTCCTCTCCACATCGGGCATGGATCTTGGGGTTCCGCTGGAGTCTCCACAGGAGAGTTAGGCCTCGTCTCCTGTAGTTACATGCAAGTCCGTTTTCCTCTCGAGCTGTAGCAGCAGTGTCAGGCTTCCAGACGAGTGGACACAGGGATCTGTGGCTTTCCCTCGAGATTCTACAGGGCTTTCGCACGTGCCACCGTGGTGTGATTCGATCCTTGGGGTGACCTTCGAGGCAGGGCACGAAAAGCAGGTTCATCTGAAGTGGACTGAGATATTTGGGGGTCTTTTGGAATGGTGGAACGACCCCTGGAGTTCCTCTCGTCATTCATGTTTAGAGTGTGTCCTCTTGCTGTGCGACGGGAACGCCAGAATCCATTCCAGATGAAGCAGGCAAGGAACCCTCATGTGGAGCAGAGGAGGGTGAAAGGGGGCCCCTCTGGATTTGTGGTGGGACCCTCACTATTCCTCTCGAGTGGAGACGGGTATGTGGCGGAACTTCTTGAGTTGCAGCAAGGGTGTGAATGACCCTTTGTGGTTCAGGAGGAAAGGCGTGATTTCTTTCAGGATGCCGCTGCAGAAAACGGCCTTTTCTCGCCCGGAGAGTAGAACTTCCTGGTTTTTCACGAGTTGAGGCAGGTTATACTCGAGTTACGACGGGACCCTCAGGGACCGGCTTGTGTGGCCTCAGGAAAGACGATTCTCTGAGCGAGTTGAGAGTAGCCCCTCAGGATTCCTCTCCAGTCAGTGTCGCGGCCTTAGTCCCTGTCTGGAGCCTAAACTGGAACCTCATGTTTCGGCTCCAGTGCTGGCATGGATCTTGGGGTTCTTCTGGAGTCTCCCCAGGGGAGTCAGGCCTGGTCTCCTGTGGTTACCTGCACGTCCTCTTTCCTCCTGAGCTGTAGCAGCAGTGTCAGGGTTCCCGTCGAGTTGACCCAGGGATCTCTTTCTTTCCCTCGAGATGCCACAGGGCTGTGCAATGAGCCATCGTGGTGTGAGGCAATACGCGGGTGACACTCGAGGTAGTGCAGGGAAATCACGTTCATCTGGAGTGGACTGAGACATCTATGGGACTTTGAGTATGGTGGCCCGACCCCAGGAGAACTCCACTTTCCTGTTGAGAATGCCTCCTCTTGAGATGCGACGGGAATGGCGGGAATTCTTTCCTGACGAAGCAGGAAAAGGTACCCTCATCTCGAGCTCACGGTGGGGAAACGGGGCTCCTCCTGAATTGTGCAGGGACCCTTGGTGTTCCACCAATGTGGGGACGGTTATGTCGGGGAATTTCTTGAGTTGCAGCAAAGGTGGGAAGGACCCATGTGAGGTTCAAGAGAGAAGGCGTGAATGCACTCGAGATGCCGCAGCAGAAAAGGGCCTCATCTCGCCTGCAGGGGAGAACCTCCTGGTTTTTCTTGAGTTTCGGAAAGTGCCTCTCATTTGACGATGGGGACCCCAGCGACCCGCTGGCGTGGCCTCAGGAAAGACCAACCTCCATGCGAGTTGCGAGGGGCTCCTCGGGATTCCTCTCCTGTCATGTTGGTTCCTCAGTCCTTGTCTAGAACTGTGGCCAGAACCTGAGGTTTCCTCTTCAGTGCTGACATCGATCTTGGGGTTCCTCTGGAGTCTCCACAGGAGAGTCAGGACTCTTCTCGAGAGGAGACATACACGTCCGTTATCCTCCCAAGCTGTAGGAGCAATGTGAGGCTTCCCTACGAGTTGACACAGGGATCTGTGGCTTTTCCTCGTGTTGCCACAGGGCTGTTGCAGGTGCCACAGTAGTGTGATTCAATGCTCGGTGTGACCTTCCAGGAAAGGTAGGGAAATCAGGTTCATCTGGAGTGGACTGCAACATTTGGGGGTCCTTGGGAATGGGGGCACGTCCCCGGAGTCCCTCTCGACATTCCTGTTGAGAGCACGTCATCTTGCTGTGCAACGGGAAAGGAGAATCCTTTCCCGATGAAGCAGGAAAGGGAACCCTCATCTGTAGCAGATGATGGAGAAAGGGGGCCCCTCTTGAGTTGTGGTGGCACCCTCAGTGTTCCTCTCGAGTGGAGACCGGTATGTCAGGAACTTCTTGATTTACAGCAAGGGTGTGAAGGACCCTTTGAGGTTCAGGAGATAAGGAGTGATTTCTTTCGGGATGCCGCAGCAGAAAACGTCCTCATCTCGCCTCGAGGGGAGAACCTTACGGCTTTTCTCGAGTAGCAGCAGGTCCTTCTCAAGTTATGACGGGGACCTCACGGACCCGCTCGCGTGGCCTCAGGAAATGCCAGTCTCCGTGCGAGTTGAGAGTGGCCCCTCGGAATTGCTCTCCTGTCTGTATCGGGACCTGAGTCCCTGTCTGGATCCGAAGCTGGAACCTGAGGTTTCCTCTCCACATCTGACGTGGATCTTGGGGTTCCGCTGGAGTCTCCACAGGAGAGTTATGCCTCGTCTCCTGTGGTTACATGCAAGTCCGTTTTCCTCCCGATCTGTAGCAGCAGTGTCAGGCTTCCAGACAAGTGGACACAGGATCTGTGGCTTTCCTTCGAGATTCTACAGGGCTCTCGAACATGCCACCGTGGTATTATTCGATCCTCGGGGTGACCTTCGAGGCAGGGCACGGAAAGCAGGTTCATCTGAAGTGGACTGAGATATTTGGGGGTCTTTTGGAATGGTGGAACGACCCCTGGATTTCCTCTTGTCATTCCTGTTGAGAGTGTGTCGTCTTGCTGTGTGATGGGAACGCTAGAATCCATTCCTAACGAAGCAGGCAAGGAACCCTCATGTGGAGCAGAGGAGGGTGAACGGGGGTCCCTCTTGATTTGTGGTGGGACCCTCACTATTCCTCTCGAGTGGAGACGGGTATGTGGGGGAACTTCTTGAGTTGCAGCAAGGGTGTGAAGGACCCTTTGTGGTTCAGGAGGAAAGGCGTGATTTCTTTCAGGATTCTGGTGCAGAAAATGGCCTTTTCTCGCCCGGAGGGAAGAACCTCCTGCTTTTTCTCGAGTTGAGGCAGGTTATACTCGAGTTACGACGGGGCCGTCAGCGACCGGCTTGTGTGGGCTCAGGAAAGACGATTCTCTGAGCGAGTTGAGAGTAGCCCCTCGGGATTCCTCTCCAGTCAGTGCCGCGTCCTTAGTCCCCATTTGGTGCCTAAACTGGAACCTCATGTTTTGGCTCCAGTGCTGGCATGGATCTTGGGATTCCTCTGCAGTCTCCCCAGGGGAGTCAAGCCTGGTCTCTTGTGGTTAGGTGCACGTCCTCTTTCTTCCCGAGCTGTACCAGCAGTGTCAGGGTTCCCGTTGAGTTGACCCAGGGATCTCTGTCTTTCCCTCGAGATTCCACAGGGCTGTGGAATTAGCCACCTTGGTGTTAGGCAATACGCGAGTGACACTCGAGGTAGTGCAGGGAAATCATGTTCATCTGGAGTGGACTGAGACATATATGGGACTTTTACTATGGTGGCCCGACCCCAGGAGAACTCTGCTTTCCTGTTGAGAGCGCCACCTCTTGAAATGCGATGGGAATGGCGGGAATTCTTTCCCGACGAAGCAGCGAAAGGGACCCTCATCTCGAGCTCAAGGTGGGGAAACGGGGCTCCTCCTGAAATGTGCTGGGACCCTCGGAGTTCCACCAATGTGGGGACGGGTATGTCGCGGAATTTCTTGAGTTGCAGCAAAGGTGGGAAGGACCCTTGCGAGGTTCAAGAGAGAAGGCATGAATGCCCTCGAGATGCCACAGCAGAAAAGGGCCTCATCTCGCCTGCAGGGGAGAACCTCCTGGTTTTTCTCGAGTTTCGGAAAGTCCCTCTTAATTGAAGACTGGGACCTCAGTGACACGCTGGCATGGCATCAGGAAAGAACAGCCTCGTTGAAAGTTTCAAGGGGCCCCTCCGGATTCCTCTCCAGTCATGTCAGTTGCTACGTCCTTGGATTGAACTGCGGCCAGAGCCTGAGGTTTCCTCTCCAGTGCTGACATGGAACTTGGGGTTCCTCTGGAGTCTCCACAGCAGAGTCAGGACTCTTCGTGAGTGGAGACATACACGTCCATTATCCTCCCAAGCTGTAGGAGCAATGTGAGGCTTCCCTACGAGTTGACACAGGGATCGTGGCTTTTCCTAGCGGTGCCACAGGGCTGTCGCGCGTGCCACAGTGGTGTGATTCCATGGTCGGTGTGCCTTCGAGGAAAGTTATTGAAATCAGCTTCATCTGGAGTGGACTGCGACATTTGGGGGTCCTTTGGAATGGTGGCACGTCCCCTGGGGTCCCTCTCGATATTCCTGTTGAGAGCACATCATCTTGCTGTGAAACAGGAAAGGAAAATCCTTTCCCGATGAAGCAGGGAAGGGAACCCTAATCTGTAGCGGATGAGGGGAAAGGGGGCCCCCATTGAGTTGTGCTGGGACCCTCAGTGTTCCTCTCGAGTGGAGACCGATATGTCAGGAACTTCTTGAGTTGCAGCAAGGGTGTGAAGGACCCTTTCGAGGTTCAAGAGAGAAGGTGTGATTTCCCTTGAGACCCCGCAGCAGAAAAGGGCCTCATCTCTCCTGGAGGGTAGAATTTCCTGGTTTTCCTCGAGTTACGGCAGGTCCCTCTCCAGTTACAACGGGGACCTCAGGGATCCACTTATGTGGCCTCAGGAAAGGCCAGTCTCCATGTGAGTTAAGAGGGGCCTCTCAGGATTCCTCTGCAGTAGGTGCCAGGTCCTAAGTGTCCCCGTCTGGAGCCGAAACTGGAACCTCATGTTTTGGCTCCAGTGCTGGCATGGATCTTGGGTTCCTCTGGAGTCTCCCCAGGGGTGTCAGGCCTGGTCTCCTGTGGTTACGTGCATGTCCTCTTTCCTCCTGAGCTGTAGCAGCAGTGTCAGGGTTCCCGTCGAGTTGACCCAGGGATCTCTGTCTTTCCCTCGAGATGCCACAGGGCTGTGGAATGTGCCACCGTGGTGTGAGGCAATTCGCGGTGACGCTCGAGGTAGTGCAGGGAAATCACGTACATCTGGAGTGGACTGAGACATCTATGGGACTTTTAGTATGGTGGCGCGACCCCAGGATAACTCCGCTTTCTTGTTGAGAGCGCCACCTCTTGAGATGCGACGGGAATGGGGGGAATTCTTTCCCGACGAAGCAGGGAAAGGGACCCCCATCTCGAGCTCACGGGGGGGAAACGGGGCTCCTCCTGAGTTGTGCTGGGACCCTCGGTGTTCCACCAATGTGGGGACGGGTATGTCGTGGAATTTCGTGAGTTGCAGCAAGGCTGGGAAGGACCCTTGCGAGGTTCAAGAGAGAAGGCGTGAATGCTCTCGAGATGCCGAAGCAGAAAAGGGCCTCATCTTGCCTGCAGGGGAGAACCTCCTGGTTTTTCTCGAGTTATGAAAGTCCTTCTCAATTGACGACGGGGTCCTCAGCGACCCACTGGCGTGGCCTCAGGAAAGACAAGCCTCCTTGCGAGTTGCGAGGGGCCCCTCGGGATTCCTCTCCAGTCATGTCGGTTCCTACGTTCTTGGCTAGAACTGTGGCCAGAATCTGAGGTTTCCTCTCCAGTGCTGACATGGATCTTGAGGTTCCTCTGGAGTCTCCACAGGAGAGTCAGAACTCTTCTTGAGTGGAGACATACACGTCAGTTATCCTCCCAAGCTGTAGGAGCATTGTGAGGCTTCCCTACGTGTTGACACAGGGATCTGTGGCTTTTCCTCACGGTGCCACAGGGTTGTCGCACGTGCCACAGTGGTGTGATTCGTTGCTCGGTGTGACCTTCGAGGAAAGGTAGGGAAATCAGGTTCATCTGGAGAGACTGCGACATTTGGGGGTCCTTTGGAATGGTGACACGTCCCCTGGAGTCCCTCTCGACATTCCTGTTGAGAACACGTCATCTTGCTGTGCAACGGGAAAGGAGAATCATTTCCCAATGAAGCAGGGTAGGGAACCCTCATCTGTAGCAGATGAGGGGGAACGGGGGCCCCTCTTGAGTTGTGGTTGGACCTTCAGTGTTCCTCTCGAGTGGAGACCGGTGTGTCAGGAACTTCTTGAGTTGCAGCAAGGGTGTGAAGGACGCTATGAGGTTCAGGAGGGAAGCAGTGATTTCTTTCGGGATGCCGCAGCAGAAAACGTCCTCATCTCGCCTGGAGGGGAGAACCTTATGGTTTTTCTCGAGTAGCGGCAGGTCCTTCTCTAGTTATGACGGGGACCTCAGGGACCCGCTCGCGTGGTTGAAGGAAATGCCAGTCTCTGTGCGAGTTGAGAGCAGCCCCTCGAGATTCCTCTCCTGTCTGTGCCGGGTCCTGAGTCCCTGTCTGGAGCCGAAGCTGGAACCTAAGGTTTCCTCTCCACATCGGGCGTGGATCTTGTGGTTCCGCTGGAGTCTCCACAGGAGAGCCAGGCCTCGTCTCCTGTGGTTACAGGTAAGTCCGTTTTCCTCCCGAGCTGTAGCAGCAGTGTCAGGCTTCCAGACGAGTGGACACAGGGATCTGTCGCTTTCCCTCGAGATTTCACAGGACTCTCGCACATGCCACCGTGGTGTGATTCGATCCTCGGGGTGACCTTCGAGGCAGGGCACGAAAAGCAGGTTCATCTGAAGTGGACTGAGATATCTGGGTGTCATCTGGAATGGTGGAACGACCATTGGAGTTCCACTCGACATTCCTGTTGAGAGTGTGTCCTCTTGCTGTGCGACGGGAACGCCAGAATCCATTCCAGAAGAAGCAGGCAAGGAACACTCATCTGGAGCAGAGGAGGGTGAAATGGGGCATCTCTTGATTTGTGGTGGGACCCTCACTATTCCTCTCGAGTGGAGACGGGTATGTGCGGGAACTTCTTGTGTTGCAGCAATGGTGTGAAGGACCCTTTGTGGTTCAGGAGGAAAGGCGTGATTTCTTTCAGAATGCCGCTGCAGAAAACAACCTTATCTCGACTGGAAAGTAGAACATCCTGGTTTTTCTCGAGTTGCGGCAGGTTATTCTCGAGTTACGAAGGGGCCCTCAGGGACCCGCTTGCGTGGCCTCAGGAAAGGCAATTCTCTGAGCGAGTTGAGAGTAGCCCCTCGGGATTCCTCTCCAGTCAGTGCCGAGTCCTAAGTCCCCTTCTGGAGCAGAAACTGGAACCTCATGTTTTGGCTCCATTGCTGGCATAGATCTTGGGGTTCCTCTGGAGTCTCCCCAGGAGAGTCAGGCCTGGTCTCCATTGGTTACGTTCACATGCTCTTTCCTCCCGAGCTGTAGCAGTACTGTCAGGGTTCCCATTGAGTTGACCCAGGGATCTCTGTCTTTCCCTAGAGATGCCACAGGGCTGTGTAATGAGCCACCGTGGTGTGAGGCAATACACGCATGACACTCGAGTTAGTTCAGGGAACTCACGTTCATCTGGAGTGGACTGAGACATCTATGGGACTTTTAGGATGGTGGCCCGACCCCAGGAGAACTCTGCTTTCCTGTTGAGAGCGCCATATCTTGAGATGCGACGGGAAAGGCAGGAATTCTTTCCGACGAAGCAGGGAAAGGGACCCTCATCTCAAGCTCATGGTGGGGATACGGGGCTCCTCCTGAGTTGTGCTGGGACCCTTGGTGTTGCACCAATGCGGAAGGGTATGTCGGGGAATTTCTTGAGTTGCAGCAAAGGTGGGAAGGACCCTTGCGAAGTTCAAGAGAGAAGGCGTGAATGCCCTCGAGATGCCACTGCAGAAAAAGGCCTTATCTCGCCCGGAGGGTAGAACCTCCTGGTTTTTCTCAAGTTGCGGCAGGTTATTCTCGAGTTATGACAGGGAACTCAGGAATCCGCTTGCGAGGCCTCAGGAAAGTCGATTCTCTGAGCGAGTTGAGAGTAGCTCCTTGCGATTCCTCTCCAGTGAGTTCCGGGTCCTAAGTCCCCGTCTGGAGCCGAAACTGGAACCTCATGTTTCCGCTCCAGTGCTGGCATGGATCTTGGGGTTCCTCTGGAGTCTCCCCAGGGGAGTCAGGCCTGGTCTTCTGTGGTTACGGGCATGTCCTCTTTCCTCCCGAGCTGTAGCAGCAGTGTCAGGGTTCCCGACGAGTTGACCCAGGGATCTCTGTCTTTACCTCGAGATGCCACAGGGCGGTGGATTGAGCCCCCGTGGTGTGAGGCAATACGCGGGTGAAACTCGAGGTAGTGCAGGGGAATCACGTTCATCNTTCTGTGGTTACGGGCATGTCCTCTTTCCTCCCGAGCTGTAGCAGCAGTGTCAGGGTTCCCGACGAGTTGACCCAGGGATCTCTGTCTTTACCTCGAGATGCCACAGGGCGGTGGATTGAGCCCCCGTGGTGTGAGGCAATACGCGGGTGAAACTCGAGGTAGTGCAGGGGAATCACGTTCATCTGCAGTGGACTGAGACATCTATGGGACTTTTAGTAAGGTGGCCCGACACCAGGAGAACTCCGCTTTCCTGTTGAGAGTGGCACCTGTTGACATGCGACGGGAATGACGAGAATTCTTTCCCGACGAAGCAGGGAAAGGGACCCTCATCTTGAGGTCATGGTGGGAAACGGGGCTCTTCCTGAGTTGTGCTGGGACCCTCGGTGTTCCACCAATGTGAGGAAGGGTATGTCGGGGAATTTCTTGAGTTGCAGCAAGGGTGGCAAGGACCCTTGCGAGGTTCAAGAGTGAAGGCGTGAATGCCCTCGAGATGGCGTGCAGAAAATGGCCTTATCTCGCCCGGAGTGTAGAACCTCCTGGTTTTTCTCGAGTTGCGGCAGGTTGTTTTCAAGTTATGATGGGTCCCTCAGGGACCCGCTTGCGTGGCCTCAGGAAAGGCGATTCTCTGAGCGAGTTGAGTGTAGTCCCTCGGGATTCCTCTTCAGTCAGTGCCGGTTCCTAAGTCCCCGTCTGGAGCCGAAACTTGAACTTCATGTTTCGGCTCCAGTGCTGGCATGGATCTTGGGGTTCCTCTGTTCGAGTGGGGACGGGTATGTCGGGGAACTTCTTGAGTTGCAGCAAGGGTGTGAAGGACCCTTTGTGGTTCAGGAGGAAATGCTTGATTTCTTTCAGGATGCCGCTGCAGAAAAAGGCCTTATCTCGCCAGGAGGGGAGAACCTCCTGGTTTTTCTCAAGTTGCGGAAGGTCCCTCTCGAGTTACGATGGAGCCCTCAGGAACCCGCTCGCATGGCCTCAGGAAAGGCGATTCTCTGTGCGAGTTGAGAGTAGCCCCTCGGGATTCCTCTCCATTCAGTGCCCTGTCCTAAGTCCCCGTCTGGAGTCGAAACTGGAACCTCATGTTTCGACTACAGTGCGAGCATATATCTTGGAGTTCCTCTGGAGTCTAGGGGCCTTCAGGGACCCGCTCGCATGGCCTCAGGAAAGGCGATTCTCTGTGCGAGTTGAGAGTAGCCCCTCGGGATTCCTCTCCATTCAGTGCCCTGTCCTAAGTCCCCGTCTGGAGTCGAAACTGGAACCTCATGTTTCGACTACAGTGCGAGCATATATCTTGGAGTTCCTCTGGAGTCTCCCCAGGAGAGTCAGGCCTGGTCTCCTGTGGTTACGTGCACGTCCTCTTTCCTCCCAAGCTGTAGCAGCAGTGTCAGGGTTCCCATCGAGTTGGCCCAGGGATCTCTGTTTTTCCCTCGTGATGCCACAGGGCTGTGAAATGAGCCACCGTGTGTGAGACGATACGCGGGTGACAATCGAGGTAGTGCAGGCAAATCACGTTCATCTGGAGTGGACTGAGACATCTATGGGACTTTTAGTATGGTGGCCCGCCCCCAGAAGAGCTCTGCTTTCCTGTTGAGAATGCCAGATCTTGAGATGAGACGGGAATAGTGGGAATTCTTTCCCGACGAAGCAGGGAAAGGGACCCTCATCTCGAGCTCATGGTGGGGGAACGGGGCTCCTCCTGAGTTATGTTATGGACCCTCGGGGTTCAATCATTGTGGGGACGGGTATGTCGGGGAATTACTTGAGTTGCAGCAAGGGTGGGAAGGACCCTTGCGAGGTTCAAGAGGGAAAGCGTGATTTCCCTCGAGACGCCGCAGCAGAAAAGGGCCTCATCTCGCCTGCAGGGGAGAACCTCCTGGTTTTTCTCGAGTTGCAGAAAGTCCCTCTCAATTGACGACGGGGACCTCAGCGACCCGCTGGCGTGGCCTAGGACCCTTGGTGTTCCTCCCACGTGGAGACGGGTATGCCGGGGAACTTCTTTAGTTGCAGAGTGGGTTGGAAGGACCTTTGCCAGGTTCAAGAGGGAAGGCGTGATTTCCCTCGAGACGCCGCAGCAGAAAAGCGCCTTATCTCGCCTGCAGGGGAGAACCTCCTGGTTTTTCTCGAGTTGCAGAAAGTCCCTCTCAATTGACGACGGGGACCTCAGCGACCCGCTGGCGTGGCCTCAGGAAAGACCAGCCTCCATGCGAGTTGTGAGGGGCCCCTCGGGATCCTCTCCAATCATGTCAGTTCCTAAGTCCTTGGCTGGAACTGCAGCCAGAACCTGAGGTTTCCTCTCCAGTGCTGACATGGATCTTGGGGTTCCTCTGGAGTCTCCACAGGAGAGTCAGGACTCTTCTCGAGTGGAGACATACACGTCTGTTTTCCTCCCGAGCTGTAGGAGCAATGTGAGGCTTCCCTACGAGTTGACACAGTGATCTGTGGCTTTTCCTCGAGTTGCCACAGGGCTGCCGCACGTGCCACAGTGGTGTGATTCGATGCACGGTGTGATCTTCGAGGCAGGGTAGGGAAAGCAGGAACATCTGGAGTGGACTCCGACTTTTGGGGGTCCTTTGGAATGATGGCACGTCCCCTAGAGTCCCTCTTGACATTCCTGTTGAGAGCACGTCATCTTGCTGTGCAACGGGAAAGCCAGAATCCTTTCCCGATGAAGCAGGGAAATTAACCCTCATCTGTAGCCGATGAGGGGAAAAGGGCGCCCTTCTTGAGTTGCGGTGGGACCCTCAGTGTTCCTCTCGAGTGGAGACGGGTTTGTCAGGAACTTCTTGAGTTGCAGCAAGGGTGAAGGACCCTTTAAGTTTCAGGAGGGAAGGAGTAATTTCTCTCGGGATGCCGCAGCATAAAACGTCCTCATCTCGCCTGGAGGGGAGAACCTTATGGTTTTTTTCGAGTAGCAGCAAGTCCTTCTCAAGTTACGACGGGGACCTCAGGGACCCGCCTACGTGATCTCAGGAAATGCCAGTCTCCGTGCCAGTTGAGAGCGGCCCCTCAGGATTCCTTTCCTTTCTGTGCCGGTTCCTGAGTCCCTGTCTGGAGCCGAAGTTGGAACCTGAGGTTTCCTCTCCACATCTGCAATGGAAATTGGGGTTCCCCTTGAGTCTCCACAGCAGAGTTAGGCCTCGTCTCCTGTGGTTACATGCAAGTCCGTTTTCCTCCCGAGCTGTAGCAGCATTGTCAGGCTTCCAGACGAGTGGACACAGGGATCTGTGGCTTTCCCTCGAGATTCAACAGGGCTCTCACACGTGCCACCGTGGTGTGATTCGATGCTCGGTGTGACCTTCGAGTCAGGGTAAGGAAATCACGTTCATCTGAAGTGGACTGAGACATTTGAGGGTCCTTTGGAATGGTGGCACGTCCCCTGGAGTCCCTCTCGACATTCCTGTTGAGAGTGTCCTCTTGCTGTGCGACGGGAAAGCCAGAATCCTTTCCCGATGAAGCAGACAAGGAACGCTCATCTGGAGCAGCGGAGCGGGAAAGGGGGCCCCTCTTGAGTTGTGGTGGGACCCTCAGTGTTCCTCTCGAGTGGAGACGGGTATGTCGGGGTACTTCTTGAGTTGCAGCAAGGGTGTGAAGGACCCTTTGAGGTTCAGGAGGGAATGAGTGATTTCTCTCGGTATGCCGCTGAAGAAAACGTCCTCATCTCGCCTGGAGGAGAGAAACTGTTGGTTTTTCTCGAGTTGCGGCAGGTCCTTCTCGAGTTACGACGGGGCCCTCAGGGATCCGCTCGCGTGGCCTCAGGAAAGGCGATTCTCTGTGCGAGTTGAGAATAGCCCCTCGGGATTCCTCTCCAGTCAGTGCCGGGTCCTAACTCCCCGTCTGGAGCCAAAACTGGAACCTCATGTTTCAGCTCCAGTGCTGGCATGGACCTTGGGGTTCCTCTGGGGTCTCCCCAAGGGAGTCAGCCCTGGTCTCCTGTGGTTACGTGCACGTCCTCTTTCCTCCTGAGCTGTAGCAGCAGTGTCAGGGTTCCTGTCGATTTGACCCAGGGATCTCTGTCTTTCCCTCGAGATGCCACAGTTCAGTTCAGTTGCTCAGTCGTGTCCGACTTTTTGCGACCCCATGAATCACAGCACGCCAGGCCTCCCTGTCCATCACCTTCTCACGGAGTTCACTCAGACTCACATCCTTTGAGTCAGTGATGCCATCCAGCCATCTCATCTTTGGTCATCCCCTTCTCCTCCTTCCCCCAATCCCTCCCAGCATCAGTCTTTTCCAATGAGTCAACTCTTCGCATGAGGTGGCCAAAGTACTGGATTTTCGGCTTTAGCATCATTCCTTCCAAAGAAATCCCAGGGTTGATCTCCTTCAGAATGGACTGGTTGGATCTCCTTGCAGTCCAAGTGACTCTCAAGAGTCTTCTCCAACACCACAGTTCAAAAGCATCAATTATTCAGCAATCAGCCTTCTTCACAGTCCAACTCTCACATCCATACATGACCACTGGAAAAATCATAGCCTTGACTAAACGGACCTTAGTCGGCAAAGTAATGTCTCTGCTTTTGAAAATGCTCTCTAGGTTGGACATAACTTTTCTTCCAAGGAGTAAGCATCTTCTAATTTCATGGCTGCAGTCACCATCTGCAGTGATTTTGGAGCCTAAAAAAATAAAGTCTGGCACTGTTTCCACTGTTTCCCCATCTATTTCCCATGAAGTGATGGGACCAGATGCCATGATCTTCGTTTTCTGAATGCTGAGCTTTAAGCCAACTTTTTCGCTCTCTTCTTTCACTTTCATCAAGAGGCTTTTTAGCTCCTCTTCACTTTCTGCCATAAGGGTGATGTCATCTGCATATCTGAGGTTATTGATATTTCTCCCGGCAAACTTGACTCCAGCTTGTGTTTCTTCCAGTCCAGCGTTTCTCATGATGTACTCTGCATATAAGTTAAATAAGCAGGGTGACAATATACAGCCTTGACGTACTCCTTTTCCTATTTGAAACTAGTCTGTTGTTCCATGTCCAGTTCTAATTGTTGCTTCCTGATGTGCACACAGATTTCTCAGGAGGCAGATCAGGTGGTTTGGTATGCTTATCTTTTTTAAATTTTTCCTGTCTTCAATTACAAATTCCAGGAGATCAAAAATCCATTGCCAACATAAAATGGAATGACTACAGGATATGTAGCTATTATGTTTTCTGGTGACCAGTTCAGTTCAGTTCAGTTCAGTCGCTCAGTTGTGTCACAGAGGCCCGGGCCTGTCTCTTATACACATCTAGATGTGTATAAGAGACAGCTGCATAGAAGTTAAATAAGCAGGGTGACAATATACAGCCTTGACGTACTCCTTTTCCTATTTGGAATCAGTCTGTTGTTCCGTGTCCAGTTCTAAGTGTTGCTTCCTGACCTGCATACACATTTCTCAAGAGGCAGGTTAGGTGGTCTGGAATTCCCATCTCTTTCAGAATTTTCCACAGTTTATTGTGATCCACACAGTCAAAGGATGGAGCAACAGACTGGTTCCAAATTGGGAAAGGAGTACGTCAAGGCTGTATATTGTCACCCTGCTTATTTAACTTCTATGCAGAGTACATCATGAGAAACGCTGGGCTGGAAGAAACACAAGCTGGAATCAAGACTGCCGGGAGAAATATCAATAACCTCAGATATGCAGATGACACCACCCTTAAGGCAGAAAGTGAAGAGGAACTAAAGAGCCTCTTGATGAAAGTGAAAGAGGAGAGTGAAAAAGTTGGCTTAAAGCTCAACATTCAGAAAACGAAGATCATGGCACCTGGTCCCATTACTTCATGGCAAATAGATAGGGAAATAATGGAAACAGTGGCTGACTTTATTTTCTTGGACTCCAAAATCACTGCAGATGGTGACTGCAGCCACAAAATTAAAAGACGCTTGCTCCTTGGAAGAAAAGTTATGATCCACCTAGACAACATGTTATAAAGCAGAGACATTACTTTGCCAACAAAGATCCATCTAGTCAAAGCCATGGCTTTTCCAATAGTCATGTACAGATGTGAGAGCTGGACCATAAAGAAGGCTGAACACCAAAGAACCGATGCTTTTGAACTGTGGTATTGGAGAAGACTCTCGAGAGTCCCTTGGACTGCCAGGAGATCCAACCAGTCCATCCTAAAGGAAATCAGTCCTGAATAGTCACTGGAAGGACTGATGCTGAAGCTGAAGCTCCAATACTCTGGCCACCTGATTTGAAGAGCTGACTCATTGGAAAAGACCCCGATGCTGGGAAAGATTGAAGGCAGGAGGAGAAGGGGATGACAGAGGATGAGATGGTTGGATGGCATCACTGACTCAGTGGACATGAGTTTGAACAAAGTCTGGGAGATGGTGAAGGACAGGGAAGCGTGGTGTGCTGCAGTCCATGGGGTCAAAAAGAGTTGGACACGACTGAGCGACTGAACAGTAACAATGATCTGTAGAATTTCATCATTTGACATGATAGTTCAGATTCTAAGTTACTCTAAAATACCAGGTAGATCCATTTAAATTTTATTATACTCCTGGAAAAACTTACAATTTTGTGGACTACAACAACTCCCTCCTCCCAATTTATCTTCCAATATGAAAAAAAAGCATAGTTGTAAGCAATTATATATATCAAATCTTATAAAATTTGTTTTTTTGATTACTATCTGAAAATAAGGTAGGGGGTATCTCTGTCAGGCATTTATAATATAAAGTTCCATCAAAGCTGTTGGGAAATTTTTCCATTTAAAAGAAATTACAAACATTAATGGGCTTCCCAGGTGGTGCAGTGTTAAAGAACCAGTCTGCCAATGCAGGACAGACACTAGGGAAGCAGGTTCAAACCCTGGGTCAGGAAGATCCCCTGGAGGAGGAAATGGTAACCCACTACAGTATTCTTGCCTGGAAAACTCCATGGACAGACAAGCCTGGCAGCTACAGTCCATGGGGTGGCAAAAAGTCAGACACGATGAGTGTGTGCGCACACACGCGCGCGCGCACACACACACACACACACATTATCAAGGGAAAAAATCTTAAGAAGTGATCCCTATTATAGAAATCAACTGTTTCTATGTTGAAATTATAATAAAATCAATAAAACTCGGACTTGAGATCTTATCTGTCCTATAGCCATCTACCATTCCTGAACCTTTACTATACGCATACTTCCCTAGTCTGGTGACCCAAAGAAGAAATTAAAATACCCCTCAGCAAAGTGATTTTACAAAAGGTCAGTTCATGCACATGTATGGGCCTTTACACGCTATATCATTTGATCCTAGTGACATTATGGGGAAACGGAGGCTTACAGAGTCTCGTCAACTCTATGCCCAGGAAAGAGTGTTTATATGTGTAGCTAGCAGAGTCACACGGTTTGTCCAGACTTAAGGACTGAACCAACACGTTGTGGCGTTTCTGAATCAGAGAGGGTGACGAAGGAGCGCTTCGATGTGGGGAGTGGCTGAGGCCTGTCTTCTCAGTTGTTAGGATATACACACACTGTGAAATGCTTTCTCCTGGAAACACAGATGGACGGTCAGGTCTCCTGTATTCAGTTAGAGCGCTCCTGCTTACGTTACAGCCCAGATTTCAGGAAGGGCAGGGGCTGCGCCCTCACAGCTTCCCCGGTTGGGTGGCGCGTGGCGGGGTGACAGCCAGCCTCTGCTGATGCTCCGCGCGGGAGACCTGCAGGGGCCTGGCAGCACGGCTGCTGCTCGACAGCAACAGCACGCGGGCCACACGTGTCGCTTTAATTTTCTCGTATCCACAGTTAAACACCAAAGACAAGTAAAATTAATTTCAACAATTATTTTACTTCACCAAACATCCAAACTATGATCATTCCAACATGTCATCAAAATAAAACAACGGAGATAGTTCACACTCATTTTTTCAAACTAAGTCTTGAAAACCCAGTGCCTGCTCCTTGCAGTGCTCCAAGGCCCAATGTAGCGAACAGATACCACCCTGGACAGCACAGGCATAATCCACTAACAGTCTAAATTTCCAAATTTTTTCACAACATGTAGACTGTTACATAAAGTAACCATCCTAACAAAATAAGATAATGACATATCTAGGCAAAATCTTTTGAATACCTGCTCTAACAAATCAGCTTATCAGTCATTTACTGTGTGGGAATATGTATCCAGTTATCCAATCCAGAGAGGATCTGAAAGTTCTGTTCTCCATGACTTTCTTTAGTAGCTGTTATTCTGCCTGGCCAACTATCGTTTCAGAGATAACAATAAGTCAGCTCTTTTCAGAATTTATCTCAGAATGAACAAATTCCAAACTGGTGATAGTATTAATAAAGTACCATGTGGTGTGTATCGCATATAAAAATTGTGTACTAAAATACATTCCTCCTCTGTTACACAAACTAGCTAACATTTCTGTGCCCTGTGAGAACGGAAACACTTAGACCTCAAGAAGCTGGAGTCACCAGCACATGAGCAGAAGGAAGGGCCTTCAGCCTCTCCGCCCTTTCCATGCCTAGCACACAGGCTCAGGACACCGTCGGGTGGATGGATGAGACGTTTCTCCAGCCAGGCCCCACCGGACAGATCCCGGCCGAGGAGTCTGGGTCAACAGGCCCGCAGCCCGTAAGCTGCACGGCGTCTTGACAGGACCGACGCTCGCTCCACGTGCGCGGGCGCCGGGGCCGGACGCTCATGCCTGCAGGCACACTGTTCGCCACGCAGAGCTGGGCAGGACTCCAGCGGCACTGAGGCACGCTTTCTCCCAGATGCCGACGGCCCCTGCGGCTCCCTCTCTGCAGACAGTCCCAGGTGAAAGGAGCTGCGGTCCCGACAGCGCGCCCCTTCCCCGGGAAGAGCTGCGCCGGGGCTGGTCTGGGCCAACAGAGGCCCGGGCTCTGCCCTCTCACGACGGCCCCTGCGCGCTGTCCTGGCCTCGGGGTCCCGGCAGCAACGGCACGGAGCTCACGCCTCCCGCGGCTCCAGGCTGCTGCTATGACTCTTCTCGGATTCGGGGTGCTCCTTCGGGCACTCCCCCAGAAGCATCCTACAAAGGTCTGAAGTCCTGACCCAGAAGGCTTTTCATAATTCATGGTAAGTCACTCTTGAATATACTAAACATCCTCAAGCCACAGCAGGCATGCGCAGTCTTTCCTTCAGCCGTCGGGGAACAAGCCCTGTGCGGGCTGCCGGTAGGAAATGTGTCTAGAAAGCCTGCCGGCCCCGAGGACGGCCCCCAGGAGCTCGTAAGGAGCTTCTGCAACAGCAGCTCAGGAGAGAAGAGGCCTGGCACACACACCGACCAGCCCCCGACCCGGCCACCGACAGCTCGGAGGAGGGGCCGCCCGACCCTGTCTCAGGCCGTCAGGTGGGAGCTACATCTGGGGCGGGGGTGGTTCAGGGAAGGTCAGTTTTCTGCAGGAAACAGTATTTCGGAGGCAGACTGCTGGGCACACCTCGATGAGACAAAGCCTGAGCGAGCCCTCGGGGCTGCCTGCCATCCGCGTGGCAGGGAAAGGAGCAGCGCCACCCGCGTGAGCAGCGCAGGGCGAGCCCAGCAGGGCGGCCTCTCCCGACGGCGATCTCACTGGCTGTGCTGGGGAGGAGGGGGCACCGGGGGGACAGGAGCACACACCCCTTCAGGAGCTGCTGGCGCCCTCCGCGTGGGCTCTGTGCTCCTGGGGACCCGGCCCTGCGGCAGGGAGGGAGGGGGGGAAGGCGGGGTGAGGACAGGCCCGCTGGGCCCAGCAGAGCGTGTCCTCAGGCAGAGGCCTGGCCGCTGCGGTCAGCAGCCCCGGGGGGACTGCAGGCTGGAGGCAGGGACGTGGGCTCAGGATGACCGGAGCTGGGCTGGACGAGGCGCCGCCTGTGCTGGGCCTCCGAGAGATCTCAGGGCTTCAGCTAAAGCTGGGGCGGTCGTGGGCGACGCACGAACAGCTTGCCAGGCAGAATCCTTCAGATCCGCACCTGCTGAGCTGGACACAGCTGGGGTCCAGTCTGACTCAGCTGCTGTCTAGCCGTGGGGCCCTCAAGTCCCTGACCCTCCACAGGCCACACTCTCCTCCCCGGGGAGGCGAGCCCTTCTCATGTGCTGGGTGCCCATGGTGGACACGTGGGAAGGGCTCAGCGTGGTCCGAGCGTCTGTGACTCGGCACACGCAGACCATCCGCAGTGCACGGGGCACTCCCGACTCAGCACAGGTGGGTGCAGGCTGCCCTCCAGCCTCAGACCTGGGCGCTCTCCTGGACGGGGCACGGCCGGCCTCCAGCCTCAGACCTGGGCACTCTCCTGGACAGGCCACGGCCGCCCTGCTCGGGGCGGCCACAGACCTGGGCTAGTGGGCTCTGAGCGCAGGCCGCTCTGAAACATTCAATAAACATTCTGGGCCCCACGGGCTACGTGTCGCTGGAGCTTATCTGTCAAGAGCCGAGGTCACTGAAGGAGCAGCTCCGGCATCAGTGAGGACCCCGATTACGGGCTGGCTGGGGGGAGGAGGGAGGGGCGAATGTGAAGCTCCTACGATGCCCCACATGGGATACTCTCGGGACCGTTCTCCCACTAAACTCAACAGGAAACAAGGACACGGGATGAGCGGTGCTCCCAAAGGGCCGGGCGGAACCCCGTGAACCCGAGACCAGCTGGGGATCTGGACACAGGACACCCGAAGGCGACACATGCAGGAGGCTGGGACGTCTAGGGGTCGCTGGTGGGAAGCCCGGCTCAGAGGACCGGGAATGGCAAGGCCTCTAGGAGGCCCAGCACTGCGGTCACAGAAAGGGGGTCACCTGGATGTCACACGGTGACCCTGGAGCACACAGGACGCAACTGGTCCCCTCCTGGTGACAGAGGACGACCTCACAGGCCTGAGTGACAGACAGCAAGAGGGCTCTGGCCTGCTCCTGAAAAACACACGCTGGTGCTGCAAGAGGGCAAAAGACCTGCAGCGCCTGCAACCAGCCCAGTTCCAGGCGGCCAGAGACGCCGGGCACGGTCTCAGCCAGGGCTGCCGTGCGACAGTGCAAACGTGGGGGTTCAGATCGCCGGGACACATTATTAAGACAAGACAGGCGTTGAGCTGTTTGCCTCACACGGCTGACTGATGGTCAAAGAGGCACTTGTCAGTTCAGTCAGTTCAGTC